>CM060894.1:128637500-129057500 GCA_030762935.1 Hymenopus coronatus | reverse complement strand
GTGGACTCCATAGTTTCCTTTAAGGTTTGGTGCCATGTGTGACCATAATTGTAAGCATGTTGACCAATGTGAACATGGATCCCACCACACAATGAACGCGACCAATTGCGAGGACCAGCCAAGTCATCGATTAGTTTCGCTCAAGCATCCCAGAACATGACTTTCCCTAAAAAGAAAAACGTCGTTGCGATTGATTGAGCCGATCATGCTCGCGCCTTTGAATTTGTACACTGAAGTTAATCCATCCAGTATAAGATTTCTCAAACAAAAGACTGTGTGTATCATAGCAACAAAGAAATCACAAAGCGCTTATAGGCATAGTAAATGTAATTACAGTAGAAGATTAACACTTGGTGGTGTGGTGGTAACGTGCCTGCCTCACGTTCGAATCTTGCTTAGAATGGCTTTTCCGCATAATTTTTTTTTTTTTTTATTAGGGTTTTCCCTTATTACCAGTCATAATATCCAATGAGAATCTTAAAAAAACAAAAGAGAAGAGGACAGATTATTGAAAACAGTGGCTGAATAATCATGATGATCTCGTTCTGTTAAATACAGGTTTAACCATGCGCTTTAATTTGAGCGACGCTTCGGAAAAGTTTGAGTTTTTCATCTATTGATATTGCGGGGAAAATATCCACGTCGTCCTCACACTCCTGACATTCTACAAGGTGTTGCAGTAGAAAGTAATCTGATAAGGTAAAACAGTCTTTAGACGAACAGGTGATAATTCAAACCCGGCTTTTCCTGCATATATATTAGGAGATTGAGTTACAAGGAAGTGGTGTTTTAAAGAAATAGAAACAAGAGGAATGCTTACTTTAATGGAAAACTTCTGGCAATTTTGGACATGACATTTGAAAAGATAAGACACAAAAAAAATGCAGTAGCATAAGGCGAGGGTATTGGTGTTTCAGTTTGTTTATCGTCCAAAAAATGGGAGACTTCATGCGGACCTTAGCTATGCCACAGCGGTATATTAGCAATAAGTTGCACAAATTATCAGTCGCCTCCGTGGCGCAATCCGCTAGCGCGTTCGGCTGTTAACCGGGAGGTTGGTGGTTCGAGCCCAACCGGGGGCGTCAATTTTATTTACCTTATACATGTAAACCACTTACACACTGAATAAATTGGGACTTCAAAGATGGCGATACAGACTCCTAATATAAGTATAGAAATGAGCTCTGGTTCTTGCTTATCATTGGCCATTTATCAACATTTTGTGAACACAGCTGTAGAACAGTTTTAAAGGGCTAATTGTCCTTTGACTTTCTGACTTCACAACTTTGTGTGATGTGAAATTTGCTTCTACAACAGTACAATGTTGTTGATAAATTAAAAAAATGATTTCTGGTAAAAATGAATAGGTAGGTCAATTTCGAAGAAACGGGATAAATGGTATACTTTGTGATCCTAAAAATAAAGATGTGGTGATTTATATGATGTTTTAATTTCAAAATACATTTTGTAATTCAAACAGAGTTTTCACGTTTAGCAAATCTTTATCTTCATTATCACCGAACCAGTTGCTCAGGCAATTCTTCTGGGTCTGGTATTCGGGAAATGGTGGGGTCGGTTCCCTGCGGACCAGTGGACTTTTGGAGGCTATCCCGGGTCAGTGGGCGAATGCTGGGGATGCGTTTTCATTTCCCCGAACTTCCTGTCTGTTCATCTCTTCACCAGTGTCTTTCAGGGTTCAAAGTGTCGAGGAGGACTGCGGTAGAGGCGCAATTTTATGGAGGAGACTGTGCTCTGGAAATATACATCTCAGCGGCGGGATGGCGCTGGTAGTTGTCTGCGGACTCGGACTGAGTGGTAGGCTCTTGGCGCTCCTCACGACGACATGAAGAACTGCTTATGAACTTTTTACAACCCTCCAGTGTGGCTCTCTCCCTGTCTTGTAACTGACTGCCCCTGACATTACACTCACCTGCCAATCAATGGTGAAGGTAGGTTTACTTCAAAACTTGAAATTAATCCTTATTATTCGTTCGGTCTGGACAACGAGGAGAATTATTGCTGTTTTGGATGCAGGAATTGGTAAGTTAAACAATCCTGTATGAAAACAAGATTTTTAAGCTTGATTCTGTCATCATATTGCAACTTTATTGACTGACTAGCGTCAGTGATGTAAAGGAATAAACTGGCTCGAGCGCTGCTCGTACTGAGTTCAAATTTCGGCTTTGCCCGTTATTTGTTGCTTTCATTACGCTTTCTATACATAGTAGCTAGACATGGTATTGCATTCCACCCAAAAAGTCGATGTTGACATTTTACCGGAATTATAAGTTTTGAGGTCCACTGAGTCCAAAAATGCATTTAAAAGAAGGTCTGTGTGTGTTTTTTGTCTGTATCTGTGGCCAGCACAACTAATTTTATTTTCTAAAGAATGGCTTCAATGATTTTAATTAGAATGTCATATATTAATAACATTTTAATAACTTTCAGAAATCTATGTGTTTTCTTAATTTTATCAGGAGTCTGTAAACCCTTCTCTGAATACTTAACTTTTAGGTCTTCAAAAAAGGGTATATAAACAAAATTGAGAGTCACGCAAGGACTCAAACCACCAGCTTTCGGTTAACAGTCGAACGCGCTTGTTAACGCGTCGAACGCGGTGGTGGTGGTGGAAGCTTGCCGCCAATGACAGGGGAGGAAGCAAGGTTAAGGGTATTCGAAAAAAAACACAAAAATCATGGTGTTGGGTAGGGAAAAGAAAGGGAAGTTAGATAGGTTCATATTCAGCGGTGACATTATTTACTAACCCATATTATTGGGATGATATGTCCGGTAACGCTGGAGCAACTTTTTATTTATTTGCTTATTTATTACTGTAAGGAAAAATAGGGAAAGACGATAGAAAATACCTAGGAGAGAAGTGTATCAAAGAAGAAATGTGACTTCCGAAAGTATCTGAGAAGTAAGTGCTGAGGTTATCCACAGCGGCTATATTACCTGCAGCGCGCGTTGTCTGGTGGCTAGGCTACAGTCATGACCGAGACCCTGACCATATCCGTAGTGACGTGCTTGCGGAAAAGGGAAGGAAAGATAGGAACGTGTAAAAACAATGCGTCAATTTTTACCTAAGACTACCAATCAAAAACAATTTTCCATAAAAACTATAATATATACCAATGAATATAAAATTTCCTAAATGCTTTAACGGGGAGTATTGTGATTTCTGCGTGGCGCTGGTTGCTGTTGCTCCCGGTGGTCATTTATGAGTATAACTGGTGGTGAGAGATTCTTAGGACCACGTGAGAGTGCGGTGAGACCATTCAGAAGAGAGGCCATGCCATTCTATAAGGTTTTGATAATTTGTTCCCAAGATGGCGTTGATGGCGGCGAGATTGTTTGTCGTGGCCTGTTCTACAACCTGTGCAGCTCTTCGGTTTAGGCAGGTGGTTTCAGTCCAATGGCTGCAGTGAGTAGTTGGTCAAGCAGTTTGGTGGCTGCTTTGAATTCAGCGCTATGGAGGGCGAAGTTGGTTTGTTGGGGAGAGAGACTCTTGTGGGTCCGCCCAGCGCTGTCAGTTGCCGGTTAACTTCAGGTGGAACCTCGTCGAGTTGGAGTTCTTGAAGAGAACTGCATGCGCCATTTGGTGATGCGGTAACGGTGCTGCCTTTTGTAACGACTCAGAACGCTGTGACGATGCAACTATTTGGGTGACTGATTTAGCATCTCGGATGGCTGTCATGACAGTGCTATTGTGGAAGCTAGAGCAGAGGGTAACTTGAGATAAAGTTGAGATGTGATTTTGATCCTGGGAGAAGCTATGAAGTACTGAGCTACAGACTTCGGGTCATTTTTTTTTTTTTTTTTGGTAGTGTTTAACGCCCGCTTTAACTACTAATGGCATCGCAGGCGGTGACTTCGGGTCACTCAGGCAAGATGTTTGACCCGTAAACTGGTCCACTCAAGCAGGGCAGAAATAGCTTGTGGTTCAGGTCGTGCCCGTGCAGTTGCCCGTCAAGTTGTGCAGGAAGAAGCGGCAGCCACCTCGGCAGGGAGTGAAGCGAGCTGTGCGGTTTGCCTCAATCTTGTACGAAGAGGAAGATCGGTGGCGATGGGGGCTCTGAATGCATGTAACCTATGAAGACAAGGCAGAGCAGTGGTGTTGGTACCGCCTCCGAGAATATCCTGGCGACTCTCACCAGCGACGGCCGGAGAGGTTGCGCTTCCTCCATGACCATTCTCTTTGGAAGGTGACGGTGAAGGCGGATCCTAATAAAATGGTCTGCAGAAGAAAGAACGGCGTGCAGACAGTAAGGTGATGGGGTTCTAACTACATGGCAAGAGACCTGACGCTACTGAGGGTGTGTTGCAACATATGAGTCTATCTCGTGTCATCATCTTCAACATTTTGAGACGGGAGTTGAGTATCAAGAGATGTTTGTAGTTGGTCCACTTGGCAGACTACCTCATCCCTTTATCGAGTGATTCCTCACCGTTTCATTTATTTAATTTCTCAGCACGAATAAATCATAATGAGCAACGCAACAAAATACTAACGCTGATTTTAAAATTCCGAAAAAGGAAACAACATGAAAATAAACGTCTGATATCTATGTAGGCTATGAAGGTTTAACCTTCAGCTCACTTGACATCTTAACTCGATGCCCACACGCTAACCAGAGCGCTAAATAATGCCACTACATCCAGGCTCTCAGGTACTGGCAACACGGTCCACTGCGGTCTGATCAGTGGCGTGCTAACCCTTAATGCATTTTATGCTGTAGCAAAGAACTTAGAGCCCATAGTCCTTAGGTTCCTCATTTCAAACCGCTTATTTTGGACCCCCTTGCCAATTTGTGCGGTCGAATTCTGGGAGACAGGGCAAGTGAGTACTACCTTTTGTTGTTTTTTTTTTCATTCTAATGTACATGGTATTTAAGTTTCAGTTTTAAAAATCTGATGTGTACCATTCACATGACTTTCTCTATATCCCTTAAAAGCTTATACTTCTATTAACTTCATGCTAATCAGTAAAACATTAGCAGAAATAGCCATATTACTTGCTTCCTTGTAAGTAGAGGTGAAATAAGGGAATACTATAGGTTAAAGTGATAATCAGAAGCTGGTTGCTATGTCACTGAAGTTCCTTTGTTTGTATGGACAGCAGTTGACAAAATCCTGTATGAGAAATGTATAAGTTCTTCATAGCAGAAACCAAAAATAAGGAATGTCACAAAAACGACGAACTCCACGAAAAAAATGTATATAACATAAATTGTGTGCTTTAACGTGCTCTACATTTTTTGTGTGGTAAGTTTTTTTCCATCTCTTACGGTTTAGCAGTTATTCAAATTTTAGTAAAATTCTACCAGAATAAACTACTCTTCAGAGGCTATTCCCAGAAAATTCCAGATATACATTTTATTTGTCAGGTAAATATCTTTAATGTACGAAATTTTAATCAAAATCGTTAGAGCCATTTTTGAGAAAATCAACATTTTCGAAAAAAGTTCCATGTAAAGGGTAGTTGGGGTGGGGGGATTTTTCTCAAAATCTTCTTGTCGCATCCCTGGAAGATAACTAACTTAAATACCAAGTTTGGTATTTTACCTATTTTTCGTTTTTGAGTTATCGTATTCACAGACACACGGACACACAAACACACACACACACATACGGACCTTTTTCCGAAAATGCTTTTTTTAGATAAAGGGGACCCTAAAATATACATTTCAGGTGAAATCTCGGTATCCAATTTTTTGGTGGAGTGCAATACTTTCTCTATACACTATGTACATAGTGGCTATAGAGAAAGTAAAAATATGCGTGAAATTACAGCTGGTATATTCAACATCTTTAATTTCTGTGTGAAAATGTTCTTTTTCTAGTTGAAAATATTTTCATAAAACATATAAATTGATCAAGAAATGCGGTTAACAGAGTCTGAAAATAATTAAAAAAAACATTTTAAACACGTTTATTTAAAACCAATAATTTTCTAAAACTATAAACATGATAAGATATGCAAATAGATAAAGTACGCAATTCAACTGTTATTATCAGATCTTTAGTTGAACAGTATACCATCTGGCTACACACAGGGCTACCGGTGATTATATAGGATATTTGTATAAAAATACAATCTATATATGCATATATTGATTTTTTGAAACAGCATCCTGTTCATTTGCAAAAAGTTTGTTTATACTTTTGTGTAACAGGCAAACCTTAGGAGATGGATCAAAGGGTTTTACACAAAAATGCGCCTATCTTTAAATCTCTCAATTTATTTCAAATAACACTTTTATAATTTCACTCAATGCCGAGATATCTGCAATTGTTGATTTCAGTTTTTCATCATAGTGGTGTTACTCTTCAGTTGTTTCTTGCAATATCATTGAAAGAGTTTGCAAGTTCAAGGCGAGCCTCGCTTCTAAATATCGATCTATCGATTCGGCTCCCGGATCTCTTTGTCCTTGTCCCAATAACTAAATGTGCAATGGAACTATTTCTGCAACGGCTTATATCGATTAACTTCAAACTGTTATAAAACAAGCTTTTATTAGATTAGTTTGAGAGCTACGTAAAAAAATCTGATGTATTCCATTCACATGACTTTCTCTGCATCTCTGCAATAAATTATTGTTAAAATAAGCATTTTAACAATAATTTATTGCTTCTATTTAGTTCATGCTAATTGAGAAAATATTAGCAGAAATAGTCTTATTACTTGCTTCCTTGTAAGTAGAAGAGAAATAAGGGAGTACCATAGGTTAAAGTGATAGTCCAAAGTTGGTTGATATGTAACTGAAGTTCCTTTGTTTGTATGGACACGAGTTGACAAATTCTTGTACGAGAAAAGTTAAGTTTTTCAAAGCTGAAACCAAAAACAAGGGATATCTCAAAAACAACCAACATCTATGTAACATAAATTGTGTGTTTTAACGTGCTCTACATTTTTTGTATGGTAAGTTTTAGTCCATTTCTTACGGTTTAGCAGTTTGCAAAATTCCGAAAAATTCACCCAGAATGAAGTAAGTCTTCAGAGGCTATTCCCAGAAAATTCAAAATAAACATTTTATTTGTCAGGTGTATATCTTTAATATACGATATTTTAATCAAAATCGTTAGAGCCATTTTTGAGGAAATCAAAATATTCGAAAAAAGTTCCTTGTAAAGGGTAGTGTGGGGTGGGGGGATTTTTCGAAAAATGTTCGTGTCGCATCCCTGGAAGATACTAAACTTAAATACCAAGTTTGGTATTTTACGACTTTTCGCTTTTGAGTTATCGTGTTCACAGACACACAGACACTCACACGGACCCTTTTGCGAATTTTTTTTTTTTTTTTTTTGGATACAGGAGACCTAAAACACATTTCCGGTGACACCTCGGTATCGAGTTTTTGGGTGGAGTGCATACCTTCTCTGTACACTATGTACATACTATGTATAGAGGAAGTAAAAATATCTGTCGCATAGTCATCCTTTGCTTGGTGTTTTTTTTTTCTTTATGGTGGTACTCCTGAGTCAATGCGTCACTCGTCCTTTGATTAATGGTGGACGGCAAAAAAGAAATATGCAGCCCTTGATGTGCGTCGAGATCAGTTCTGATTAAATTTCCACGTCACTTGGTGGGGCATTGACACTCCCTGCTTCGTTATGCTATTCTTACGTTATTTTCTTTATATTAAATCACAAGCTAAGGGTGTCACTTCACTTCCAGGATAGCTCATTGACTCAGTAAAACATAAAGTACATATATATTCTACTGTGTGACTAGAGTGACTAACAATTTTAATCATTCAACTTCCTCATATTGAATGTTGAACTTATATATTTTATTCTCATGTAAGGGAAGTGTTTGATAACAAAATCGGGCGAAATGGATACTTCACACTTAACACATCCTCTGTATTACAAACCCCTCTAAGAACGAGTTTGTTCCATTCAGGGATGGTGCTAGAACATGGTTGTATTTGTAACATATGACCCAATTGCTAGAAAAGAAACAAATAGCATATTATTTTTGCGCGGTTTTGAAGTATTTTAAAACTGAAACCAATAACCAGGAATATCTCGGAAATGGTCGACTCCACGAAAAAAAAAATGCATATAACACAGTTGTGTGCTTTAACGATATCTACATTTTTTGTGCAGTACGCTTTGTCGATCTCTTACGGTTTTACAGTTATGCAAAAGTCACCCAGAAAGAAAAGGTCTTCAGAAAATTCAAGATATACTTAGTACGGTTTATTTGTCATGTGCAGCATTTAATCAAAATCGCTGAATCAGTTTTGAGAAACTAAAACTCTTGAAGTTTTTTCCATGTAAAGGATAGTTTGGGGTGGAGAATTTTTCTCAAAATCTTCGGGTCACATCCTTGAATGATACTAAACTTAAATGTCAAGTTTGGTATTTAACGACTTTTCGTTTTTGAGTTATTTTGTTCACATGTTCACGGACACACAGACACACCCACTCCGCGGACCATTTCCTAATTTTTTTGTTATACAAGGGATCTTAAAACGCGTAGGAAGTCTGAAATCTCGGTATTACATTTTTGGGTGGAGTGCATTGCATTCTGTGTACAATGTAGAGAAAGTAAAAACCGAAATTGAGAAGAATGAAATTATAAAGGTCATTCTGCTTATGTATTACTCTAAATATGCTAATGTAAAATCTACATGAATGAAACGCATATTAAGAAATAAAAATATAAATAAACACAAAAGAGGCAAACAGGGTCTGGTGAGTAGAGTGAGCTCACGCCAATAAATTGTACCAGGAACGAGGATGGTTTGTTACCTGCAACGTCACTGCGTTAAGATCAGGAGCAGTTTAGCTTCATTCTTATGGCCTTGACTTTAATGGTTAGAAATTCCTATTCCTGAAGGGAAAAATCTGATGGGTTACTTTCACATGACTTTCTCTTCTTGTTCTACAAATAAAATTCTTATAAAAGATTATTCTTTTTTCTACTTCATGGTAGTCGAGTTTTTGCAGAATTGTCTTTTGCTTATTTCTTATATGTAAGTAGAAGGGAACTAAGGGAATACACTATGCTTAGCGATTATGTGATTCTCATTGAAATTCGCTTCTTTGCATAGCTCGGAGTAAAACAACAGAAACACGGAGGACTTCCAGTTTTTGTGAAAAGTTTAGGCATTTTAAAATTGAAACCAATAACGCAGAATTTCTCAGAAACGGTTAGCTCTACAAAAAGTGTACTGGACATAACTTGTGTGCTTTGAGGAGATATACTTTTTGTGTGGTATGTCTCTCTCTCTCTCTCTCTCACGGTATATCAATTCTGAAAAGTCATTCAGAAAGAAGAAGAACTCAAATGGTATTCCCAGAAAATTCAAGATATACCTTGCATTTGTCATGCAGATATCTTTAATATACGGTATTTGTATAAAAACTGTTAGAGCTATTTTTAAGAAAATAAAGCATTTCAGAGATATTTCTATGAAAAGGATAGTTTGTGTGGGGGATTTTCTCTATGATCTTCGTGTCGCATCCTTGGGAGATACTAACTTTAAATACCAAGTTTGGTACTAACGAACTTATGTATTTATTACTTTCTCTACAGGTACTATGTACATAGTGTATAGAGAAGGTATTGCACTCCAACCTGAAATTCGACACCGATATTTCACCAGAAATATATGTTTCAGGGCCACCTGTAGTCAAAAAAAGCATTTTCACAATGTGTGTATGTGTGTGCGCGCGTGTCCGTGTGCGCGCGTGTCCATGTGTCCTTGTGTCAATGAACACGATAACTCAAAAACGAAAAGTCGGTAAAATACCAAACTTGGTATTTAAGTTAGGTATCTTCCACGAAGATTTTCAAGAAAAATTCCCCCACCGCAAACTACTCTTTACATGGAACTTTTTTAGAAAATTTTGATTTTCTCAAAAATGGCTCTGACGATTTTGATTAAAATGTCATATATTAAAGATATTTACCTAACAAACAAAATGTTTATCTTGAATTTTTTGGGAATAGTCTGCGAAGACTACTTTATTCTGGACGAATTTTACGGAATTTTGCATAACTGCTAAACCGTAAGAGACGGAAAAAAGCTTACCACACAAAAAATGTAGAGCACTTTAAAACACACCATTTATGTTACACACATTTTTTTCATGGAGTTGAACGTTTTTGAGATATTCTTTGTTCTTGGTTTCAGCTTTAAAAATATATATTTTTCTCACACAGGACTTTGTCAACTCCTGTCCATACCAACAAAGGAACTTCAGCCACATAGCAACCAGCTTTTGACTATCACCCACGGTACTCCCTTATTTCACTTCTACTTACAAGGAAGCAAGTAATAAGGCCATTTCTGCAAATTTTTTTTTTTCACTTAGCATTAAGTAAATAGAACAATACGCTTTTAACAAGAATTTGTTGCATAGATGTAGAGAAAGTCATGTGAATGGAACACATCAGATGTTTTTTACTCTCTACACGTATTATGTAGACATAGTATATAGAGAAACTATTGCATTCCGCCCAAAAATTCGATACCGAGATTTCACCGGAAATACCTGTTTTGAGTCCCTTTGAATCAAGAAAAAAAGCATTTTCAGAAAAAGGTCGTGTGTGTGTGTTTGTGTGTGTGTGTCTGTGGGCAGCATAGCTCAAAAACGAAAAGAGCGTTAAATACCAAACTTGGTATTTCAGTTTGGTATCCTCCAAGGATGCGACACGAAGATTTTCAAGAAAATCTCCCACTCTCAACTACCCTTTACATGGAACTCTTTTTTTTTTAAATTTTTGATTTTCTTAAAAATGTCTCCAGTGATTTTGATTAAAATATCCTATATTAAAGGTTTTTACCTCACAAGTAACATGTGTATCTTGAATTTTCTAGGAATAGCCTCTGAAGACTACTTCATTTTGGATTAATTTTACGGAATTTTGTATAACTGCTAAAACGTAAGAGATGGACAAAAACTTACCACACAAAAAATGTAGAGCACGTTAAAACAGACAATTTATGATATTCATACTTTTTTTCGTGGAGTTGATCATTTTTAGATATTCCTTGTTTTTTGTTTTAGCTTTGAAAAACTTATACTTTTCTCATACAGGAATTTTCAAATCCTGTCCATACAAACAAAGAAACTTCAGTCACATAGCAACCAGCTTTTGACTATCACTTTAGCCTATGGTACTCTCGTATTTCGCTTCTACTTACAAGGAAGCAAGTAATAAGACTATTTCTGATAATTTTTTCTCGATTAGCATGAAGTAAATAGAAGCACATGCTTTTTAACAATAATTTGTTACAGATTTTTAGAGAAAGTCATGTGAATGGAACACATCCGATTTTTCTTACACATAGAACTGCTGAACATGACTATACCTTAGTATGTAGTTTTTACCTGTTGCATGCTTGTATCTCAGAATTTCGTCGTTAATTTGAAAACGTTCGCAAACAAAAACATACAAAATGAGAATAACGTAATATGGATAGGATAGAAAAATTGTTTTATAAGTAAATAATGCAATATGTTATAATATGTGTGTGACAACACATTATGTGATATTTTGTAGGTAAAGCTAGTTGTGTGAACGCACCATATAATATTTATAACATTATCTTCTTATTTTAATAAAAGTAATTTTAAAACCATTGACTGGAACTAAACATCTTATGATTAGGAGCTGGGACACACCACTCGTCTCCCGGGTTCGATCCCAAGTGACAGTGTGGTGGACAAAGCGGCGTAGGGGCGGGTTTTCTCTGGGTTCTCCGGTTTCCCCCGCCATCACATTTCACCGGTACTCCATCTTCATGTATCATCAGTGTCATCGCCTGCGGTGCCAGAGCAGTAAAAGTGGGCGTAAAACGCTCCAATAAAAAAACAGGGCCCCGGAAGTAGGTCATTGTGGCCCTTCGCCGATAACGAACCCCAGAGAAGGAGGGAGACCCAAAGGACAACCAGTTCGGGAATGTCGACGAGCCCAAGGATGGATGGAGTCACTATCGGTTTCACTTGAAGCACATCTCAAGACGGCCTAGGCCCCTGGAGGGAGCCCTGAAACCGGAAGTAATTTCCACCGACAGAGTGTTACCACCGACGACGACAGGATAACCTTTTTACAACACGCAATTCACCTTCCAGCCGCAATCCGCCGAACACCATTGCTTGGTCCTTCAACTCTGAAGGAGATGATCCGGAAATAATGGGAACAGGAAACGAAGGACCGGGAGATTTGGGAGCTGTAATGAATCTACCCGACGCTCGCCTGACGATCCAGGGAAATCAACGAGAAACCCCATTGGTGAACCGGACACGGGGATCGAACCCGCGATTTCCCGAACGCGGCCACTTGGTTACTGAAAATGTGCATAGTGTATAGAGAAGGTATTGCAAGCCATCCAAAAATTTGATTCCGAGATTTCACCGGAAATACATGCTTTGTGTCCCCATGAATCCCAATAAAAAAAAAAAAAAAAAAAAAAAAAAGCATTTTTACAAAAAGGCCCGTGTGTGCGCGTGTGTCTTTGGACAGCATAGCTCAAAAACGAAAAGACCGTTGAATACCAAACCTAGTATTTAAGTTTGGTTTCTTCCAAAGATGCGACACGAAGATTTTCAGGAAAATTCCCGCACCAGCAACTACCCTTTATATGGAACTTTTTTCCAAAATTTTGATTTCTTGAAAATGGCTCAAACAATTTTTATTAAAATATCGTATATTAAAGATATATACCTGACAAATATAATATGTATATCTTGAATTTTCTGAGAATAGCCTCTAAAGGCATCTTTATTCTGGATCAATTTTACGAAATTTTGCATAACTGCTAAACCGTAAGAGATGCACAAAAACCTATCACACAAAAAATGTAGAGCACACTAAAACACAATTTATGTAATATTTTTTTTCGTGAAGTTGATCGTTTTTGATATTCCTTTTTATTGTTTCAGCTATGAAAAACTTATACTTTTCTGATACAGGAACTCGTGTCCATACAAACAAAGGAACTTCAGTCACATAGCAACCAGCTTTTGAGTATCACTTTAACCTATAGTACTCCCTTATTTCACTTCTACTTACAAGGAAACAAGTAACAAGAATATTTCTACTATTTTTTCTCAATTAGCATGAAGTAGGTAAATAGAAGCATTAGCTTTATAACAATAATTTGCTTCAGAGATGTAAAGAAAGTCATGTGAAAGGAACACATCAGATTTTTTTATTCATGGATTTACAGTGAAATCTCGGTATCGATTTTTTGTTTGGAATACAATACCTTCTCTAGCACTAAGTACATTATACATATGGACTGGAGAAAGTAAACATTGTTGTGAAGAACCCGTTAATGAAATCAAACAACAGATATTTTTGCACAGAGAAAGGTATAGCCGGCCATCAGTTGGGCGCAGGCAAAGATGTGTGTGGTGTTCAAAAACCGGTGGTGTCCGCATCGTATTTAATTCGGTGCGGGTTTGCAGGACATATGTGAGGGAGGGGGTGTGTCCCGGGGGTGCCATTCCTCACACATACACCGCCACCACAACATCCATCCGTCTGTCCGTCCCTCTGGGAGGAGAAGCAGGCCAGATTCTATATCCCCCTTTCCAGCTTCTGAATCATTCCGACTGCACCACATATCTGCAGTGTGTTGTCTTTAGGGAAACTGACACTCCGTCATGTTTAAAATTTATAGTAAACGTTTCCTTCATTCTCTTCAACTCAGGTCACATTAAAATGCAATGAAATATCGGTCTTGGGTTAAAAAGTAACTTACTGTTTCGTAGAGATTCCATGAAAAAGGTATTGGCTTTCTGGCTAGTAGAACGAGATTCCAACAAAAATTGACATCGACATTTGATTGAAATTTCTTGTTACGAAAACAAAAATCTGCTGCGATACATTCTCACCACTTTCTATAGTGAAAACAAATTTGCATATGCGTTATATTTAAGAGCAACCCATCGGTGAAATCATGTCCAAGAGGTCAAAAGATCGATTTTAAAGTTCTTAAATCGTTATTATGTTCGTAATTTAGTTTCTATTTTAATATTCTATTTACAGCATTACAACAGGATTGCCAGATCGGGCGAAAAATCGCGGATTGGGCTACTAAATCAATGACCTTGCGACCGAATTTTAATTTAGGCGATTTGCGAAATTTTGGGCTATTTTTTAATCATGAAAATATTTTAAATGTATTCCTGTATATGGTATATTGTTTCACAAATTAAATAATATATTAAAATGTATAGTTATAGTATATTTGTTTAGTCACGGTATGACCAGTTGGCAATATGCTCCAAAGGAAAGTGCCGCCGATATGATCGTGCAGTTAAAGACGGGGTATAAATGAAACATTAATAAAAAGTGGAGTGGATTTGTGATTCTGAACTACTAAATAACTTTAGAAGGCTCCCAAATGATATCACTTTTTATAGGGGGTTCAAACAGTCTCTAAGATTTGGTGTAGGGACTATAGCTGCTGATTTTTTTTTCAATGAATAGCCCAATAGTCTGACCTTAAGAAAGAAGCGCAAAAAAAGAAAATCAGTAGCTATAGGCCCTACACCAAATCTTAGAAACTTTTTTGAACCCCCTACAAAGACAACGTTACTGTGAAACTAATTGGGCGACTTCAATATCAATTTTGCGATTTTTAAAATAATTGCAGCGATATTATGTGAAAAAAAGTGGCAAGCTTGCATTACAATTACAATAATATTTGCAGAAGTGTAAAAACTGTGAGCATTTATGTTGCTGATATTATAAATTTCAACCGGCCTTTTCTCCATTTCTTTAACATCTTACAAAATTCAAGTTCTTTACCATGATGTATTCTACTTCCAAAATTATGAACGTTTTCCAAAAAGCTTAAAAGAAATTTCTTATTGTAATTTTAATGGTAAAATATTACATTTTGAGCATTTGAAGTGCAGAATTATTAATTAAGATTTTAGTCAATAATTAATTATTCAATACTTTAACTTAAATCTTACAAAAGCAGCGTTTTATTTGTAAATTCAATTATTACATAATATTCTGATTGTGATAATTCAATTATTAGATAATATTCTGATTGTGATAATTCAATTATTACATAATATTCTGATTGTGATAATTCAATTATTACATAATATTCTGATTGTGATAATTCAATTATTACATAATATTCTGATTGTGATAATTCAATTATTAGATAATATTCTGATTGTGATAATTCAATTATTAGATAATATTCTGATTGTGATAACTCAATTATTAGATAATATTCTGATTGTGATAATTCAATTATTACATAATATTCTGATTGTGATAATTCAATTATTACATAATATTCTGATTGTGATAATTCAATTATTACATAATATTCTGATTGTGATAGTTCAATTATTACATAATATTCTGATTGTGATAATTCAATTATTACATAATATTCTGATTGTGATAATTCAATTATTACATAATATTCCGATTGTGATAATTCAATTATTACATAATATTCTGATTGTGATAATTCAATTATTACATAATATTCTGATTGTGATAATTCAATTATTACATAATATTCTGATTGTGATAATTCAATTATTACATCATATTCTGATTGTGATAATTCAATTATTACATAATATTCTGATTGTGATAATTCAATTATTACATAATATTCTGATTGTGATAATTCAAGAATTACGCATTTTAGATTATCACCGTGGTTTGCCTTAAACTAATCGTATGAACAATAATTCTGTACCTTTCTGTTACTATTCAAAAAGATTTATTTGGAGATCTCAAAAGGTGGATTTCAATTTAAATCTCACGTGCAGGCTTTTTAAACATAATACATAATTTGTGAAATTATTATGACAAAGAAAATAAGTCAAATAATATAGTTTAAGTTCAACTTAAACATTTTTAAGAATGTAAGGGGAAGATTTTCATAGCTTTACACAGAAATGCATATTTATATGGAATCGTTTTCATTTTTATCTTTTTATAAAAAGTTTCTAATTACATTAAACCAGATACGTTTGAGGTATTTATCAAATATATGATATGTTTTTTCCTAGAGTTTAGAAACAGAATTCTGTGAGCTTCCCTTTATTCTCATTGGTGAATATAATTGGGAAAGTAAGAAATGCTTTGTAAGAAAAACTATTTTGTCAACAATGGTATTTTTATTCCTTTTCCACTCCCCCTATCATATGTGGGTAACTGAAATTCCTGAACTCCATATGTCTAGCACGCAGGTGTTAACAAAATGTTTAAATATTCAAATATTAATACTTGTCTTTATTTATTGCTAAATGAAATTTAATAATATTTACGTAATTTTACGAATTAAATCTTATCGTCTTTATTTCCCTTTATTTGTTAACATTTACTTATGGTTTAATTAATGCATTATTTGAATATAACTTTTCGAGCGCAAGGAACCATCTCAACATGAACTGTCCACTGCCAGACGTGATTACTCCGTTAACATTGCGCAGAGTTTCGAACTGACAGTAATGAATCTTATATTACTGCATTAACATTGCGCAAAACTTAGGACTGATAATAATTAATCTTATATTACTCCATTAGCATTATGCAAAACTTAGGACTGATAATAATTAATCTTATATTACTCCATTAACATTGCGCAAAACTTAGGACTGATAGTAATTAATCTTATATTACTCCATTAGCATTATGCAAAACTTAGGACTGATAATAATTAATCTTATATTACTCCATTAACATTGCGCAAAACTTAGGACTGATAGTAATTAATCTTATATTACTCCATTAGCATTATGCAAAACTTAGGACTGATAATAATTAATCTTATATTACTCCATTAACATTGCGCAAAACTTAGAACTGATAGTAATTAATCTTATATTACTCCATTAACATTACGCAGAACTTAGAACTGACAGTAATTAATCTTATATTACTCCATTAACATTGCGCAGAACTTAGAACTGACAATAACTAATCTTATATTACTCCATTAACATTGCGCAGAACTTAGAACTGACAGTAATTAATCTTATATTCCTCCATTAACATTGCGCAGAACTTAGGACTGATAGTAATTAATCTTCTATTACTCCATTAACATTGCGCAGAACTTAGAACTGACAGTAATTAATCTTATATTACTCCATTAATATTGCGCAGAACTTAGAACTGACACTAATTAATCTTCTATTACTCCATTAACATTGCGCAGAACTTAGAACTGACAGTAATTAATCTTATATTCCTCCATTAACATTGCGCAGAACTTAGGACTGATAGTAATTAATCTTCTATTACTCCATTAACATTGCGCAGAGCTTAGGACTGACAGTAATTAATCTTAAATTCACGTACAGTTTTACTTTCTCTATATGCACTACGTGCATAGTGTATAGAGAAGGTATTGCATTGCACCCTAAATTTTGATACCAATATTTAAGCGGAAATATATGTTTTGAGACCCCCTGAATTAAAAAAAGAAGTTTTTTAGAAAAATGTCCGTATGTGTGTATGTCTGTTTTTGTGTGTGTACAGGTGTGTATGTGTGTGTGTGTGTGTGACTGTGGGCAGTATGGCTCAAAAATGAAAAGAGCGTTAAAAACCAAACTTGGTATTTAAGTTTGGTATCTTCAAAGGATGCAACATGAAGATTTTCAAGAATATCCCCCCACACCAAACTACCAATTACATGGAAAATTTTTGAAAATTTTAACTTTTTTTTAAAAATGGCTGTAACGATTTTGATTAAAATCTGGTATATTTAAGATAATTACTTGACAAATGAAATGTATATTTTGAATTTTCTGGGAATAGCCTCTTATGAATGAATTTTACGAATTTTTGCATAACTGCTAAACGGTAAGAGATGAACAAAAACTTACAACACAGAAAATGTAGCGCACATTAAAATATACAATTTATTTATATATATTTTTTCGTGGAGCTGATCGTTTTTAAGATATTCCTTATTTTTAGTTTCAGCTTTGAAAAACTTATACTTTTCTCATACAGGAATTTGTCAACTCCTGTCCATACAAACAAAGGAACTTCAGTCACATAGCAACCAGCTTTTGAGTATCACTTTAACCTATGGTACTCCCTTATTACGCTTCTACTTACAAGGAAACAAGTAATAAGACTATTTCTGTTAATGTTTTTCTCGATTAGCATGAGGTAATTAGAAGCCTAAGCTTTTTAACAATAATTTGTTGCAGAGATGTAGAGAAAGTCATGTGAATGCAACACATCAGATTTTTTATTATTAACTAACGTCGAAAAAGAAAGTAATAGTGGTTTCAAATTCCTTCCTTGTACTGCAAAATGTGCTCATCGCTTTTGTATCCCAATGTTACTGTTCTTCTTGTTATATGCTTGATTATATCCTAATTGTTTGCTAGTGTACTTGTGTTTAAGGTACATACTTTAAGGATATTTTAAATAGATCATTATTATTGAGGCAGTGCTCTACAAAATCTGATATGTTCCCCTCACATAACTTTCTCTAGCTGATCCATACAGGGTTACCAGATTCATTTCATAAAATATGGCCAGATACATTTTAAAAATTGAAAAATTCATATTGAAATTGCCCAATTTCACATTCTAAAGTTTTAGGTGGTGACAGTTGAAAAATGTATATAAGATTTGGTTTAAAATTTTGTTTGTGTTTTTAGATCATGTTTCTTACGGTCAGACAACTGGGCTCTTAGTTGCCAACTTTACAATAAAAAACAACAAAAAGTTATAACACAAAAACCCACTAAAGCCATTTACTTATTAATTTCAGGTTCACAACTGCAAAGTCATATCTGCAGGGTTTCCCTTTGGAACAAATTGCTTATCGGCGATGGTGTTACCTCGTGAGTGTTATAGATGGTTTGTGTTTCTCTTTGGGTTTTATTCATTAGATTACACCACTCCCATCAATGTTTCCAGACTTTGGGGAAGATAGGCAGTAATATCGGCTAGAGAAAATTCCCACCCACAGTCAGGAATAGAACCCGGGACGCTTCGTAATGCAGGAAGGAAACTCTTGTTAAAGGCTTATCACATTTTCTCCACCTACCTATTACTAATACTTTATTTACTCAAACTACTATAAAACCTCAGATACAGTATGAATGTGTTATGCAAAAACTAGTATATTGCGTATAATGTTAAGATATATGTGCATTTGATTGCAGCAGTTCTCTTGAACTCGGTGCGACTGCATTAATAGTGACGTAACAAGGACAATGTTATAGCAGCTAATTTCACATTTTTCATAGCAGTAGTGACTTAACGAGCATACCATTAATATATTACTTAACTTGTAAAACAATGTACAATGCACTTTTCAAGGAATACATTTAAATTATTTTCGTGATTTCAGAAGTAGCCCAAAAATTCGCAAATCGCCTCAATTAAAAATCGGTCTTTTAATAAAGCAAATGGCGAATTTTCGTCCAATCTGGCAACACTGGATCAATATACAAACGATTATTGTTTTATCTACATCATGCTTACTGAGATAAACAATATCAGAATCGGTCTTATTATTTGGTTCCATGTAATTAGGAGGGAAAACATTAGATTAAAGCGATAGTCAAATCTTTTAAAAGCTAGTCGCTAAGTAAAACAATTGGCGTTGCATGGTCCCGTTTGAGAAAAGTTAGGTAATTTAATTGAAACTAATAGCATCAAATATCTCGAAAACGGTTAGCTGTATAAGAAAAACGTATATGACAAATCAAGTGTTTTAATCTACAATTTTGTAAACTAGTTTCTGTCTATCTCGTACGGTTTAACCGTAATGCAAAATTCTGCAAAACTCATCCAGAATAAAGAGACCTTCAGAAGCTATTCCCAGAAAATTCAAAATGTGCATTTTATTTGCCATTTAAATGTTTTTAATAGACTGGATTTTAATTCAAATCGTTAGAGCCATTTAGTTGTTTTTAATAGACTGGATTTTAATCCAAATCGTTAGAGCCATTTAAATGCTTTTAATAGACTGTATTTTAATCCAAATCGTTAGAGCCATTTAAATGCTTTTAATATACTGGATTTTAATCCAAATCGTTAGAGCCATTCAAATGTTTTTAATAGATTGGATTTTAATCCAAATCGTTAGAGCCATTTAAATCCTTTTAATAGACTGCATTTTAATCCAAATCGTTAGAGCCATTTAAATGCTTTTAATAGACTGGATTTTAATCCAAATCGTTAGAGCCATTTAAATGCTTTTAATAGACTGCATTTTAATCCAAATCGTTAGAGCCATTTAAATGCTTTTAATAGACTGCATTTTAATCCAAATCGTTAGAGCCATTTAAATGCTTTTAATAGACTGGATTTTAATCCAAATCGTTAGAGCCATTTAAATGCTTTTAATAGACTGCATTTTAATCCAAATCGTTAGAGCC
The DNA here is from genome assembly GCA_030762935.1 of Hymenopus coronatus. NCBI lineage: Eukaryota > Metazoa > Arthropoda > Insecta > Mantodea > Hymenopodidae > Hymenopus > Hymenopus coronatus. Next base: position 129,037,136 of record CM060894.1, on the reverse strand, counting down.
ATTTAAATGCTTTTAATAGACTGGATTTTAATCCAAATCGTTAGAGCCATTTAAATGCTTTTAATAGACTGTATTTTAATCCAAATCGTTAGAGAAATTTAAATGCTTTTAATAGACTGGATTTTAATCCAAATCGTTAGAGCCATTTAAATGTTTCTATGTTTCTAATAGACTGTATTTTAATCCAAATCGTTAGAGAAATTTAAATGTTTTTAATAGACTGTATTTTAATCCAAATCGTTAGAGCCATTTAAATGCTTTTAATAGACTGGATTTTAATCCAAATCGTTAGAGCCATTTAAATGTTTTTAATAGACTGGATTTTAATCCAAATCGTTAGAGTCATTTAAATGTTTTTAATAGACTGTATTTTAATCCAAAACGTTAGAGCCATTTAAATGCTTTTAATAGACTGGATTTTAATCCAAATCGTTAGAGCCATTTAAATGTTTTTAATAGACTGTATTTTAATCCAAATCGTTAGAGATATTTAAATGTTTTTAATAGACTGTATTTTAATCCAAATCGTTAGAGCCATTTAAATGCTTTTAATAGACTGTATTTTAATCCAAATCGTTAGAGAAATTTAAATGTCTTTAATAGACTGTATTTTAATCCAAATCGTTAGAGCCATTTAAATGTTTTTAATAGACTGTATTTTAATCCAAATCGTTAGAGCCATTTAAATGTTTTTAATAGACTGGATTTTAATCCAAATCGTTAGAGCCATTTAAATGTTTTTAATAGACTGTATTTTAATCCAAAACGTTAGAGCCATTTAAATGCTTTTAATTGACTGTATTTTAATCCAAATCGTTAGAGAAATTTAAATGTTTATAATAGACTGAATTTTAATCCAAATCGTTAGAGCCATTTAAATACTTTTAATAGACTGAATTTTAATCCAAATCGTTAGAGCCATTTAAATGTTTTTATTAGACTGTGTTTAATCCAAATCGTTAGAGAAATTTAAATGTTTTTAATAGACTGTATTTTAATCCAAATCGTTAGAGCCATTTAAATGCTTTTAATAGACTGTATTTTAATCCAAATCGTTAGAGAAATTTAAATGTTTTTTATAGACTGTATTTTAATCCAAATAGTTAGTGCCATTTAAATGTTTTTAATAGAATCTATTTTAATCCAAATCGTTAGAGTCATTTGAATGTTTTTAATAGAATGTATTTTAATCCAAATCGTTAGAGCCATTTAAATGTTTTTAATAGACTGGATTTTAATCCAAATCGTTAGAGCCATTTAAATGTTTTTAATAGACTGTATTTTAATCCAAATCGTTAGAGCCATTTAAATGTTTTTAATAGACTGTATTTTAATCCAAAACGTTAGAGCCATTTAAATGCTTTTAATAGACTGGATTTTAATCCAAATCGTTAGAGCCATTTAAATGTTTTTAATAGACTGTATTTTAATCCAAATCGTTAGAGATATTTAAATGTTTTTAATAGACTGTATTTTAATCCAAATCGTTAGAGCCATTTAAATGCTTTTAATAGACTGTATTTTAATCCAAATCGTTAGAGAAATTTAAATGTCTTTAATAGACTGTATTTTAATCCAAATCGTTAGAGAAATTTAAATGCTTTTAATAGACTGTATTTTAATCCAAATCGTTAGAGAAATTTAAATACTTTTAATAGACTGTATTTTAATCCAAATCGTTAGAACCATTTAAATGTTTTTAATAGACTGTATTTTAATCCAAATCGTTAGAGCCATTTTCGAGAAAAAGAAAATTTGCAAAACATTTTCTATGTAAAGGGTAGTTTATGGTGGGGAATTTTTCTTGAAAATATTAATGTAGTATCATTGGAAGATAGTAAACTTAAATACAAAGTTTGGTACTTAAGGGCCTTTGCGCTTTTGAGCTATTTTGTCCACACACACACACACACACACACACACACACACACACACACACACACACACACACACACACTTTCTCTGAAAATGTTTTTTTTGGACCTCAAACATATATTTCCGGTGTAATCATTACATTTTTGGGTGGAATACAATACCTTCTCTAGCTACTATGTACATTGTACTAACCTACGTGTTAGAGAATGTAAAAACTTTATCCTATATTTTGTCTAGGATATATGTTTGTACTGGTTTGTTGTTTTCCATGTCAGGAGAGGTTGTGTGCCTGTCATGTAGATTTGCTAGCATTCATTCGAATCTCTTGAGGAACATTTTCTGTTGCAATCGCACAAGACACTGATCGATGGTAGATATAACTAGATGTTGGGCTTCTTTTAGGTCAGGGTAAGAGATGAAGGCCAAAGCCTTGGTCACAAAAACTTTTCATCTCTTCCCTCACCCACATTGCAACCGAAAAGTTACTGTTTATTGCCAATATTGATATTTTTATACATGCAATAGGTATTTTAAAGTCATCATTCACAGAACTAACGACATATGATAAAACCTTTACAACACATGGATAATTTTTACTTTTACTTTCTCTACACGTACTATGTACAATGTATAGAAAAGGTATTGTATTGCACCCAAAAATTCGATCCCGAGATTTCACCGGAAATATATGTTTTGAGACCCCCTGAATAAAAAAAAGCATTTTTAGAAAAAATATCTGTGTGCGTGTGTCTGTCAGTTTGTGTGTGTATGTGTATGTGTGTGTGTGTGTGTGAAGCATATCTAAAAAACGAAAAGACCGTTAAAAACCAAACTTGGTATTTAACCCTTTGTTGCCTGTCGGTACCTATAAGTTCCCTTGTTTTAAGCGTAACTATACAAATAGGGTTGTACTCTAGGATTAACTTCATATTATACTGACCTTCAACCATAAACGACAAGTAATCAGACTATTTTATGTTGTAAACGTATATGCAATTTTTGCCCTAAAATTGCAGTGATATTTTTAAATAAATAAAAGAGTAAAACTCACATAGCTACGGTCAAATGTAGCCCCATTAACTTCCAAGCATCACACCGATTATTTTACATGGATTCTCTCCGTCCTTTACCACAATCACCGGGAATTGAGCTTGAAACATTTGCCTTTGAATAGATAGCCAGTCCATTACCTATCACCTAACACTCATGGCCATTTGAACTACTTTATTGGAAGTGTCTTTGGCAGGACTATGAAAACTGGTTAAGGAGAATTTAAACTTTTAATTGGGGAGAAATAGAATATTAAAGGAAAAACGGCATATGTAGTATACTAAGGCAGGCTACTGAGAGTTAAGTTTGGTACCTTCCAAGGATGCGACACGATGCTTTTCAAGAAGATCCCCGCACCTCCAACTACCCTTTACATGGAAAATTTTCGAACATTTTTATTTTCTTAAAAATGCCTCTAACGATTTTGATTAAAATCCCTTATATTTAAGATATTTACTTGCCAAATAAAATGTATATCTTGAATCTTCTGGGAATAGCCTCTGAGAACTACTTTATTCTGGATGAATTTTACGGAATTTTGTATAACTCTAAACCGTAAGAGATGGACAAAAACTTACCACAAAAATGTAGAGCACATTAAAATACACAATCTGTGTTATATATACATTTTTTTCGTGGTGTTGATCGTTTTTGAGATATTTCTTCTCTTTGATTTCAGCTTTGAAAAACTTACTTTTCTCATACAGGAATTTGTCAACTCGTGTCCATACAAACAAACGAACTTCAGTCACAACTTTTGACTATCGTATTCTCTTATTTTGCTTCTACTTACAAGGAAGCAAGTATAAAACTATTTCTTCTAAATGTTTCGATTAGCATTAAATAAATAGAACAATAAGTTTGTTAACAATAATTTGTTGCAGAGATCTAGAAAAAGTTATGTGAATGGAACACATCAGATTTTACCTGGTTGGTACACAAATCCTACCGTGGTTTCCTTTTCATAATTTCCCTTCCACACTGCTTGTGAATAGATCACTGCTCACTTTTCAGGTGTTTTTCTAGATTTCCTGTAGCCGGACAGATGGTGAGGATGTTTTTTTTTTTCAAAGGAAAGATAATCTTTACTAGAGGACTGTTTTGTCGTCGGGTGAGTCACCGCTTTCTCAAGATAGCTGCAGCAGAACCTAGAGAGCCTGGAACTGTTGGATATTTCCGAGCGTCTCTTTGCACTGTGTGTCTACTGTGATTCCTTTGTTTTAGTCCTTCTGCTGGGTGTTAGTATTGGTGAGCAAGCTGCCCCCCCCCCCCGTTATAGAACCTCTACCCACGTTATTCATCTTCAAATTTTATGTTACAATCAGCCTTCAAAAATCTTTTATTGTTTTGCACAGAACCCAAATAAAATACTTAAGTGTGAAAGTGATTGTTGTAATCACAGGATGTACGTATGCAACTTTTATGTTAATGATTAAGATTTCCGAAAATTGCTAATTCAGTCTCAAGGTTCTGAAGATCTTAATGAGAGCTAGGAAGCGAGTTGTACTTTCAGATAAGCAGTACACCAGTCGATTCATGTCTGTCACAGTCAATGTCAAATATCTGTCACCTGCACTATACGGCGCTGCACTCATAAACACGTGTTTTCATATGTATATTCATATCTACAAAACATCTATACAAATGGCCTACTATATAAACAATGTCAATCGTCTGCCTCCAATTCTTCCACACCTGGCAGTCCTTCGTCTTCGCTCACGTCATTGTTACCATCAACGTTATCGCTACTTTCTGCACCATTATCCTGTATTGGTATTCTTTCTATTTGATATTCTATAGTTCCTTCTAATGATTTTCAATGTTCTCAACATGTCGACATACATTTTTCCCATTCTGGCCCGCCAATTTCTGCAATTCGCTGGCGACACAACTGTTGCAAATCTTTTAATTTAAAAGTGATATATTACGTTTTATTTTTCTTTCTTTCTTTCTTATCTTTGAGAATTCCTGGAAACGGAACACAGTGAAATATCAGTTGCCTTGGCTACTTTTTCATTCACTTTCTACAGGCTTTTGAAGAACTCGGGGAATATACATTTTCTTCCTTCATCTCTGTCTCTTGATTCACGAAGTCAATTACATTTGCAATTATGTTTCTTCTGTAAGTAATACCTTACCACTTAACTTTGAAAACGTAGAAGCCATGGTTAAAAAATAAAATAAATAAAATAAAATGAACACAATTTACTGCCCACTTTGAATGCAAACATATGCGGAACACTTTCGATACAGACCGTACAAAGTTTGTTCACTGTGACTAAGTAAGCAAAGTATCATATCACAAAGTCCGATAAGCTAGGCTCAGTAGCTGGGTTGGCGGTCAGGGTCACGATTCCAGAGCTTTTGCGCCGGCAATATTAATTTATTTATGTGATTCTGTCAGCCCCTTTACGCTTATATCAGATGGCGCTACATCCCCGCAGCTGTACGTGTAGATATTCCTTCAAGTGTTAAAAGAGTCAAAGTCCGATAAGCTAGGCTCAGTAGCTGGGTTGGCGGTCAGGGTCACGATTCCAGAACTTTTGCGCCGGCAATATTAATTTATTTATGTGTTTCTGTCAGCCCCTTTACGCTTATATCAGATGGCGCTACATCCCCGCAGTTGTACGTGTAGATATTCCTTCAAGTGTTAAAAGAGTCGCAGCTCACATCGAAGTTAAAACACACAAGAGGAGAACTGGCGGGTTTTAACTTGAAGTTCTGCAAGTCTTATTAAGGCTCGAAGGAATGTTTGCTCGGGGCAGTTGCGCTACCATAGTTCTTTTGTTACATTTTCGGGCTTGTGAAAGAAGAAATACTCTGACGTGAAGGAGAAGCAGAAGCCATACGTGTTTCAGTAATACACTGGAGAGCGGAGTCAGGCGACAAAACGCTCCCGACGTAATCCCCGCTATCGGAAGGGGAGCGTTTAACACGCTAAATCCCCGTGCTACAGCATCCACCGCAATGATTTAAGAGGATATCTAAGTCCATTATCACATTTGTTATAAAGCCCCATAAACTGACAAGCAAAATGCTTATGAAGCTAAAAGCCAATCACGGGGCTCTCATTCGTTAAAAACAAGAGCCATTCCCCTGTTAGCACGGAGATCTACTACTGCTGTGTCGGGGATTTTCAAGACTCGCAGTGAAGGTCTGTTGCTTGGCAATAACGGGCTTTCGTCTCTAAAAATCCCATGTGTTACATTCACATGGCTTTCTCTAAATCTCTGCATCAAATTATTGTTAAATGGCTCATGCTTATATTTACTTCATATTAATCAACAAAAAATTAGCAGAAATAGTATTATTACTTGCTTCCTTGTAAGTAGAAGCGAAATAAGGGATTACCGTAGGTTAAAGTGATAGTCAAAAGTTGGTTGATATGTGGCTGAAGCTCCTTTGTTTGTATGGACCGAAGTTGACCAATTCCTGTATGAGAAAATTATAAGTTATCAAAGGTGAAATCAAAAACAAAGAATATCGAAAAAACGACCAACTTCACAAAAAAATGTATACAACATAAATTGTTAATAAACTCTACATTTCTTTGTGTGGTAAGTTTTTGTCCATCTCTTACGGTTTAGCAGTTATTCAAAATTCCGTAAAATTGATCCAGAATAAAGTAGTCCTCAGAGACTATTCCCAGAAAATTCAAAATATACATTTTATTTGAGAGGTAAATTTACGATATTTTAATGAAAATGGTTAGAAATATTTTTAAGAAAATCAAAAATGTCAAAAAGTTTCCATGAAAAGGGTAGTTTGGGGTGGGGGATTTTCTTGAAAATCTTTGTGTCGCATCCTTGGGAGATACCAAACTTAAATACCAAGTTTGGTATTAAACCGTCTTTTCGGTTTTCAGCTTGCTGTCCACAGACACACACACACACACACACACACAGACACACAAGCACTTTTGTCTGAAAATGCTTTTTTTAGACACAGGGGACCCTAAAACATATATTGCCTGTGAAATCTCGGTATCAAATTTTTGGGTAGAGTGCAATACCTTCTCTATACACTGTGTATATAGTACGTGTAGAGAAAGTAATTATACAAGAGTAAGTATAGAAGGTGATAAAGGTGCAAACAATGATAGGCAAACAAAACTGCCAGTTAGAAAGTGCAGTCAATTTACTATACTGGCATTTCCATTGAATGCAGTACTTAGGTAAGAGGCAAGCGAAGCAGCAGAAAGCAACAAAGTGAGCATCGCCGTGTATGATGATAAAACTGCTGGGAATAATTTACTCTCACCCATGTAGTTGTGTAGCATCTTAATTTCGCTGTTAATTTCGCCATAAAAGCTGCAGGTCGCAACAGGGGCTCTGGCATTATGCTTTACGGTTTGCCTCATGAAACAATCATCGGTTTACGATGTGCGTGCCGTAAGGATCCTGACAGTTGAATAATGAAGACATCAAGTAAGAAAAGCGCTTCACAGATGGCCCTTTCCGAACGTATCCAATGTACCTTTTGTGCAGTAGGGGCCTATGACGGTTCTTTTTGTGCAAACAAAGGGTTTTTGTAAGTGGATATCTACCACAGCAGCTAATCTGAATTTAAAACGTTTTCCTACAGGGTCAATTTTTTTCACCAAATGAAAGCTAACATAGATATCAGCACGCGATTGCAAGAAAGGGACAGTTATAAAACCTTGCTTTCTAACACAATTTATTGCTTGTTCCATTATTATTATTATTATTATTATTATTATTATTACTATCATTGCTACCATTATTATCTTCATGATAACAGTTTTCTTCTCCTAATATTTGCATCATCTGACACCATTTACGTATTAATCTAAGATCCTTTCGTATTTCCAAACAATTTACTGTTCTATCTGCCGATTTTCCGTCTCTTAAGCGGAGATAGTCGAGAACAGAACTCAAAAATAGCAATCTTGAATTTTAGTCCCAATTTTTGCTTTGTTTCTTTCTCTTTGAACTAGAGTTTGTTTAAAAAAAACAAAATATTGTTTTTGTGGTATAAGTAATGCTTTCTCTAACAATTACTATGTAGGTACATACATAGGTACTGCGCTTCACCCAAATTTCATTCGATGCCGAGATTTTAACAGAAGTACATGTTTTAAGGACCCCAAAATTTAAAAAAAGTTCTAGAAAAAGGTTCGTTTTGACGTGTGCCTCCATGGACAGCATTACTCAACTAAAGGTCATTGAGTACCAAAAATTATGTTTAAATTTAGTTCTTCTAAGGATGTGACACGAAGATTTTCAGGAAAATCACCAAAATACCCTTTACATAGAAGATTTTTCAAAATGTTTAATATTCTGAAAAATGGCACTAATAATTTTGGTTAAAATACCGTACATTAGAAGATATTTATATGACAAATGTAATATTTGTCTTGAATTTGTTGGGAATAGTATCTGAAGTCATCCTCGTTCTGAATGACTTTCATGAGCGGTAAACCAAAAAGAGTTGAACGTAATATTGCTACACAAAACTTGTAGCTCTAGCTAAAACAGTCATTTCGGATCGATATCCTAATGGATTCCCTTATTAGTTAAAAGGCTCTAAATAATAAGTCCGCTTCTGCTAATGCCTCAATATCCATGAAGTAGGCAGAAGAAGAATGTATTGTAAGAACACATTGTTTGCAGAGCAGATAGAGAAAGTCATGTGAAGACTTTTATGAAAGACTGCACACTATAATTTTTAACAGATTGCAAACTTCAAATGCAATTTTCTCAAAACTATATTTTTGTTATGTACCACGGACGATGTACTTCAGGCTGTTCGATCTCTTCTGATAATTATGATGGATGAAGCAGAAAGTAAAACTCCTACAGCGTATCAATCAGCAACTCCTAAAAATGCGACTTTTACTTTCTCTACACGTACTATGAACATACTGTACAGAGAACGTTTTGCATTGCACCCAACAATTCGATACCGAGATTTCTCCGGAAATACACCTTTTGCGATCCCCTGAATCCGAAAAAAAAAAAACCAACCATTTTTAGAGAAAGATTCGTGTGTGTATGTGTTTTGGGTAGTATAGCTCAAAAACGAAAAGTCTTTTAAATACCAGACTTGATATTAAGTTCAGTATCACACAAGGATGCGATACAAAGATTTTCAAGAGAATTCTCCACCCCCAACTATCTTTTACATGGAAAAAGTTCCAAAATATTCATTTTCTCGAAAATGGCTCTAACGATTTTGATTAAAATCTTTTATGCACAAGATATTTACATGAAAAATAAAAAGTGAATCTTTAATTTTATGGGAATACTCTAAGTTGCTCTTTATCTAGATTTATTTGAATTTTATGGGAATACTCTAAGTTGCTCTTTATCTAGATTTATTTGAATTTTATGGGAATACTCTAAGTTGCTCTTTATCTAGATTTATTTGAATTTTATGGGAATACTCTAAGTTGCTCTTTATCTAGATTTATTTGAATTTTATGGGAATACTCTAAGTTGCTCTTTATCTAGATTTATTTGAATTTTATGGGAATACTCTAAGTTGCTCTTTATCTAGATTTATTTGAATTTTATGGGAATACTCTAAGTTGCTCTTTATCTAGATTTATTTGAATTTTATGGGAATACTCTAAGTTGCTCTTTATCTAGATTTATTTGAATTTTATGGGAATACTCTAAGTTGCTCTTTATCTAGATTTATTTGAATTTTATGGGAATACTCTAAGTTGCTCTTTATCTAGATTTATTTGAATTTTATGGGAATACTCTAAGTTGCTCTTTATCTAGATTTATTTGAATTTTATGGGAATACTCTAAGTTGCTCTTTATCTAGATTTATTTGAGTTTTATGGGAATACTCTAAGTTGCTCTTTATCTAGATTTATTTGAATTTTATGGGAATACTCTAAGTTGCTCTTTATCTAGATTTATTTGAATTTTATGGGAATACTCTAAGTTGCTCTTTATCTAGATTTATTTGAATTTTATGGGAATACTCTAAGTTGCTCTTTATCTAGATTTATTTGAATTTTATGGGAATACTCTAAGTTGCTCTTTATCTAGATTTATTTGAATTTTATGGGAATACTCTAAGTTGCTCTTTATCTAGATTTATTTGAATTTTATGGGAATACTCTAAGTTGCTCTTTATCTAGATTTATTTGAATTTTATGGGAATACTCTAAGTTGCTCTTTATCTAGATTTATTTGAATTTTATGGGAATACTCTAAGTTGCTCTTTATCTAGATTTATTTAATTTTATGGGAATACTCTAAGTTGCTCTTTATCTAGATTTATTTGAATTTTATGGGAATACTCTAAGTTGCTCTTTATCTAGATTTATTTGAATTTTATGGGAATACTCTAAGTTGCTCTTTATCTAGATTTATTTGAATTTTATGGGAATACTCTAAGTTGCTCTTTATCTAGATTTATTTGAATTTTATGGGAATACTCTAAGTTGCTCTTTATCTAGATTTATTTGAATTTTATGGGAATACTCTAAGTTGCTCTTTATCTAGATTTATTTGAATTTTATGGGAATACTCTAAGTTGCTCTTTATCTAGATTTATTTGAATTTTTCATAACTAGTAAATCGTAAGAGAAAGACAAAAACGTACTTAACAAAAAATGTAGATCTCGTTAAAACGCAATTTATGTCATATACATTTTTCCGGTAGTTGACAATTTCCGAGATATTCCTTGTTGTTGGTTTCTGTTTTAAACTTAAAAATTTCTCATTCAGGAATTTGTTAACTCCTGGCCACATTTTAAAACATGTGACTGTCGGTTTAGCCTAGTTTATTTCCTTATTTCCCTCCTACTTATAAGGAACTTAGTAATAAGACCATTTGTGCTAATGTTTATCTCATTTAGCATGAGGTGGATAGAAGAACAAGCTTATTAACAATTATTTGATAGCAGGATGTAGAGAAAGTCAGGTGAATGTAACACATCAGATTTAAACGCTTTATGTCAAGCAATGGGATGACAGCATTGTTCACTTCTGCTACATCCAGAATTACGATGTAACGTGTTAACGGGAATGTTTGAGAAGGGACTTTTACTTTCTCTACATGTACTATGTACATAGGAATAGAGAAAGTATTGCATTTCACCTAAAAATTCGATACGGAGATTTCAACGGAAATAAACGTGTTAGGGACCTCTGTGTCCAAAAAAAGAATTTATAAAAAAGATCTGTGTCACTGTGTTTGTGAACTCGATAACTGAAAAACGAAAAGTAGGTAAAATACCAAACTTGATATTCAAACTTAATATCTTCCAGGGCTGTGACACGAAGATTTTGAGAAAAATCCTCCCTTCCCAAACTACCCTTTACATGGAAAAATTTTGAAAATTTGATTTTATCAAAAACGGCTCTAACGATTTTCATTAAAATACCGTATATTAAACATATTTACATGACAAATAAAAAGTATATCTTGAATTTTCTGGAAATAGCCTCTGAAGGTTATCAACAAAATTCAGCATAACTGGTAAACCGTAAGTGATAGACATAAATGTAAATGCTACATAAAAAATGTAGATCTCTGTAAAACACAAATTTATGTGATACACGTTTTTTTCGATGAGTTGACCGTTTCTGAGATATTGCTTGTTATTGGTTTGGGTTTTAAAATACTTAAACTTTTCTCTCCCGGCCACGCAAAAAACGGATTTCAATCTGATAGCAATCGTATTTTAAAACATGCGATAGTTGACTGTCGGTTTAGTCTGTGTATTCTCTTCTACTTACAAGGAAGCAAGTAATAAGGCTACCTTTTTCTCCATTAGCATGAAGTAAATAGAAGCATAAGCTTTTTAACAATAATTTGTTGCAGAGATGTAGAGAAAGTCATGTGAATGGATCACATCAGATTTTTATTTGCTGCAGTTTCTATGCGGCATTGAATTCCACAATGCAAGTAGGGTCTTGGGGTATGATTCCTACTTTGGGTACAGAAGGCCTCGAATTCATCATCTGACTGAATCCTTGTTTGTACTTATATACTACTACCATTTATATCCTTGATTTAAAGATCTAATGTGATCTATTCAAGTCACTTTCTCTATCTGTTCTGCAAACAAACTATTCTTACAAACATTATTCGTTTATATCATGCTAAACATTAGCAGAAATGGGTTATTACTTGCTTTCTTGATATCGATATGTGAAACAATCGAAATTTGATTGGCTTTGCCTGAACAAAGTTTAACAAAGGAGTATAATAAAAAATCTGTGAAACGATAGATGACTTCCCGTTGCAGTATAGTTTTATTTAACTTGAAATTGCAACCAACTAAAAGAAACATCTCAGAAACGAATAATGCTACACAAAAACACACACGTGACAAAACGAAATCTACATTTTTTTGTGAAGTAAGTATTTTCACATCTCTTATGCTTTACCTGCAATATTCAGCAACATTCATCCTGAATAAGGAGGTCTTCAGAGGCTGTTCTCAGAAAATTGAAGATATATATTTTGTTTAGAATGTCAATATCTTTAATATGCCACATATTAATCAAAATCGTTAGAGTCGTTTTTGAAAAAAAATACAAAATTGCAACATTTTTTCATGTAATGCGTAATTTGCGGTGGGGGCATTTTCTTGAAAAATGCTCCTGTCGTATCTTTGGAAGATATGTTAATAACAGATTAGTTGAATAGGTAGCCAGACTAAAAAATTCAATGCCAAGCAGGGATTTGAAGCACGGATCTCTAGCTGGTTGCTCTGCCACTGAGCAACACGCCGACATAGCACTGAATTTCTCTACTGACTCGCATGTTTCCTGGTAAACCACAACGTGTTCTCAAACTATTTTGAGATGACAACTCCAATGACGGCTTACAATACATATTGTAATGCTGTAAGTCCCAGGATTCATAGTATAGCCAACTATTGCGGTCAATTCTTATTGGATGGATTAATTGTTCGTTCATACAAGCCGTGAGTAGGACAGGAGTTGGATAGGTAGAGTCAGACTGAAGGTTTAGTATTTAACGGTCTTTAGATTTGAGCTATGCTGTTCACAGACAGACAGACTGACACACACATAGGAACCTTTTTCTAAAAATGCCTTTTTTTGGACTGAGAAGACCTCTCAACATATACCTATTTTGCGGTGAAATCTCGGCATTGAATTTTTGGGTGGAATACAATATCTTATCTAGCTATTATGTACATTGCATATAAATAAGTGTTAGAGAAAGTAAACATTCAAGTAGTGGCTGAATGGTCTAAAGGTATTATTCCGCGAATTCAAGTCAATTTCATCACTTTTATTTGCTACTGTTTCAACCTTAAAATACATCAATTTTATGAGCTCGCGCAGTGGTCACAGGTTTGTTTCCTGCTTTGGACTCGGGTTCCAATACTTGGATAGCTTGGCTTTGTACTCCTACTTCATCTTTCTGCGTGCTAGAAGAATAGGGCTCGGGTTGTAATTCGTTTTTCTGATTCCCGTGAACATAAAATTCGCATTTAATACACAATTCTCAAAATCATCTTCACGGATCAACTCGGATTTTGTGGCATACATATACACAAATGACTGTAGTTTTGGAACTCACGTGAAGACAATTAAAAGCCGGTATACTAGAGCTTTTCCTTCGGACTCTCAGTCGGGAGATTGGTGTTCGAGTATTCCGATGGAAATGGTCGCGCTAAGAGCTGTTTGTGCTACCGAATAATCGTGTATTGAAGGCCGATATTGTGCATCAAAGTTTGGTATGCCGAATGCAGGCTTGGCAGAATCTTGTGTGTTGAGTGCGATGATGAATTTTGATTATAATTTCAGTGCAGTGCAGTTCTACTTGAGCTATCGAAACTCATATGGAATGTACCTCATATCTAAGACCAGAAGCATGAGCACTGAAGTGGAAAACAGTGCAGAAATTGCTGATCACTTGGAAAGAGCAAACAGCGCAATACCACCATCCATCACTCCACTACTTCGATGTGAATTCCGACACAACTGGCGTGCCGCAAATAAGCCAGTTCCTCACTTACCGGATTTAACTTGACTTGAGTTCTGCAACTCCTTTAACCAGTCTTCGGGGCAAAGAATTATTCAGAAGGGAAATATAAATCATAGCTAACAATATAAATTATATCAAGAAGAGAAAATATAAATGGGCAGTGAAAATGGGAAGGGTAGAAACACTTTAAACACATAGGTAGACGAGATGTTGTCACGAGCTGGTGGCAAAAGATACCGTTACGTCCGTACATTGAACCGAGGGAAAGGGGTGGAGAATACACTGCCCGGGGGAACTAACGGGACAGAAAAACAATGATCTCCGCTGGTCAGGCGACATGTGAGGCACTTGGGGAAGAACATCGGCAGAACCAAGATGTGATATTTGAGCGCGTGGTGTAACCCTTAGTTGTGACGGAAGTAAGTAATTTTAAGACCGACCAGAGTACGGAACATAGTATTGCATCAAACTAATAAATAGTACTAGTCGCGGGCGAGTAAAGTGTAACTTCATAGGAGAAAATTGAGAGGAATACGTGTGTGTTCGACGGCGGAGAAAGGCCGAACTAAATTAACAAAGCACTGTGTCTCACCACACCCTGAAGGAGTTTCCATGCTACTAAAAATCCTGAAATACCCACACCATTCCCCAATACCCAAAACCTGCGCCCGGGCACGAACCAGCAACCCCTTACCGTCGCAAAATATGGAGCAGTTGGGTCACCTGATGTATATGGATTTTAGGATACTGTAGAATAAGCAGAGAAGTAGTTAAAATAAAAGGTCCCTGAGTGGTCTAGATACCTATTTGTTTTGGCTGTAGGGTGTCTCAAGTTTCAAAACCAGTTGAGTGTACTGCCATCTTTCTGCATTCTAAAGTTTCAAACTTGGAGCTTGGAGATCCTGGGTTGAAACCTCAGCTGGGTCTTAATATTTTATAGCTACAAATTTCTCATGCTATAATTTCTAATTTAGAATAGAGCTGCAGCACGAGATGGTTCCATAGTTCTAGGCCACGCTGCCGAAGATCCCGAGTTGAAATCTCAGCTGGGCCTATTATTTTGTACTTCCAAATTTCTCATGCTACAACTTCAAACTAAGAATACAGCAGCACTAGCAGATGCATTAGTGGTCCAGAGTTTCTGGCAGGAAATACCGGATTCAAATCTCGGCGGAGCCCTGGATTTTAGTTTGATATTGCTTCATGCTATGGAACTGTCGCAGCAACAAATTACTCAGTGGTCTTGGGGCATGATATGCATGTAACTTGGTTTGTCACTTCACTGCACATGGATATAGTACGCTCATCTTCCCAGTAGGGGAAGGTAACATCACCGCAGGGTTAAACTCGCACAGCTAGGATGCCAGTGCACCTTTCATTAGCAAATGCCGTCCATCACTATGGAAGTAATTTTACCTTTCTTCTTTATTGTTCTTAAAGGATTGCTTCGATAGTCCTACTCGACGCCTTTCCTGCCATTTCTTTCATTTACACAGAACGTCTAAAAGTTTAATTTGTTTAGCTTTTGCCTGAAGCGTTGTAATTTGTACGCAAAACATCAAGCGCGAGCGAAATTGAAAGCTAATGCAATTATTATTAGTTCTCTGGAACCTTATTTTCTAAAAGGTAAATGTATTTAAAGGATTTTAATATTTCTTTTATAATAGCAAAGTCCTTAGGTCCAAAATATGTAGCCCGCGTTTGGGAGGTCGCGGGTTCGATCTCCCTGCCGGGGCTACCTGATTTATGTTGGGTTTTTTTCGGGGGCTTCCCTGGCACGCCAGGCGAGTGATCCAAAGGTGCCTTGCATCCCTCAAATTCTCCGGTTCACCATTTCCTGTTTCCGTAATTTCCTCTTTAAGGGTTGGACGACTAGGCGAGACCGTTTGTCGGGTTGCGACTAAAGGTGGATTTCGGATTGTAAAAAGATTAGCCTGGGTCACCGTTGGGAACACTCGATCGAGACCCGCCTCCGGTTCTGAAGTTTCTCTAGAAGTCCGCCGGGAGGCTCTGGGTGCATGAACAGGGTCTACAGCTTTGCTGGAGGCGATCCAGTTGTAGACGTTAGGGTATATGCTTCGACCGTCGTCATTCGGTTCTGGTCGCCCTTAGGGTCTTTCCCTGGGGAGGGAGGCAAATGGCCGCAAGGAGCTCTGCCCCAGTGCCCTAGGAGCCCCGCCCGTGTCTAATCCTAACCCTATCGTAAGAGGTGAATCCTCTTAACTTGTGAGGCTCGGGAGCTCCGGTTTGATTCTTGTCGGTGGCCACTCTAGCCATAGAAACTTATTTTTAACGGTAATTAAAAATAAACAGCTCTTTCTATTAAATACGACGGGTTTATGATTTTGTGAAAATGTTGGCTTTAAAATATTAACTATGAAATATAATGTATCTTTTTATATTTGAAACAAAATCAGGAAAAATAACCCTAGTGAATAATAGAATCTTAATTATATTTAATGATAGTAAAGCCTATAGAAAGTGTCATTGCAAAATGTGTCCCCTTAGCTTAAATGGTTTAGGAGCTAAGCATACTGAAACCTTACATATGTAATCAATGTCTTCAACTTCAAAATTGGATTAAGATCTTTCATTGCAAATAATTCACTCGACGTTTTGAGGCACAAACAGTTGACGGCTTAGACACTACTGCCCTCTCAGTTACTCTGACTCACTACAAGTCATGACTACGAACACCGGCTTGAAATTCTTTGTTCTTTCATAGCTAGAAAGTGACGTCACAGAACTTTCTGGAAGTTTTTTGGAACCGAAGCCTCTAAGAGAATCCAGACGTCGCGCACTGTATTTTCTGTGTTGTTACCATTTCAAAGTCTCCAACTGCGCTGACTCACACATTGAGGGAAACGTTAAAAAGCTAGCAGCCCGACCAGTGCTGTCATAGCGAGCTAGATGACGCAAGTGTGCTACCAGAGTCTTCCCTTGGAGTAGTCTCTAGATGAGGCAAGGAACATAATGTATCCTCTTTACAGCTGGAAATCTCAGCTGTTGGCCTGTCGCTCGTAACGAGCTTTCATCCGATCGCTCGCTACCTGGATATTTTGACGGGCCATCTCATGCACGACATGAACTCGGTCTATGCTTCAGGTAGTTGACTGCTGGCTGTTCTGCATCAGAAGGGCATTAGGTCGCAAGGTAGACACAGCTGCCAAAGTCAATCTGGCCAGTGTCAACCCTGTGGCGTCGTGGGGTGAAGAGCAGTAGGCCAGCAGGACAAGTGGCACCCTGACATTCCAGTCTCTGAGGTGTGTAACGTTTTTGTTGGTTCGTGTGTATTTTATTTTATTAATTTGTTTTATCTTTTACCATTTAGACTCTTCTCAGGTTAGTGGTTTACGAGACGCATTCTGTACTTTGGTTTCAACTACCATCAATAAATATTGTTATTCTTTCTGAATTTATTGTAAACCTTGCTGATACATAAACATACACAGAATCAAGTTATAACGCTTCTTTTACACAAGAGTACATCTTTCATTTCCTCCTTGTTTCGTTGTTAAGCAGAATCAAAACTCCTTTTTCTTTACAGCTATCATCAATATTTTTTTTTTTTTTTTTTTTTTGCAATATTATTTATGTTGGGTCGCTTTAACAGCATGATCATATCGCGACCTTACAAGTTGTACATAAAATTGCAGTGAGTTTATTCCAAGTTTGTGTAACGTCTCTTTTAGCAATGCACATACTTATCAGTCTTTCCTTCTCTTTCTGTCACTGTCGCGATTGTTGATCGGGTCTCCAGCCAATACATTATTAACTCTTTTATTTAAATCTTTTTGCATTGCAATGAACACACATCTTAGACATGTATTAATATCACAAATAAAACAATCCAGCAAAAACAATTCACACAAAAAAGTAACAGCTAAATATGTGCTTTAAGCTATTTAAACAAATAAATTTCAAGTTAATAATAACATTATAAAATAAAAACCTTATATGTTATGGCTTGTGGCCTTAATATTGTGACAGGTGATAGACCACAACCTTCCTCAAATGTTCTTCTACTGTCCTGATGTACCCCTCAGTCATATCGCCTAACTGTGGGTGTGCGCGTCTTGTACATTCCGGAGTTTCCCTCATGAGGTTGGACTCAAAGCTGTTGGTGCCCTGATCACTGCGTAGCTCCATTGGTATCCCATTGCGACAAAACAGTTTCTACACGAGGCAGTTCGCGATGGTTAGGGACAGTAATCCTAGATAACCAACAGATAACTGTTGCCCTGCCTGATATTGGGAATGGTTCAGCTACGCCGATGGCTATGCGTTCGAAGAGTGCTCCTGCGCTATACTGTTGCATGCGATCCCGGCTCCTGGTCTGTGGGCCGCACACCTGATATTGGCGGCACCACGACTCACGGGTGTCCATAGTCTACAGTAGTACCGTTTACGGAGCTTGTCGATGGTTTGGTTGGGCCTTTAACGTGCTCCCAAAGTCCCCAAATACACTTCCTCCAGGAATTCCACCACCTTACTTCGAGTGAGCATCAGCTGCTTTCTCCATCTCTTCCTATCAGATGACTCCCATGTTCTGATCGGTCCTCCTTCCTTCATCTAAATGAATACCATTGTACCCAGTAGGATTTGTACACATTACTCCTTGGGTACGATGTCCTCTCAGTTTGGACTGGTCCTTGCCTGCACTGCACCCAAGAGTGGCCCCAAGTTGGCGTCCGCCAGCTGCTCCTTCTTCAGCCCTGAACTATCCCATCCAGCTGCAGGCACCGCTGAAATAACATGGACAGTAGCGGCACGCACCTTCTCTCTAACCTCAGTGCAGTGGCCGCACTTCTCCGGACAGGATCGTCTGGACATGCCATCCTCATTGGAGTTGCCCCTTACTTTCCGATGCTGTGGTATCAAGTTGTATTCTTGAAGCCTTTGGACCCAATGGGCTCTATGATCCTCCATGGTTTTGATACCTGACAGACAGGTAAGAACGGAGTGATCAGTCCTCATGTGGAATGGCTGATCATACAGGTACATAGAGAAGTGCTCCAGCGCCTTTACTACTGCCAGAAGCTCTCGTCGGGTAACACAGTAATGTTTTTTTTTTTCTTTGTAGAGTACCTTGCTCTAAGAAATAACATCCCACTCCTGACACCATTGTAACAAATGGCTATTGAGTTAAAATTTGTTCATAAATAAAGTCTTTAATCCACTGCTGCAAATAATTCTCTTGGCGCGTAGACAGTTGACGGTTTGCAAACCACTACGCGCTAAAACTCCAGTCACAAACGAATCCCTACAAGCCACGACTACCTACATCGACTTGTAATTTTCCCTCCTTTTCCGGCTAGCAAATGACGTTGCAGAAATATCTGGAAGCTTGTGGAAACCCAAGCATCTGGAACAACTCAGAAGCCTCTGATTACCGGTACCCTGAGCCCAAAGTTTCAGAGAGCGCTGACTCATATTCCAAGCCAACTTGACGGAAGGGTCGTGCAGTCACAGTATTTGATAGCTTGTGTACATTGGAAATACTCGCTTCCCATAAATGACACCTAACTGATAACAATTACTTTATGAAATATTAAAGAAAAAACTTATGTGTTCCATTCACATGACTTTCTCTACATCTTTGCAACAAATTATTGTTAGAAAACTTATGCTGCTATTTACTTCATACTAATCGAGAAAAAATTAGCAGAAATAGTCTTATTACTTGCTTCCTTATAATTAGAAGCGAAATAAGGGAGTACCATAGGTTAAAGTGACACTCAAAAGCTGGTTGCTATGTGACTGAAGTTTCTTTGTTTGTATGGACACTAGTTGACACATTCCTGTATGAGAAAGGTATAAGTTTCGAAAGCTGAAACCAATATCAAGGAATATATAAAAAACGATCAACTCCAAGAAAAAAATGTATATAACATAAATAGTGTGTTTTAATGTGCTCTATATTTTTTGTCCATCTCTTACGGTTTGGCAGTTATGCAAAATTTCGTAAAATTCATTGAGAATAAAGTAGTCTTCAGAGGCTATTCCCAGAAAATTCAAGATATAAATTTTATTAGTCATGTCAATATCTTAAATATAAGCGATTTTAATCAAAATCGTTAGAGCCACTTTTGAGAAAATCAAAAATTTTGAAATTTCTTCAATGTAAAGGATAGTTAGAGTGGAGGTAATTTCTTGAAAATCTTCGTGTCGCATCCTTGGAAGATACCGAACTAAAATACCAAGTTTGGTATTTAGCGGTCTTTTCGTTTTTGAGCTATGCTGCCCACTGACACACACACACACACACACACACATACACACACATACCCTCAGATACACAGAGAGACACACATACGGACATTTTTCTAAAAATGCTTCTTTTGGTTTCAGGGGATTTCAAAATATATTTCCGGTGAAATCTCGGTATGGAATTTGTAGGTGCTATGCAATTCCTTCTCTATACACTATGTACATAGCACGTATAGAGAGAGTAAACATTTTTTAATTTCACTTTCTCTACACGTACTATGTACATGGTGTATAGAGGTGTTACATTGCATCCAAAATTCTATACCGACGTTTCACCGGAAATAGATGTTTTAGGGTTCCCTGTATTCAAAGAAATTGTTTTCAGAAAAAGGTGCATGAGTGTGTCTATGTGTCTGTGAACACGATAAGTCGGTAAACTAGCAATCTTGGTATTTAGTACCACCCAAGGATGCGAGCGACATGAAGATTTTGAGAAAATCCCCCCAACCCAAATTACCCTGTATTTGGACAAAACATCTGTTGTGTTACACTCATATGACTTTTTCTAACTACTCTGCAAACAAACTTCTTACAAAAGATAATTCTTCTTTCAACACCATGCAAAAGAGAAAACATTAGCAGAATTTAATATTTAGTTCCTTATAAGTAAACTGGAACTAAGGATATACATTAGGCTAAAGTGATTGTCAAATGTTTCAAAAGCTGTCGCTATGCGATTGCCATTGCAAATTGCTTCTTTGCTTGGCCAGGAGCAGAACAAAAGAATTAGAGATACTTCCATCTGAGAAAAGTATAAGTACTTCAGAATTGAAACCAATAACAAGGAATATATTGGAAACGGTTACCTCCACAACAAAAATTAAAAGGACATAAATTGTATTTTGATGAGACCTACAGTTTTTGTATAGTAAGGTTTTGTCTATCTCTTACTGCTTACTAGTTATACCAAATTAACAAAATTCATCCAGAATAAACAGATCTTTAGAAGCTATTCCCAGAAAATTCAAAATATAAATTTTATTTATGTTATAAATAGTTTTAATATGTGGTATTTTAATCAAAACCGTTAGAGCCATTTTTAAGAAAAACAAAATTTTCGAAAATTTGTCCATGTAAAGGGAAGATAGCCATTTTTAAAAAAATCAAAATTTTCAAAAATAGGTCCATGTAAGTGTAGTTTGGAGTGGGGAAATTTTTCACAATATCTTCGTGTCCCATCCTTGGACGATACCAAACTTAAATACCAAGTTTGGTATTTAACGGTCTTTTCGTTTTTGAGCTATGCTGGCTACAGACACATACACACATACACACAGACAGACGTACTGACACACAAACACACGTGGACATTTTTCTAAAAATGCTTTTTTTTATTCAGGGGGTCTCAAAACATATATTTCCGGTGAAATCTCGGTATCGAATTTTTGGTTGCAATACAATACCTGCGCTATCCACTATGTATGTAGTTCGTATAGAGAAAGTAAAAAAAAAATGTAGATCACGCTAAAACACGCAATTTATATCATATACGTTTTTTTTCGTTGAATTGTCCATTTCTTGTTAATTGTTTCAGATTTTTTTTTCACACTGAAAGTTGTAAGCTCCTCGCCCTGCATAGAAACGGATTTAATCCACATGGCAACCGGCTTTTAAAAGGTTTGATTGTCGTTTTAGCCCAGTGTGTTCCCTTATTCTCCTTTTACTTACAAGGAAGCAATATTTAACTCGATTATCTTAAAGTAGATGGAATAATATGTTTTTTAACAATTTGTTACGGCAATGTAGAGAAAGTATTGCGAATGGAACACTTCAGCTTTTTACTTTCTATGTGCATAGTGTATAGAGAGGCTATTGTATTGCACCCAACAATTCGATACTAAGATTTAAAAGAAATACATGTTTTGGTACCCCTTGAATAAAAAAATAAACAATTTTAGAAAAATGTCCGTGTGTGTGTCCAACATAGAGCAAAAACGAAAAGTCCCTTAATACCAAACTCAGAATGCGATACGAAGATTTTCAAGAAAATCCCCCCAACCGCAACTACCCTTTACATGGATCTTTTTTAAAAAAATGGATTTTCTCAAAATTGACTGTAACGATATAAACTTTTCTGAATTTTGCATAACTGCTAAACCGTAAGAAATAGACAAAAATGTATATCACGTTATGACATACAATTTATGTCATATACATTTATTTCCTGGATTTGAATGCTTTCGAAATAGTCTTTATTATTGGTTTCAGTTTTAAAATATTGGGAACTTGTCAACTCCTGGCCACGCAAACAGATTTCAATCCCATAGCAACAAAATTTTAAAACATTTAACTGTCGCTTTAGTCTAGTGTATTTCCCTTCTACTTATAAGGAACCAAGCAATAACACCATTTCTGCTAATATTTATTTCGATTAGCGTGAAATAAATAGAACAATAAGTTTATTAACAATAATGTATTGCAGAGGTAAAAGGAACAGTGAAGGGAACACATCAGAATTGAAAAAATTCTTTTTACTTTCTCTAGACGCACTATATACACAGAGTATAAAAAGGTATTGGAATATGTGTGTGTGTCTATAAGCAGTTTAGCTCAAAAAAGAAAAGTTGTTAAATACTAAACTTGGTATTTAAGTTGGGTATTTTTCAGGGATGTGAAAAGAAGATTTTTAAGACAATTCCCCCACCTCCAACTACCCTTTACATGGGGCATTTTTAAAAAAAATAGATTTTCTCAAAAATGGCTCTAACGATTTTGATTAAAATGTTTTTTGTTTAAGATATTTTATGACAAATAAAATATTTATCTTGAATTTTCTGGCAATAACCTCTGAAGAGCTGTGTATTCTGGATGACTTTTGTGTAACTGGCAAATCATAAGACATAGACACAAAAAATGTGGATCTCATTAAAGCACACAATTAATGTTATACAATATTTGCAAAGTTAGCCGTTTTCGGGATATTCGTGTTTATTGGTATCTCGAACGGGAAGAATCTTTATTTTCATTTCTCGTTTGTTTTAAGACTCGTTTGAAAAGAGAATGAAATTTCCATTGTTTCACATAGCAACCGGATGTGAAAGGACTTGACCATTGCATTACCTGTGCATTCCCTTATTTCCGTTCTACTTACGAGGAAAAAAGTAATAAAACTAATTCTGCTTACGTTTATCTTGATTAGCATTATATAGATAAAATATTAATATTTTAAATAAAAGGTTTGTTTACGGAACAGGTAGAGAAAGTCATGTGAATGGAACAAATCAAATTTAATTGTATTTATGTGATCCTAACACGTGTACTTAACCCTTAGTTGCCTGCATTAGTATACATATTTCCCTCTAATTCAAGTTGAAATCTGGAGTTCTAGTAAAAATATATCGGAATAAACCTATAAAATTATTATATAAATAATAGAGAAAATAGATATGAAAATAAATCTAAATCCTTTATCAATCATTTTTTTTTTTTCAAATTAAAAGTTTAAATTCTTCTAAACCAATTTTCATAATGCTGCCAAAG
The DNA here is from genome assembly GCA_030762935.1 of Hymenopus coronatus. Classification (NCBI taxonomy): domain Eukaryota; kingdom Metazoa; phylum Arthropoda; class Insecta; order Mantodea; family Hymenopodidae; genus Hymenopus; species Hymenopus coronatus. The sequence goes on along the minus strand of CM060894.1, from coordinate 129,013,511 downwards.
GCACTCCAAAATAGCAGTTAAAATGGCCATCCATTCAAAGCCAAATGTTGCAAGTTCAAATCCCAGTGATTGTGGTAAATAACGGGGAGAGCCCAAGTAAAATAATCGGTGTGATGCTTGGTTACGTTTCACTGTAGTTATGTGGGTCTTACTCTTCTATTTATTTAAAAAAAAGGGCAAAATTGTGTATATCTTTAGAATATAAAACAGTCTTGATTACTTGTCGTTTATGGTTGAAGGTTGGTACAACATGAAATTAATCCTAGGGTAGGTACAACCCTATAATATTTGTATATTTAACGCTTAAAACAAGCGCAACTTATAGGTACCGACAGGCAAACAAAGGGTTAAAATGAAATTTCTGGTGGAATGCAATACCTTCTCTACCTACACACTAAATAGTTAAAGTACAATTTCTGCCCTTATAGAAAGTGATTTTGGCATGGATTTCGTAAAGGCCAGACGTGGTGTGTTGTAACATTTGACAAAAGACAATCAGTTAGGGCAGGCCCCCCGCGGAGAGCGATAGTTGGAAATGAGAGATGGTGATCTGAGAGGGTAGTCACTCCGTTTACAGCTTTATGCCGCTACAGGGACTCAACGTGGTCCCTAACGCCATTTACTTTGTAATAAGCTGCTCGCTCTCCAGAAATGAGCACGCCTTCCGATGCAAGGCGACTGGGAGCACGGGTCCCACTTCCCTTTATTTAATTTCACACATTACCTGTAATTACAGCATGCTCGGCTCGCATTAGCATTTACAAAAGTGGGAAACTCCGTAAACAAAAGCTATCTTATTCAACAACACACGTGCAATAATCAGATATCAATCCTTTGGTGTTGTTTATTAAAGAAAATAAAAAGGGGCGTGTTATTTATGGACGCTCTTTAACTGCTGTGGTTCTCAGCGTCAGAGGCCTCTCTATCAGGCTTGAGGTTCTTTTACGTGCCGTAAATCTACGACATGGGACCATCGGCGGGACCATCGGCTTTACTCCCTTCCGAAGAAAGCCATGCTAAGCATTTTTATACCCGAAAAAATCCATCGTCCTCCGCCGGGTTTGAACCCGGTATATGAAAATACCATGGTAACCATTACACCACGGAGGGCAACAAACAAAATTAAGTAGGACTAATTTATACTTTTAGAAAGTAGCTCTTAGAATGTATCTAATACATTTTTTATTATTATTATTATTATTATTATTATTATTAGTGTTACTTTCTCTACACGTACTATGTATATAGTGTATAGAGGAAGTATTGTATTTCAACCAAAAATTCGATTCCGAGATTTAGCCGGAAATACATGTTTTAGGTTCCCCTGAATCAAAAAAAATTTTTTTACTTTCTCTACACACTATGTACATAGTGTGTAGAGAAGGTATTGCATTGCACCCAAAAATTAGATACCGATATTTCACCGGAAATACATGTCTTGGGTCCCCCTGAATCCAAAAAAACATTTTCAGAAAAAGGTCCGTGTGTGTGCGTGTGTGTGTGTGTGTGTCTGTGTGACTGTGGATAGCATAGCTCAAAAACGAAAAGGCCGTTGAATACCAAACTTGGTATTTCAGTTTGGCATCTTCCAAGGATGCGACACGAAGATTTTCAAGAAAATCCCCCCACCCCCAACTACCCTTTACATGGAACTTTTTTTAAAACATTTTTAAGTCCCTTAAAAATGGCTCTAAAGATTTTGATTAAAATATCATATATTAAAGATAGTTATCTGAAAAATATAATGTATATCTTGAATTTTCTGGGAATAGCCTCTGAAGACTACTTTATTCTGGATGAATTTTACGGAATTTTGCATAACTGGCAAACCGTAAGAGATGGACACAAACTTACTACACAGAAATGTAGATCAGGATACAACACACAATTTATGTCATATTCATTTTTTGCGTGGAATTGATCGCTTTTCAGATATTTTTTTTTTTCTTCAGCTTTTAAAACTTACACTTTTACTATACAGGAATTTTCCAACTCCTGTCCATACAAATAAAGGAACTTTAGTCACATAGGAACCAGCTTTTGACTATCAATTTAACCAATGGTGCTCCCTTATTTCGCTTCTACTTACAAGGAAGTAAATAATAAGACTATTTCTGCTAACTTTTTCTCGATTAGCATGAAGTAAATAGAATTATAAGTTTTTTAACAATAATTTGTTGCAGAGAAATAGAGAAAGTCATGTGAATGGAACACATCAGATTTTTAGAGAAAGGTCAGTGTGTGTGACTGTCTGTCTGTCTGTGTGTGTGACTGTCTGTCTGTCTGTGTGTGAGTGACTGTCTGTATGTGTGTGAGTGACTGTCTGTCTGTGTGTGACTGTCTGTCTGTGTGTGAGTGACTGTCTGTCTGTCTGTGTGTGACTGTCTGTCTGTGTGTGTGACTGTCTGTCTGTCTGTGTGTGAGTGACTGTCTGTCTGTGTGTGACTGTCTGTCTGTCTGTCTGTGTGTGACTGTCTGTCTGTGTGTGTGACTGTCTGTCTGTCTGTGTGTGTGACTGTCTGTCTGTGTGTGTAACTGTCTGTCTGTGTGTGTGACTGTCTGTCTGTCTTGGTGTGTGACTGTCTGTCTGTGTGTGACTGTCTGTCTGTCTGTGTGTGACTGTCTGTCTGTGTGTGTGACTGTCTGTCTGTCTGTGTGTGTGACTGTCTGTCTGTGTGTGACTGTCTGTCTGTGTGTGTGACTGTCTGTCTTTCTGTGTGTGTGACTATCTGTCTGTCTGTGTGTGTGACTGTCTGTCTGTCTGTGTGTGACTGTCTGTCAGTCTGTCTGTGTGTGTGACTGTCTGTCTGTGTGTGACTGTCTGCCTGTCTGTGTGGGTGACTGTCTGTCTGTGTGTGTGACTGGCTGTCTGTCTGTGTGTGTGACTGTCTGTCTGTGTGTGTGACTGTCTGTATGTGTGTGTGACTGTCTGATTGTGTGTGTGACTGTCTGTGTGTGACTGTCTGTCTGTGTTTGTGTGTGTGACTGTCTGTCTGTGTGTGACTGTCTGTCTGTGTGTGTGACTGTCTGTCTGTGTGTGTGACTGTCTGTCTGTCTGTGTGTGACTGTCTGTCTGTCTGTGTGTGTGACTGTCTGTCTGTGTGTGTGTGACTGTCTGTCTGTGTGTGTGACTGACTGTCTGTCTGTGTGTGACTGTCTGTCTGTCTGTCTGTGTGTGTGAGTGACTGTCTGTCTGTCTGTCTGTCTGTCTGTCTGTGTGTCTGTGGACAACATAGCTCAGAAATGAAAGAACCGTTAAATACCAAATTTGGAATTTAGGTCTAGTTTCATCCAAGGATGCGACACGAAGATTTTCAAGAAAATCCCCCAACCACAAACTATCCTTTACATGGAAAATTTTTCGAAAATTTTTATTTTCTCAAAAATGGCTCTAACGATTTTGATTAAAATTTCGTAAATTAAAGATATTTACCTGACAAATAAAATGTATATTTTGAATTTTCTGGGAATAGCCTCTGAAGACAACTTTAATCTGGATGAATTTTACGGAATTTTGAATAACTGCTAAACCATAAGAGATGGACAAAAAATTACAAAACAAAAAATGTAGGGCACATTGTGTATTTATGTCATATACATTTTATTCGTGGAATTGATCGTTTTAAAGATATTCCTTGTTTTCTGTTTGCAGCTTTGAAAAACTTATACTTTCCTCATGCAAGAATTTGTCATCTCCTTTCTATACAAACAAAGAAACTTCAGGCATATTGCAATCAACCTTTGGCTATCAGTTTAAACTGTGGTACTCCCTTATTCCGTTTCTACTTACAAAGAAGCAAGTAATAAGACTATTTCTGCTAATTTTTTCTAGATTAGAATGAAGTTAATAGAAGCATAAACTTTTTAACAATAATTTGTTGCAGAGATGTAGAGAAAGTCATGTGAATGGAACACATCAGATTTTTACATTTGTTTGCCATTATAATATGGTAATATTTATTACAATAAATGATAATAATAGTAATATATAATAATATATACTTAAATTTTGTTTTAGAAATAAATTCATTGCAGTCAAATATCATTAAAATAAATTATATTGCTATATTTGACTGTTTAAATTGTTTTAAAATTACTCTGTGCTCAGAATGAGTACATATTAATTATACAATTTATTTATACATCTATTTGGTTTAGATATTCCTGGATTTAATATATTTATAAAAACTTGGTAAATGCTGAAATATTGGTTGTTGATTACTGACATGTCCCAGATATCTCCATTCTGAATAATGTGTTTGATTAATATTGCTCTCTGATGTTATTAGATGGTTAACTGTCCGTTGGGCTCTGTTACATTCGCACGTTGAGTCGTCTATCATATGAAAGCGATCTCCAGTGGCCTCACAAAATGACTGTAATTTCTGGAATTTTTCAATCTTTCTTTAATTAGCGTAAAAAGGATTTAATACCTATGTAATATCAAATACATATAGTAAGTAGGAGTATGTATTTCACATAAAAATGATATGTTACAATTTCACCGGAAATGTATGTTTTGGCGTCTTCTAAATCATTTCTAGACCAAACATCTGTGTGTGTCGCTCTGCGAATATGTTTGTGTGTGTTTGTGTGTGTGTGTGTGTGTGTGTGTGTGTGTGTGAGGCTCCTGTTGTTACTGCTATTGTATAACATTCATCTGTTTTATTTAAAGTTAATTTGTATTGGTGTTTGCATATTTGATATGTACTTTCTCGTACTACTCCCGTCATCATTAAAGTGTGTTTTATTTTAAAATTACTATTCTTTCAAATATGAGTTTTTCATTAAATGTATGGTGTGTGTGCATGTGTCCCTTTGTATACAGTATTTTTAAAAACGAAAAGTTAATTCAGAAAATTCCAGGGATGCGATATGAAGATTTTCAAGAAAATCCTTTCACCCCAAACTACGTTTAATATCGAAAGTTTTGATATTCCTAAAATGCCTAAAACGATTTAGACAAATTTACTGCAATTAAAGACATTTTGGATTATTACAGTTGTTTTGAATATTTAATAGAAGTATAACAACTTTTAATTTAAGTATAACAATTAATATATTTCGGTTATACTAGTTATTAGACCTTCAACGTAAAATATCATAAGCAAATAAAAATGTTCATTCTGGTTGAATGTAAAATACAGAAGGACTTTTATGGGAATGGCCTCAGAAATGCTTTTCATTCTGAAGAGTTTTCGATAACTGATATAATCCGTACAAATAAGTGTAGGTCTTATCAGACAACACACTTTATGGAAAACAACTTTTAATAATTTAATTATTTTCGACATATTTCTTCTTATAATTTTAAATTTTGAAAAAAAAAAAAAAACCTTACATTTTTATCGCATTTGAAGCCGTTTTTTCTCTATATACAGAGTGATTTACGAGTATATAGAACTGACACATTTCTTACTTTAATTATTCCGTTGGAAATTCATTCATCACACCCAATTTTAGCACAAAATTAAGCAGAATGCTCTGGAGTTTCGATTCCTTGTCACTAAATGCGCAGATGTTTATGTTTTATTCCTGGAGTTTTGATTCCTTGTCACTAGATGCGCAGATGTTTATGTTTTATTCCTGGAGTTTCGATTTCTTGTCACTAGATGCGCAGATGTTTATGTTTTATTCCTGGAGTTTCGATTCCTTGTCACTAGAAGCGCAGATGTTAAGTTTTATTCCTGGAGTTTCCATTCCTTATCACTAGAAGCGCAGATGTTTATGTTTTATTCCTGCAGTTTCGATTCCTTGTCTAGATGCGCAGATGTTTATGTTTTATTCCTGGAGTTTCCATTCCTTGTCACTAGAAGCGCAGATGTTTATGTTTTATTCCTGCAGTTTCGATTCCTTGTCAGTAGATGCGCAGATGTTTATGTTTTATTCCTGGAGTTTCCATTCCTTGTCACTAGAAGCGCAGATGTTTATGTTTTATTCCTGCAGTTTCGATTCCTTGTCAGTAGATGCGCAGATGTTTATGTTTTATTCCTAGTTGCTTTGTTGGCAGCTGTTTCGACATTTTGTTCTTGTAGTTAACGTTAAAATGCAGTACGCATTAAATCAACGACCCTTCATTATGAAGCAATACTGGATTACGAATTCAATTACAGCTACTCAAAGGGCATCATACCAGAGAGAACTTGGTGTTCACAATCCTCCCAAAAGAAACACAATACTGGGACTGGTAAACAAATTGGGAACAACTGGATCTCTGGGGAGTGCAAAAGGCAAGGCTTCCTACGGTTGTTGTTGACGTAAGAGCACGACTGGAGCAGTCACCCAAAAAATCATTAAGACGCTTGTCACAGGGTACACCAACTCAAAGTGTCAGAGGGCTGCGAAAAGTGCAGACCTAAAGCCATATAGGGTTATGGTTGTTCGTCAGCTACATGAACCAGATAAGGATACAAGATTGAATTATTGTCGTTGGTTTCAGACGTTCATTGTGCAAAATCCTTTCATATTGTCCATCACATGGTTCACAGATGAAGCATGGTTCCATTTATCCGGTTATGTGAACTTACAGAACTCACGCCATTGGGCCACCGAAAATCCACATGTCGTCCATGAAGCACCTACACCCGGTTAAAATCGGAGTTTGGTACAAGGAAGTGCAAGAGGATCAGAGAAAGTCATGTGAGAGAACCAATTATATTTTTATTTTCTCTATACGTACCATGTACATAGTGTGTAGAGAAGATATCGCACTACACCCAAAAATTCTATACCGAGATTTCATCGTAAATATATGTTTTAGGGTCTCCTGTATCCAAAAACAAGCATTTCAGAAAAAGGTCCGTGTGTGTCCGTGTGTCCGAGTGTCTATGATAACTCAAAAACGAAAAGTGGTTAAAATACCAAACGGGTATTTAAGTTCAGTATCTTCCAGGAATGCGACACGAAGATTTTGAGAAAAATCCCCCCACCCCAAACTACACTTTATATGGAACTTTTTCGAAAAAGTTGGAATTTCTAAAAAATGGCTCTAACAATTTTTATTAAAATATCACATATAAAAGATTTTTACACGACAAATAAAATGTATATCTTGAATTTTCTGGGAATAGCCTCTGAAGACTATTCTGGTTAAATTTTACGGAATTTTGCATATCTACTAAACTGTAAGAAATGGAGAAAAAGCTTACCACACAAAAAATGTAAAGAACTTTAAAACACACAATTAATATCACATCCCGTTTTGTCATGGAGTTGATCGTTTTTTTTGTTTTTGTTTTTGTTTTTTTTTTATTTTTTTTTTAAGATATTGCTTGATTGTAGTTTCGGCTTTAAAAATCTGATGTGTTGCATTCATATAGCTTTCTCTATATCTCTGCAATGAATTATTTTTATAAAGCTTATGCTTCTATTTACTTCCTGCTAATCGAGAAAAAACTGGCAGAAATAGTCTCATTACTTGCTTCCTTGTAAGTAAAAGCGAAATAAGGGAGTACCATAGGTTAAAGTGATAGTCAAAAGCTGGTTGCCATGTGGCTGAAGTTCCTTTGTTTGTATGGACAGGTGTTGGCAAATTCCTGCATGAGAAAGATATAAGTTTTTCATAGCTGAAATCGAAAACAAGGTATATCTCAAAAACAATCAACTCCACGAAAAAAATTTGTATAACGTGCTCCACATTTTTTGTGTGGTAAGATTTTGTTTATCTCTTACGGTTTAGTAGTTATGCAAAATTCCGTAAAATTCATCCAGAAAGAAGTAGTCTTCAGAGGCTATTCCTAGAAAGTTCAAGATATACATTTTATTTGTCAGGTAAATATTCTTAATATATTATATTTTAATCAAAATCGTTGGAACCATTTTCGAGAAAATCAAAATTTTCGAAAAAAAAAAGTTCCATGTAAAGGGTAGTTGGAGGTGGGGGATTTTCTTGAAACTTTTCCTGTCGTATCCTTGGAAGACACACAACTTAAATACCAAGTTTGGTATTTAACGGTCTTTTCGTTTTTGAGCTATGCTGTCCACAGACACACACACAGACACACCCGGACCTTTTCCAAAAATGTTTCTTTTGGTTTCAGAAGGACCCAAAACATTTATCCGGCGAAATCTCTGTATCAAATTTTTGGGTGGGATACAATACCTTCTTTATACACTATGTACATAGTACGTGTAGAGAAAGTAAAACGGCTTGGATGAGGATTCTCAAAAGACGTGTTTGCGGTGAAACCTTAGCATGGAATTTTGGATGGAATATAATAATTTTCTATCTACTATGGTACTGGGTAACTGCAGACAATAAAGAAGCTCACAGATTATAGGAAACTAGACTGTAGGCTAGGCTATTGTGACATCAGAGGTGAAGCGGATCTTGGCTTCAGTACTCAACTTATCTACTATAGTACTGGGTAACTGCAGACAATAAAGAAGCTCACAGATTATAGGAAACTAGACTGTAGGCCAGGCTATTGTGACAGCAGAGGTGAAGCGGATCTTGGCTTCAGTACTCAACTTATCACCAGACAATAAAGAAGCTCACAGATTATAGGAAACTAGACTGTAGGCTAGGCTATTGTGACAGCAGAGGTGAAGCGGATCTTGGCTTCAGTACTCAACTTATCACCAGACAATAAAGAAGCTCACAGATTATAGGCTAGGCTATTGTGACATCAGAGGTGAAGCGGATCTTGGCTTCAGTACTCAACTTATCACCAGACAATAAAGAAGCTCACAGATTATAGGAAACTAGACTGTAGGCTAGGCTATTGTGACAGCAGAGGTGAAGCGGATCTTGGCTTCAGTACTCAACTTATCACCAGACAATAAAGAAGCTCACAGATTATAGGAAACTAGACTGTAGGCTAGGCTATTGTGACATCAGAGGTGAATCGGATCTTAGCTTCAGTACTCAACTTATCACCAGACAATAAAGAAGCTCACAGATTATAGGAAACTAGACTGTAGGCAAGGCTTTTGTGACAGCAGAGGTGAACCGATCAACTCCAAGAAAAAAATGTTCATAATATAAATTGTGTGTTTTAATGTGCTCTACATTTCTTGTGTGGTACATTTTTGGCCATCTCTTACGGTTTAGCAGTTGTGTAAAATTCCGTAAAATTCATCCAGGATAAAGTAGTCTTCATAGAGTATTCCCAGAAAATTCAAGATATACATTTTATTCGTTGTGTAAATATCTTTAATACATGCCATTTTAATAAAAATCGTTAGAGCCATTGTGAGAAAATAAAATTTTTCGATAAACCTCCATGTAAAGGGTAGTTCAGTGAGGGGATTTTCTTATAAGTCTTCGTGTTGAATCCTTTGAAGATACCAAACCTAAATACCAAGTTTGGTTTTTAACGGTCTTTTCGTTTTTGAGCTATGCTGCCCACCCACACACACACACACACACACACACACACTCACACACGGAAATGTTTCTAAAACGCTTTCTTAGAATTCAGGGGATCTCCAAACATATATTTCCGATGAAATATATATTTTGGTTTCAGCTTTGAAAAAGTTGTAATTTTCTCATAAAGGAATTACTCAAATCCTGTCCATACAAACAAAAGTACTTCAGTCACATAGTAACCAGCTTTTGACTATATAAGACTATTTCTGCTAGTTGTTTTTTATCGATTTACATGAAGTAAATGGAAGCATAAGCTTTTTAAAATAATTTATTGCAGAGATGAAGAGAAAGATAAGATTTTTTAAATTATTTTAATAACTATTGTTGTATTATGTTAGTAGTCTCTTGTTCATGTATGAAGCTGACTTAAATTCATCCGACACATATGAGTGTAGTTCCCAAACGCTACACTAAGTCTGTTTCGTCACTACAACATGAAATTGTATCTGCATGTTCCACACAGAAAACTGCTGTCATTAGCTCCAAAGTGAAATGGAATAACCAATTGCCGTAATTGTTGCGATTTTGATGATGAAATACCAAAATAGGAAAATATATTCTGTGCCAGCGATTTACTATTGATTGCAGCCTCAAAACGTATCATTTGTATTCCATGATTCGTTACGGACGTGGTTAAATCTGCTCGAAATTAATGGAGCTTTAAAACACTTCATGTTGTTTTGGATCCCTGGAGATTTGTTTCTGGTTTTCACAGAATTGACCTCTGCGTAGTTGATTTCACTTTCTGACATATTATTTTGTTATTTCCTGCACTCGGAACAGATTCACGTTAATTTTTATAGCAGAAAAAAGAGAAAACACCTCTGATCAACACAAATTTAAATTTTGAGATTTCACTGATTTGAGCTCCTCTGAATTAAAAACAAATCTAATGTGTAACATTCACATGGCTTTCTCTACATCACTGTATTATTAAAAAACATATTCTTCTCTGTAATTTATGATAATCGAGATAAACATTAGCAGAAATTGTCTTAATTACTTGCTTCCTTGTAAGTAGAAGGAAAACAAGGGAATACACTAGGCTAAAACAAGTGTTAAATCTTTTAAAAATCGGTTGCCATGTGGTTGAAATCCGTTTGTATGCAGAGTCCGGAGTTCATAACTTTACGTGTGAGAAAAATGTAAGTTTTTTAAATCAGAAACAAATAGCAAGTAATATTTCAGAAATGATCAATTCCACAAAACAAACGTATATGACATAAATAGTGATCTAAATTTTTATGTAGCAAGTTTATGTCTCTCTCTTACTGTTTACCAATTACCCAAAATTCATGCAGAATAAAGAGGTCTTTAGATATAAATTTTGTTTGCCATATAAATGTATTTAAAATGCGGTATTTTAATCAAAATCGTTAGAGCAATTTTTTATAAAATCAAAATTCTCGATAATTTTTCCATATGAAGGGTAGTTTGGGTTGGGGAGGTTTTCTTCAAAAGTCTTCATGTCGCATCCTTGGAAGATACTAAACCTAAATGCCAATGTTGGTGTTTTTCCCGCTTTTTGTTTTAGATTTATCGCGTTCACATACACAAGGACATACAGGGACTTTTTTCTAAAAATGCAGGATACAGGGGACCCTAAAACGTATATTTCCGATGGAATCTCGGTTTCGAAATTTTGAGTGAATCGCAATACCTTCTCTACACACTATGTACGTAATACGTGCAGAGAAAATAAAAATCTGATGTGTTTCATCACATGACTTTCTATATAATTCATCCTAATCAGGATATGCAGTAGTAGAAATGTTTCTATTACTTAGTATGAGAATACCTATTTTAGATAAAAAGATAGTCAAATCTTTTGAAAGCTGTTCGGTTTGTGATGCAGGTAAATTCCCTTCTCCTTGTATGGCCTGGATCAAATAGTAAATAAATATCTCCAGTTGAGAAAAAAATACCTAATGCAAATTTTAAAACTAATAACAAAGAATATCTCACAATTGATTAGCTCTAAAAATAAATGTATCTTACATAAGTTGTGTGCTTTAACTAACTTTTTGTGTAGTAAATGGCCGAGGGCCACAAAGAAAGACAGTTTATTTGGTTGATCACACTCTCTTCTCCCCCTGCCCTCACTTCCCTATAAACCAACGTCTAAGGAAATGAATACACATATTATTTTGAATTTCCTGAGAAGTCCTCTTCGTTCACTTGGAACTATGCATACTTCTGTATAACTGACAAGCATTAAAGGAAAGCCATAACATTACTAGGGAAACGTTGATCTAAAGCTTGGAATTCCCGTGATATATGTTCTTGTGGCATTAAGTACTTCCGAGTTATTCATTGTAGCAAATTCGGTCTTCCAAAGACCATAATTTCACATTCTAAAGACTAACCCATTGTTTCAGCTTCCTATATCCCTCTAATACCCAATACTGTATGATAACATTTCTAAAGACTAACCCATTGTTTCAGCTTCCTATATCCCTCTAATACCTAATACTGTATGATAACATTTTTGAAAACGTTTTCCTTGACTGATATGCTTAGTTTGTAAACGTTTGTTTTGTTGTTGTTATTATTTGCTTAACCTCAATTTTGACAACTCATTAAATTTAGAACAACCGAATACATATAAATATCTAGGTTGCTTAAAAACATTCAAAATAAGTAAAATTGACGAAGAGAATTTAATCAGTTTTGGAACAATATGAATCAAAGAGACTTTGTGCGGACTTGATCTTAAGGTTCTAAAAGAAAGCTGAACTAAAAACTGAATCTGCAATGAAGATAAAAAAAATTACAATTTGCTCTGTTCAAATGAATTCTCTACATCTCTGTAAAAAAATGTTGTAATAACCTTATTTTTCATCTACTTCATGCTAACGGAATAAACAGTAGCAGTATTTACCTCCTTATAAGTAGAAGGGAATACAATAGGTTAACCCGATAGTCAAATGTTTTATAATGTAGTTGCTCTGGGATTGAAATCCGTTTCTTTGTGTGGCTAGGAGTTGATAAGTTTCCGTATGAGAAAAGTTATGCAAAATTCCACAAAATTCATCCAGAATAAAGATGTCTTCAGAGCCTATTCCCAGGAAATTCTAGATATACATTTTATTTGTTATAAATCGTTTGAGCCATTCTGGAGAAACTCAAAATCTTTTATTTTCTTCTTGTAAAGGATAGTGGGGTGTGGGGATTTACTTGAAAATCTTCGTGTCACACCCTTGGAAGATACTGAACTTAAATATAAAATGTTGTATTTAACGGGCGTTTCGTTTTTGAGCTATGCTGCCCACGGGTCTTGCAATTTGAGACTATTGAAGGTTGCAAACATCAATTTGATGGAAGCGAAAGAGGTCCGTAGTCTCGAATGAAATAGGTGACCCCACGGTCTATTTCTTATCTAGACAACTCACTCCAAGTGGGGTTCGAACATGGTCCTTCACACTTGAAGATTAGCGCTATAGTCAGCCACATTCAAGTTAGTTTTATAAATAAGAGACGCTAATGAAAAACATTCGTTTCTAGAGAATTTTTGTATGGAAACTTTTGTTATTTCCTGTGTCTGTAAACTAGATGACTACAGAAAGCCACGTCAAATTCTGCTGCACCAGGCTGGTTGAGTTAGCTTGGTTTATTTTCACGCCCGGTCGGTTGTTGGGTTGGCCACCAGAGTGCTCTATGATCATCATTCCTGACATCACCCCTAATAGAAATGTAATAGAAACGGGAAGGGGGGCGGAAAATTGAATGAGCCAACCGCAAGCACACATCCATATTGGAGACGGCGTGGATATTCCTCCAGGACATGTTTTGGCTTTACTTTCCTGCGGGGGGAGCGGGGGGGGGGATGATATCGAGAGCTAAAGGAAGCACGATGGAGTTTAGATTACATTTATGTAACGCTGCGTTCGAGATATGAGGTTGTTACTTTCAGGAAAACGTATAGCAAAGCTGAATGCGGAAAATTGAATGAGCCCCTGCTGGTAACGGCCGGTATGAATAAAAATGTGGCGGCACTATGGCTTTGGAAATTAAATGAAGCGCTTTTATCACTGCCGCGGTCCCGCTTTCCAGCACAAAGGTTATTAGTTCAAAACTCTCCAAGGACTTTTTCTAGTTTGCAAAAGTTAAAGAGCATATTGTGGAGTAATTTTTCCCCACTATGCTTTCTACTCATTGCTTCAAATTGTTCTGCGGCTGGTGTGCAATTAAAAGTGTGAAATAATACCAATGAAGGGAAGGAAGCTCTGACGTTAATCGCCTTTTTACTTACTCTACACTTACTATGTACATAGTGTATAGAGAAGGTATTGCACTCCACCCAAAAATTCGATCCCGAAATTTCACCCGAAATATATGCTTTAGGGTCCCCTATATCAAAAAAAAAAAAAAAAAAAAAAAAGCATTTTCCGTGTATGCCTGTGTGTATGTGTTCGTGTGCTATTGATATTTAAGTTTTGTATCTTCCAGGGAGGCGATACAAAGATTTTGAAAAAAAGTCTCCCTACCCCAAACTACCCTTTACATGGAACTTTTTTCGAAAATTTTGATTTTCTCAAAAGTGGCTCTAACGATTTTGATTAAAAAATCATATATTAAAGATATTTACCTGAAAAATAAAATGTATATCTTCAATTTTCTGGGAATAGCCTTTGAAGACTAGTTTATTCTGAATGAATTTTATGGAATTTTGCATTACTGCTAAACCGTAAGAGATGGAGAAAAATTTACCACACAAAAAATGTAGAGCACTTTAAAACACACAATTTATGTTATATGTATTTTTTTCGTAGAGTTGATCGTTTTATTTCTTGGTTTTGGTTTTAGCTTTAAAAAACTTATACTTTCCTCACACAGGACTTTGTCGACTCCTATCCATACAACCAAAGAACATAGAAACCAGCTTTTGACTGTCGCTTAAGCTATGCTACTCCCTTGTTTCGCTTCTACTTACAAGGAAGCAAATAATAAGACTGTTTCTGCTAATTTTTTCTCAATTAGCATGAAGTAAATAGAAGCATAAGCTTTTTAACAATAATTTGTTGCATAGATGTAGAGAAAGTCATGTGAATGGAACACATCAGGTTTTTACCCTTCTTCACGCATATACTGTAAAAAAGTAGGCACTAACCTAGAATATAATTTTAATTTTCTATCGGCTGTTTTGTTTCGTCCTTGACATTTTAATTCATGTAATTAAATATTAATTGTAGAAATGCACATATTTTAGTACAGAAAGCCACTTTTGTTTAACCTCTAAATTATTCGTCCTAGATATAATGTTTTATTGATAAATGGCGTTTAAAATTGATCATCATAAATGTTCAATAGCCTAGGTAGGCCTGCTTGGGTCCAGAAGGGATCTTCTCAAGACCTCTGTGCTGTTGCAACATCTTTAGAACCAACTTAGTTTGTATTGCAGTTCAACTGTCAGTTGCCAAGTGACTATTCCAAATGTAAGCTGCATATGGGAGGCTGAGAAGAGAATGGACAACACCACTTAAATTGACTAAGGGTTTCTTGTTGCTTTCTCTAGCCCCATATGTACAATGTGCATAGCAATAGAGAATGCACCCAAAAATTCGATACCGTGATTTCACAAGAAATATTTCTTTTCAGGTCCCCTGAGTCCGAAAAAACACTTAAAAAAAAGTCCATGTGTGTCTGTGGATAGCATAGCCCCAAAACGAAAAGACCGTTAAATACCAAACTTGATATTTAGGTTTAGTATCTTCCAGGGATGCGACACAAAGATTTTCAAAATAATCCCCCCACCACAAACTACCCTTTACATGGAAAAATATTCGAAAATTTTGATTTTCTTAAAAATGGCTCTAACGATTTTGATTAAAATCCCCTATATTAAAGATATTTATGTCCAAAATAAAATGTATATCTCGAATTTTTTGGGAATAACCTCTGAAGACCTCTTTATTCTGGATGAATTTTGCCGAATTTTGCTTAACTGCTAAACCGTAAGAGATAGAAAAAAAACTCACTGCACAAAAAATGTATATCACGACAAAACACACAATTTATGTCCTTTATGTTTTTGTTGTGGTGGTAACCGTTTCCGAGATATTCCTTGTTATTGATTTCAATAGTGAAGTACTTAAACTTTTCTCAGACAGGAAGTGTTCGTTTTACTTTTGTTCTACTCCTGTCCAAGCAAAGAAGTGATTTGCAATGACAATCGCATAACGACAGCATTTAAAACATTTGACAGTCACTTTAGTATAGCGCATTCGCTTATTCCCTTCTACTTATAAGGAACTAACATTCTGCTAATATTTATCTCGATTAACATTGTGTACAAAGAAGAATAATCTTTTGTAGGAGGTTGTAGAGCAGCTAGAGAAAGTCATGTGAGTGTAACACATCAGATTTTTTACTTTCTCTACACGTTATATGTACATAGTGTATAGAGAAGTTATTTAATTCTACCCCGCCGCTGAATCCTTGGACTTGACAGTTGGGAGTTAAGTTGGTACACACGCAAAAGACAGACGAAAACCTTTGTCCGTTTGACTCTCTGACCCAATCACAAAGCAACATTCCGGTTCGTCGGCCAAACAACGGAAACGGGTGCTCAGTTTGTGATCTCCTAACACATGCGTTCAGCAGTTTTATACCAGCTACGTATTGTTCGTTATTTATACTTGTTGTTGATAGTGTTTTGGTGTCTGTACGTGAAGGAACATAACAAGACTTTCACAATTACTTTTGCGGTAAGGTGTGGCGAGAGTGGACGCGGCTTCATGGAAGAAGAAAGTGAATCATGTGCACAAAATAATATGAAAAGTACAAGAATTAGACGGAATCATCAGTGAATGTGAACCACTAATGATATGTCTTGGTGACGACGATGTTGATGATAATGACGATGATGCTTCCGAGAATTTTGATGACGGAATCTTGGATGGAATTGAACCATTACAATTCTAAACTGGTGAAAATCACTTTGTTATACTTTTGTCTCATTGTAACTAGCTATTTTGCATTTTTGTTCAATATTGTCGTAAATACGTAATGTATGCTATATACGCTGCAGTATCACTGTTATTTTCAATTAGCGTCAATAATACCGAATTAGTTTCATTTTCATCGGCATTCATTTACTATTGCACTGTTTATATTTGTCGTTACACACGATAGAGACATTTGTATCAGCTGTTGTTGTTTACTAATTACTCGGGCAACGCCGCTAAGGCCGCATAGCCAACCTTACGCGAAACCACCCGAACTGTCAAGTGCAAGGCTTCAGCGGCGGGAGTATAGAGACTAATAATTTGTCTATTAGGAAGAGTTGCCTGAGTCTGAGCTAGAAAAACTGCATCTGCATTCTTTAATCTGCTAACTCCAACTTGCTGAGTAGCCAACATTTATTTTCGTAGTAAAATTTGACATAGTTTTTATTGTTGTGCGTCACGTGGTGCAGCAATATGTCGTGGTTTTATTGTTGCCACATTAGGATGCTAATATGTCGCAGTTTTATTTGTGGTATCAGTTGTTGCGAGAGTATCACGCTACCAGGTGAGTCTACTTGGAGTTGGTCGAAGGTTAATGCTCGTAAAATTCTCTGCATTAAGAGTGTACATACCTTGCAGGTTCTCATTGTTGCTCTGGCTAGGCTCGTTCTTGTAGATCATGAGTTGTCTCTTACTCAGGGGGGAAAGAATGGCAAAGGTGTGTAACACTTGGTAGGCTCAAATAAAAGAAGAATTTCGCTTAATTTCACTGATGACTTCTTTTATTGATGATCTGTGGTTGGATTGAGGCACTAACCCTGCGAGCCACTCCCGACATAACCGATCGCGAACTTGGTGATATAATTTTGTTTAAGTTCTCGTTCCACTCTTACTGAGTTATTATATTTTTACACTCGTCACCACAACCTTGAGTTTCAAGGTCCTTATAACATTTACGGTAATAATTGTCCGTCAGATTAACTTATAACACACCGGTTTCCTACACTGGACGCCGCGCGATTTCTTAGACTGTCTCGTCATATTTCCTGTACACGGTTTCCTACCTTGTGAGCCCGATTTCTTATACACGGTTTCCTACCTTGTGAGCCCGATTTCTTATACGTGGTTTCCTACCTTGTGAGCCCGATTTCTTATACGTGGTTTCCTACCTTGTGAGCCCGATTTCTTATACACGGTTTCCTACCTTGTGTGCCCGATTTCTTATACGTGGTTTCCTACCTTGTGAGCCCGATTTCTTATACACGGTTTCCTACCTTGTGTGCCCGATTTCTTATACACGGTTTCCTACCTTGTGAGCCCGATTTCTTATACACGGTTTCCTACCTTGTGAGCCCGATTTCTTATACGTGGTTTCCTACCTTGTGAGCCCGATTTCTTATACACGGTTTCCTACCTTGTGAGCCCGATTTCTTATACACGGTTTCCTACATTGTGTGCCCGATTTCTTATACACGGTTTCCTACCTTGTGAGCCCGATTTCTTATACACGGTTTCCTACCTTGTGAGCCCGATTTCTTATACACGGTTTCCTACCTTGTGAGCCCGATTTCTTATACACGGTTTCCTACCTTGTGTGCCCGATTTCTTATACGTGGTTTCCTACCTTGTGAGCCCGATTTCTTATACACGGTTTCCTACCTTGTGTGCCCGATTTCTTATACGTGGTTTCCTACCTTGTGAGCCCGATTTCTATACGTGGTTTCCTACCTTGTGAGCCCGATTTCTTATACACGGTTTCCTACATTGTGTGCCCGATTTCTTATACACGGTTTCCTACCTTGTGAGCCCGATTTCTTATACACGGTTTCCTACATTGTGAGCCCGATTTCTTATACACGGTTTCCTACCTTGTGTGCCCGATTTCTTATACGTGGTTTCCTACCTTGTGAGCCCGATTTCTATACGTGGTTTCCTACCTTGTGAGCCCGATTTCTTATACACGGTTTCCTACATTGTGTGCCCGATTTCTTATACACGGTTTCCTACCTTGTGAGCCCGATTTCTTATACACGGTTTCCTACCTTGTGAGCCCGATTTCTTATACACGGTTTCCTACCTTGTGAGCCCGATTTCTTATACACGGTTTCCTACCTTGTGAGCCCGATTTCTTATACGTGGTTTCCTACCTTGTGAGCCCGATTTCTTATACACGGTTTCCTACATTGTGTGCCCGATTTCTTATACACGGTTTCCTACCTTGTGAGCCCGATTTCTTATACACGGTTTCCTACCTTGTGAGCCCGATTTCTTATACACGGTTTCCTACATTGTGAGCCCGATTTCTTATACACGGTTTCCTACCTTGTGAGCCCGATTTCTTATACGTGGTTTCCTACCTTGTGAGCCCGATTTCTTATACACGGTTTCCTACCTTGTGTGCCCGATTTCTTATACGTGGTTTCCTACCTTGTGAGCCCGATTTCTTATACACGGTTTCCTACCTTGTGTGCCCGATTTCTTATACGTGGTTTCCTACCTTGTGAGCCCGATTTCTTATACACGGTTTCCTACCTTGTGTGCCCGATTTCTTATACGTGGTTTCCTACCTTGTGAGCCCGATTTCTATACGTGGTTTCCTACCTTGTGAGCCCGATTTCTTATACACGGTTTCCTACATTGTGTGCCCGATTTCTTATACACGGTTTCCTACCTTGTGAGCCCGATTTCTTATACACGGTTTCCTACCTTGTGAGCCCGATTTCTTATACACGGTTTCCTACCTTGTGAGCCCGATTTCTTATACACGGTTTCCTACCTTGTGAGCCCGATTTCTTATACGTGGTTTCCTACCTTGTGAGCCCGATTTCTATACGTGGTTTCCTACCTTGTGAGCCCGATATCTATACGTGGTTTCCTACCTTGTGAGCCCGATTTCTATACGTGGTTTCCTACCTTGTGAGCCCGATATCTATACGTGGTTTCCTACCTTGTGAGCCCGATTTCTATACGTGGTTTCCTACCTTGTGAGCCCGATTTCTATACGTGGTTTCCTACCTTGTGAGCCCGATATCTATACGTGGTTTCCTACCTTGTGAGCCCGATTTCTATACGTGGTTTCCTACCTTGTGAGCCCGATATCTATACGTGGTTTCCTACCTTGTGAGCCCGATTTCTATACGTGGTTTCCTACCTTGTGAGCCCGATTTCTATACGTGGTTTCCTACCTTGTGAGCCCGATATCTATACGTGGTTTCCTACCTTGTGAGCCCGATATCTATACGTGGTTTCTTACCTTGTGAGCCCGATATCTATACGTGGTTTCCTACCTTGTGAGCCCGATATCTATACGTGGTTTCCTACCTTGTGAGCCCGATATCTATACGTGGTTTCCTACCTTGTGAGCCCGATTTCTATACGTGGTTTCTTACCTTGTGAGCCCGATTTCTATACGTGGTTTCTTACCTTTTGGGCCCGATTTCTTATTCACGGTTTCCTACCTTGTGAGCCCGATTTCTTATGCACGGTTTCCTACCTTGTGAGCCCAATTTCTTGTACGCACATCATTTATATACTAAAAGGTCCGAGTATTGCCCTCCTTTTTGATTGACTGTAAATAGGCGCGTAAAGTAGTGTTGTTACGTGACTGTCAGGGATTTTTCTTTAATTTCCACACACGTGACCTTTCTCTACAATGAGAAATTCCCTCTTTCCATAATATACGGGGGTGAACCTTTCTTCCTCCCAAGGGTTGTTACTTGTGTTCCTAATGCTCTAAAATTCTTGTTATTTTTAACAAAGCACGTAGCCGTGAAGAATACAACGCGAGCTTATACACGCTAAAATTCTGCGCTCTACTGAGCAGATATTTCTTATATCAAATATTAGTTTTAATGATTAAACTAGTAATGTCTGCGTCGTGCTAAAATACTGTCGCAAATTACCAAACTTTGGTTACCGTGACTCACTGAAGAGAAAAGCTACGGAAGATATATGTGAAAGGCCATCAAAATTAATATACCAGCAACTGAAGAGAGAAAACACGGAAGAAGTAACCATTGGAGCTGTCCACAGTTTACGTAAGTCCATATACAAAGCTAGGCGGAAAATTCTGCCAAAATTACCCAAAAATATAGAGGAGGTTCATGATGTTCTGAACACATTAAATGCGAAAACTGTAGGAGCCGAATTGTTGCTACACAAAGATTCTGTGAAGAACGTTGTAACGTTTTGTGAATCGGAAACCTCAGAGAACTCAGCCAGTGTGACACAATATATGTTGATGGAACTTTCCACAAGGTTTTTTATCCAGCTATTTACAATCCATGTGATCGTTAATAGACATTACATTCCAATGGTATTTTCTTTGTTGAAGAACAAGAACATTTCATCATATCAGCAGGTATTTTCAATAGTTGTTGATAAATGTAATAAGCTAGGTCTGAAGTTCTCTCCATCAACAGTGCTTTCTGACTTTGAAGAAAGCTTCATGAATGCTGGAAGAAAAATTTGTATTGATGTTAAAATCCAAGGATGTAAATGTCATCTAACACAAAGCTGGTGTCGAGAGATACAAAACTTGGGACTTGCACATGACTACTATTCCAGAAATGAAATCGGAAAATTTCTGAACTACATATGCTGGATCCCGATATGGTTGGTGACTGTTTTGCTGAAACTTTCATGGCAGTGATGCCAGTCGCAGATGTTTTGCGACTGTTTAGTGGAAACTTACATCGATGAAAATGCATCCTCCTTCCATGTGGGCAGAACCAATTGCAATAGACAGAGAGAACTACTAACGCTTGCGAAAGCTTCTATAACAAATACAATAATTAGTTTTACTCCTGCAGTACATATTTGTGTAGATTTCTTGAAGTACCGAAGCTTGGATACTAAAATTGTAATTAATTTATTAGCAATTAAAACAAAAAGGAAAGGTCTTATCCACGCTTATGATGCAGCAAGAAGAAAAATTCAAGAATGGAATACGTGAAGTCGATTTCTTATAGAATCAAACCTGGAAATCTATGGAAATAAAATCTATAAGGAAAAATAACGCTTATTTTAAAGACGAAAATACATATTACTAAATGATATAGGTTTAGAATGTCAAAATAACTAAGCACCTAAATGAGGATTCATTGTGAATAGATTACAGAAAATACAGAAATAATGACTAAGCTGATAAATGTGGAAACTTTTGGGGTGAGAGCCAGTTTGCCTCCTCGTGGTGCACTCTGGGTAATGCTAAATGAAAAGGAATAACAATCACTAATTCAAATTTAAGCATTAGAGGTTTATTTTCTGTTGGTACTAGAGCCGTGTTCTTTGTTACTAATCATAAACGCAAAAAATGTAACATCTTCCACTAGAAGTATGTAATGCTTCATCAAATATTATAAACACCAAACTGCAACTGACCGGGAGACCACCTGCTTTGGGGAGGCTTGGGGAATATGTAATTAGGAACCGGGAGACTACCTGTGTTGTGGGGAGGCTTGGGGCTATGTAATTAGAGACCTTACCTGTTTCGACCGGGAGGCTGCCTGCTTTGGGGCGGCTTGGGGCTATGTAATTAGAGACCTTACCTGTTTCGATCGGGAGGCTACCTGCTTTGGGGAGGCTTGGAGCTATGTAATTAGAGACCTTACCTGTTTCGACCGGGAGGCTACCTGCTTTGGGGCGGCTTGGGGCTATGTAATTAGAGACCTTATTTGTTTCCACCGGGAGACTACCTGCTTTGGGGAGGCTTGGAGCTATGTAATTAGAGACCTTACCTGTTTCGACCGGGAGGCTACCTGCTTTGGGGCGGCTTGGGGCTATGTAATTAGAGACCTTACCTGTTTCGACCGGGAGACTACCTGCTTTGGGGAGGCTTGGAGCTATGTAATTAGAGACCTTACCTGTTTCGACCGGGAGGCTGCCTGCTTTGGGGAGGCTTGGAGCTATGTAATTAGAGACCTTACCTGTTTCGACCGGGAGACTACCTGCTTTGGGGAGGCTTGGAGCTATGTAATCAGAGACCTTATTTGTTTCCACCGGGAGACTACCTGCTTTGGGGAGGCCTGGAGCTATGTAATTAGAGACCTTACCTGTTTCGACCGGGAGGCTACCTGCTTTGGGGCGGCTTGGGGCTATGTAATTAGAGACCTTACCTGTTTCGACCGGGAGACTACCTACTTTGGGGAGGCTTGGAGCTATGTAATTAGAGACCTTACCTGTTTCGACCGGCAGGCTGCCTGCTTTGGGGAGGCTTGGAGCTATGTAATTAGAGACCTTACTTGTTTCGACCGGGAGGCTACCTGCTTTGGGGAGGCTTGGAGCTATGTAATTAGAGACCTTACCTGTTTCGACCGGGAGACTACCTGCTTTGGGGAGGCTTGGAGCTATGTAATCAGAGACCTTACCTGTTTCGACTGGGAGGCTGCCTGCTTTGGGGTGGCTTGGAGCTATGTAATCAGAGACCTTACCTGTTTCGACCGGGAGGCTGCCTGCTTTGGGGTGGCTTGGAGCTATGTAATTAGAGACCTTACCTGCTTCGACCGGGAGGCTGCCTGCTTTGGGGAGGCTTGGAGCTATGTAATTAGAGACCTTACCTGTTTCGACCGGGAGGCTACCTGCTTTGGGGCGGCTTGGGGCTATGTAATTAGAGACCTTATTTGTTTCCACCGGGAGACTACCTGCTTTGGGGAGGCTTGGAGCTATGTAATTAGAGATCTTACCTGTTTCGACCGGGAGGCTACCTGCTTTGGGGCGGCTTGGGGCTATGTAATTAGAGACCTTACCTGTTTCGACCGGGAGACTACCTGCTTTGGGGAGGCTTGGAGCTATGTAATTAGAGACCTTACCTGTTTCGACCGGGAGACTACCTGCTTTGGGGAGGCTTGGAGCTATGTAATCAGAGACCTTATTTGTTTCCACCGGGAGACTACCTGCTTTGGGATGGCTTGGAGCTATGTAATTAGAGACCTTACCTGTTTCGACCGGGAGGCTACCTGCTTTGGGGCGGCTTGGGGCTATGTAATTAGAGACCTTACCTGTTTCGACCGGGAGACTACCTACTTTGGGGAGGCTTGGAGCTATGTAATTAGAGACCTTACCTGTTTCGACCGGCAGGCTGCCTGCTTTGGGGAGGCTTGGAGCTATGTAATTAGAGACCTTACTTGTTTCGACCGGGAGGCTACCTGTTTTGGGGAGGCTTGGAGCTATGTAATTAGAGACCTTACCTGTTTCGACCGGGAGACTACCTGCTTTGGGGAGGCTTGGAGCTATGTAATCAGAGACCTTACCTGTTTCGACCGGGAGGCTGCCTGCTTTGGGGTGGCTTGGAGCTATGTAATCAGAGACCTTACCTGTTTCGACCGGGAGGCTGCCTGCTTTGGGGTGGCTTGGAGCTATGTAATTAGAGACCTTACCTGCTTCGACCGGGAGGCTGCCTGCTTTGGGGAGGCTTGGAGCTATGTAATTAGAGACCTTACC
Source organism: Hymenopus coronatus (assembly GCA_030762935.1). Lineage (NCBI taxonomy): Eukaryota > Metazoa > Arthropoda > Insecta > Mantodea > Hymenopodidae > Hymenopus > Hymenopus coronatus. The sequence continues at coordinate 128,989,751 of CM060894.1, read as the reverse complement.
TGTTTCGACCGGGAAGCTGCCTGCTTTGGGGAGGCCTGGATCTATGTAATTAGAGACCTTACCTGTTTCGACCGGGAGGCTGCCTGCTTTGGGGTGGCTTGGAGCTATGTAATTAGAGACCTTACCTGCTTCGACCGGGAGGCTGCCTGCTTTGGGGAGGCTTGGAGCTATGCAATTAGAGACCTTACCTGTTTCGACCGGGAGACTACCTGTGTTATGGGGAGGCTTGGGGCTATGTAATTAGGGACCTTATTTGTTTCCACCGGGAGACTACCTGCTTTGGGGAGGCTTGGAGCTATGTAATTAGGGACCTTATTTGTTTCCACCGGGAGACTACCTGCTTTGGGGAGGCTTGGGGCTATGTAGTTAGGGACCTTATTTGTTTCCACCGGGAGACTACCTGCTTTGGGGAGGCTTGGAGCTATGTAATTAGAGACCTTACCTGTTTCGACCGGGAGGCTACCTGCTTTGGGGAGGCTTGGAGCTATGTAATTAGAGACCTTACCTGCTTCGACCGGGAGACTACCTGCTTTGGGGAGGCTTGGGGCTATGTAATCAGAGACCTTACCTGCTTCCACCGGGAGACTACCTGCTTTGGGGCGGCTTGGGGCTATGTAATTAGAGACCTTACCTGTTTCGACCGGGAGACTACCTGCTTTGGGGCGGCTTGGGGCTATGTAATCAGTGACCTTACCTGTTTCGACCGGGAGACTACCTGCTTTGGGGCGGCTTGGGGCTATGTAATCAGAGACCTTACCTGCTTCGACCGGGAGGCTGCCTGCTTTGGGAAGGCTTGGAGCTATGTAATCAGAGACCTTACCTGCTTCGACGGGGAGGCTGCCTGCTTTGGGGAGGCTTGGAGCTATGTAATCAGAGACCTTACCTGTTTCGACCGGGAGACTACCTGCTTTGGGGTGGCTTGGGGCTATTAAATTAGAGACCTTACCTGTTTCGACCGGGAGGCTGCCTGCTTTGGGGAGGCTTGGTGCTATGTAATTAGAGACCTTACCTGTTTCGACCGGGAAGCTACCTGTCGTGAGGAGGTTTGGGGGCTATGTAATTAAGGACCTTACCTGCTTCGACCGGGAGACTACCTGTTTTGGGGTGGCTTGGGGGCTATGAAACAGGGACCTTACCTGTTTCAACCGGGAGGCTACCTGGTTTGGGGTGGCTTGGGGGCTATGTAATTAGGGACCTTACCTGTTTCGACCGGGAGACTACCTGCTTTGGGGTGGCTTGGGGCTATGTAATTAGAGACCTTACCTGTTTCGACCGGGAGACTACCTGCTTTGGGGTGGCTTGGGGGCTATGAAACAGGGACCTTACCTGTTTCGACCGGGAGGCTACCTGCTCTGAGGAGGCTACCTGCCCTGAGGAGGCTTGGAGGATATGTAATTAGGGACCATTAAGGGTCCAAGATCCTTCGGGGCTATTTTTCTGAGCGTGGGAGGCTTCGGTCCCGCACCCGGCCCAGGTATCGTCTTCATAAGACATAATGGACACGATCTTGGCTTTATAGTGTTTATATAGATTTCTTCTTATTATATTTATTTTAAATGTTCGTTTTACAGTGCCTGAAAATATGTTTTGAATTTTATGTATGATTTCTTTTAATTTCTTTAATATGCAAAACTAAATGTTACATTCACTTCGTTTTTAGGACTATTTTTACTTTCTCTACATGTAGGTACCATGTGCATAGTGTATAGAGGAAGTGTTGTATTCCACCCAAAATTTGATCTCGAGATTTCACCGGGAATACATGTTGTGAAATACCCAATTAATTAAAAAGATCATTTTAGGAAGCTTGTCCTGTGTGTTTGGGGGAGGGGCTGCATAGCTCAAAAACGAAAGACCATTAAACACCCAATCAGGTATTTAAGTTTTGTATCTTCCAAGGATGCGACAAGACGATTTTTAAGAAAATCCGCACACCCCAAACTACCGTTTACATGGTACAATTTTGATTTTCTCTAAAAAGTCTATGGATTTTGATTACAACATCAAGTATATTAAAGATATTTACATTACAAATAAAAGATATATATTGAATTTTCTGGGAATAGGCGCTGAAGAACATGTTTTATATTCCTTTCTTTTTAATACAGCCATCTGAGATATTCCTTGTTATTGATTTCAACATTAAAATATTATATTTTTCTCACACGAGAATTTGTCAACTCCTGGCCATATAAACAAAGGAATTTCAATTACGTGATTTGACTATAGCCTTAGCCTAGTGTATTCTCTTATTTCCCTGCTGCTTACAAAGAAGCAAGTAATACGATAATTTCTGATAATTGTATCTCGATTAGCATGAAATAGTTTGAAGAATCATTTTAAACAATTAATTGTGTCAGAGATGTAAAGAAAAATTTTTGAATGGTACACATCAGATCTTTTTACAAAAGAGTTATGTTAATTTCCCTGTTTTAAATATTTTGTCCCGGGAAGTCGGTGTCTCGTTCCAGCAATGTCGTCAGCTCCATTGTTAAAGAAGATTCCACTCCTACTCTTCTAATTAAAATTATCTCAGGGGTTTGTGGGTGAGGCTAATATCAAAAACACTGCATTTCCCTTACGACTTGTATTTATTGAATCACAGGTTTAACGGGCGGCTAGCGTGTTCCTTACAAATGAGTTATAAATAAAAACCATCCCACCATTTACATTATTAATCAGGAGCCTAATCCAACCTTCTGCACATCACTCCCCCACCACTCAAGCACGTGGCCGTGCGCGCGACTCAATGTGACGTGAACACAAGCTCAAGAGAGATAGTGATAGAGAGTAACCACATAAGAGATCTGCGTTGCCTTAAATACTGATTCTGGATGACGCCAGCTTTCGCGCCATAAAATGTAACACTATCTCTTATTGGTTCTTAGTTAGCATCACCTCACAAGCTATGAGAATAAATTATGCCAAGTTCTGACTCATGGCGTGCACATGACGCGTTTGGAAAAACCCAATGGTTCCTTCTGACTTTAACTTTATGCTTGCTTTATCTATTTCTCCAATTCCCTGTGCTACTTGGAAGACAAGTCACCATTCCTGTCTCACTTCGTTATATGTCTGTTCTTTTCTATCTTATATTCTTTAGCCTAAACCCTGTGCTCATTAGCAGGTGCTGGTTGGTGAACTGTTACTTGGAATTAAGCTAGCTCGCCTTGCCTTAATTACCTAAGCAAAACTTGCATTTATGCATATTTCTACCTTTAATATTCTCAACTGTTTCACATTGCTTTCTATAAGCTTATGATATACGATTTTTCTTAATAAATATTTTGTGAGCATGTGGTATGTGCTCATACAATTTGAAGTGAATGGTTGCAAGAAACGACTAAATTGATTCGTTTAATAATAGCAATAATAATGGAATCAATAGGAAAGTACTGGATGTTACACTGGTGAGTTAACTCTGACTGGGTCTCTAACGGGCATGGCAAAGAAAACTCCGGGTAACACTCCTACGCATCATTAAGTCCCTATCTTCCAATCTAAGAGCCTTAGTCCGGGTCGCAAAGTTCCCCAGCTTGTTACACTCCAGGCCTGAACTGCCTGGAAAATGTCCGGAACTGTGGAACACCAGAAGATGCACTTCCGCTACCTGGAGTCCGGCTTTCCAGATGAGCGAAATCATGTTTTGGGTAGCGTTTTACAGGGTCGAAAGCGAAACAGAAGCGACTGGTGCTGAAGTAGTGATTAAAACATAATTTTTACTTTATGTATACGAACTATGTACATAGTGAATAGAGAAGGTATTGCATTCCACCCACAAGTTCGAAACCGAGATTTCACCGAAAATACATATTTTGGGTTCCCTGAATCCAAAAAAGCATTTTCAGAAAAAGGTCCGTGTGTGCATGTGTGTGCGTGTCTGTGAGCAGCATAGCTCTAAAACGAAGAGACCATTTAAAACCAAACTTGGTATTTAAGTTTAGTATCTTCCAGGGATGCGACACGAAAATCTTCAAGAAAATCCCCACACCCCCAACTATCCTTTACATGAAACTTTTTTCGAAACATTTTATATTGCTAAAAATGGCTCTAACGATTTTGGTTAAAATATCGTATGTTACAGATATTTACCTGACAAATAAAATCTTGAATTTTCTGGGAATAACCTCTGAAGACTACTTTATTCTGGATCAATTTTAAGGAATTTTGCTTAACTGCACAACCGTAAGAGATGAAAACTTACTGTACAACAAATGTAGAGTACGTTAAAACACAACATTTATGTTATATACATTTTTTTTATGAAGTTGATCGTTTCCTAGATATTCCTGGTTTTTGGTTTCAGCTTTAAAAAACAAACTTTTCTCATACAGAAATGTGTCAACTCCTGTCCATACAAACAAAAGAACTTCAGTCGCACAGCAACCAGCTTTTGACTATCACTTTAACCTATGATATTCCTTTATTTCGCTTCTACTTACAAGGAAGCAAGTAATAAGACTTTTTCTACTATTTTTTTTTTCGATTATCATTAAGTAAATAGAACAATAAGCTTTTTAACAATAATTTGTTGCAGAAATGTAAAGAAAGTCATGTGAATGGAACACATCATTTTTTTTTTTGTGTAGTTCCTTTTTCTCGCTCTCTCTCTCTCTCTCCCTCTCTGTGAATATTTCCTCAATTAAATAAGATTATACCGAATTCCTCGCGAATAAAAAGGAATGCATGACAAGTTATATCTAGAGGGTGGTTCCACCCGGCCCAGACTGTTGGGTATAAGTGTGCTTTGAAGCTATAAAGAACTTGGGCGGAACGAAATTTCGGCACACTGGCGACGCTTATATGATTCTGCATTTGATAGCATAGTAAAAAATAAATGAATAAAAATGAAGCATTAAAAACTCACACAAATTTCCACGGAAATGGTAAATTGGAGTATGGAAATTTTTTTGAAAAATCTTTGTGTTTCTTCATTTGGAAGATATTGATTTTAAATGTCAAGTTTAATATTATTTCGAAATTTCATCTCCGAATTATGCTGTTTATAGATACACATACTCACACAATACACACGGACGGACGGACACATAGGCCTGAGCGAGTACACACGCACACATACCTACCTGACTTTTTCTAAACTGCCTTTTTTGGGTTCAAGGCTTCTAAGAGTGTTCCGATTAAATCTCGACATTTACTTTCTGTAAATACCTGCGGGGCAAAGCCATCCGATTAACACAGCAGGCAGTAATGTGAGCCAAACCAATTTTGATGGTGAAATCTTAAGAAAAGTTTATCTGAAATATCTAGTATCCGTTTTTAGTTTCTCTACACGTACTATACACATAGTGTATAGAGAGGGTATTCCGCTCCACCAAAAAATTCGATACCGAGATTTTACCAGAAATATGTTTTAGGTTCTTGTGTATCCATAAAAAAAGTATTTTCAGAAAAAGGTCCGTGTGTGTGTGCCTTTGAACACGATAACTCAAAAACGAAAAATCGGTAAAATACCAAACTTGGTATTTAAGTTTAGTATCTTCCAGGGATGCCACACGAAGATTTTGAAGAAAGATCCCCCCCCCACCCCAAACTACCCTTTACATGGAACTTTTTTTTGAAAATTTTGATTTTCACAAAAATGGCTCTAATTATTTTGATCAAAATATCATATATTAAATATACTTACCTGACAAATAAAATGCATATCTTGAATTTTCTGGGAATAGCCTCTGAAGGCTATTTTATTCTGGATAAATTTTGCGGAATTTTGCATAACTGCTAATCCATAAGAGATGGAGAAATAGTCAACACACAAAAATTGTAGAGCACGTTGAAACACACAATTTATGTCTTATGCATTTGTTTCGCGGAGTCAAACGCTTTCTAGATATCCCTTGTTTTTGGTTTCAGCTTTGAAAAACTTGTACTTTCGTCATACAGGAATTTGTCAACTCCTGTCCATACAAACAAAGGAAGTTCAGTCACATAGCAACAAGCTTTTGACTATCACTTTAGCCTATGATTCTCCATTATTTCGCTTCTACTTTCAATGAAGCAAGTAATAAGAGTATTTCTGCTAATTTTTTTTTTTCGATTAGCATGAAGTAAACAGAACAAAAATTTTTTCAAAATCTTCTCGGGCTTCTAGCCAGGTAAAAACTTGGCTTGACACCAACGTTTCGAAGAAGTGCATAAGTTCACCCTGAAGACGAGGAAGATGCACTTCTTCGAAACGTTGGTGTCAAGCCAAGTTTTTACCTGGCTAGAAGCCCGAGAAGATTTTGAATTAACACGTCGCCAGGAAAGCTTCAGTTCTTATTTTCAAAAAGTTTTTGACAATAATTTGTTGCAAAGATGTAGAGAGAGTCAAGTGAATGGAACACATCAGATTTTTTTTGGATTTGTATAAACGACAAACGAGAAATGCGCATAGATAAGCGTTTTCTTTAGTGAAACGAAGCAACATTATTTGATTTGATAATGCATGGCTGTGGACTGGTAACAGCGTGTGATACCGCCGAACTTAGCAATTGGAAACACAGCCATCAATCAGAGACTGGTGTGTATTCACATAAAGAACGTATCGGAGTTTACAATCTGGTTCAAAGGGGCGGATCTTACGGTGGGGCTGATTACAGTAATGACGAGGATCATCACCCGGATTTATGATCAAGCCCCGCTTACAGGTGCGGAACAGGCGCCTCTTCAGTGCAAAACTGGCTTACGTCTCGTGCGGCCTTTGCTGCCTAGAGGTGGAGTTCACAGTATCACACCTACATGGCATTCAACTCAAGAATGCCATGTCGAGATGTCAGCGGTAATGCATGTTTTAAGACCCCCAATTATAGAAAATCATTATAGCAAAAAGACTGCGTGCGTTTGTGTGTGAGTGTCTATATCTGTGTCTCTGAACATCGTAAGTCAAAAAAGGAATACAAAACTTGGTATTTAAGCTTAGCATGTTCCAAAAGTACGACAGAAAGATTTCCAAGAAAATCCCCTCAGCTTAAACTATTATTATTTACATGAAACATTTTTCTAATTGCTGATTTTCTCAAAATGCTGTAATTGTTATGACTGAAATATTTAGCATATTTACAAATAAAATGTATAGCTAAAGTTTTCTGACCTTTAAAGTCCATTTTGTTGCTTTGTAGCGTTATATGCATATAATTGTATATACAATATGTACACAGAGCACAAATAGTAATAGACATGGCATTTCTGATTGTCTGTAGGGAATTTATAGGGCGTGTGTTCTGATATCCGCTGGCCGCTCCGACACTCTAATTGGGGAAGGTTGTAGCTTACTGTTGTAGTGCACGTTACCTAACCTCACTTCCAGTTGAAGGAGGTGGCTATTCCTATTAGCGAAATGGTTGACAAACCCAGCATAGTTATGCTCTATTGGTTCGATATAGAACACTCACCTGCAAGGTGACAGTATCAGCCAATAAAATAAATGACGTAATAAAGTACCCTACAAACGGTAAGGAATGCGGTGTACGGAGCAAGACAGTGCCAGTTTCTTTCTGTGCCTTGTGTACATATGACTGGCAAATGCTAAGAGATAGACTAAAATGTTCTACACAAAAATGCAGATCCCTTTGAATCAGACTTGTATTTCCAATAACCATATAAAGAGTTTTTGCCTTTAACCATAACTGAGAAATTTTTTGAACAAAAATACAAAATTTTCTGCATATATTTCACAAAAGTTTGAAATGATATATAGACTTGTTTTTTGTATTTTTAATTTAGACGAATTTTTAATAATGATTAATATTTTAGAGAAAAATGTGTTTTAAACCATAAATAAGAAATATTGTTTTTACTTTGTATTTATTTCAAGTTACAAAAATAAAACTTTAACATTTACGTTTTGGTAATATGATGCTAGAAGTTCATGCAAGTTATATATTGCTACAGTATATTAGTACGCCATGTATTTTATTAGTTTAATTAATAATTTACACAGCTTTAATATAAGAAATATATCTTCTTCGGTACTTTTCCATTTTAAAGAGCGGTCACGTGAGTCTAATACAAAAAACTTTCAAAATTAATCACGTGACAACGTTATTTTCGCGCATCTTTTCAACCAATCAGGAGTGAGCTTCAAGATTGCAGATTTTAGGTATATAAGCGATGCTCTTACAAGAAATTAGGCTGCTTCTGGCTTGTTCTTCTTGTGGTTGGATTTCGTGTTACACTTGTGGTGCAGTACACTATAGACTGTACTTGCACGCACGTGGTGTTAGTGCCTGAGTATGTGACATTATTACGCGAAATATTGTAGTTACCGCACGAGGTGATTTGTCGTGTAATAGGGAAGTTCGCAGTAATTATTGATGGCCGTCAAAAGCAAGAACTTAGTAAGCAGAAGAAAATAGCACTAGTTATTAATATTTCTACGTCTTCAAGAATTACTATGTCGGGAGTCGCTCGAGGGATTAGTGCCTCAACAAGTAACAAAGGAATTAATTCAGTGGAAGCTACAGTGATGTACTTCTATTTTTGAGTCTACCCCGTGTCACATACCCCGTGTCATTGTTTCTCCCCCTCAGTGAGAGTCAAACTTGTGTTCTACATGGACGAGCAGAGCCGGCGCATCAAAAAATTTTCAAGAGGAATATACACGCGTATTTATAAAGTATTTCACAGGTGCTAATCCAGACCGACTCCACGGTAGACAACGGAACAACGCACAACGTGACAGTGACAATATAGTAAAAGAACTTTTACATTGAAAGCAAAAAGTGAGACTTACCACATTTTCTGTGAAAAGTCCCTTCAATATCTTTGGCTACCGGAATCACATGGAGGCAGCTGAAAATGTTCTCTACCTATAACTTAGGCATGAGAGACACAAGAAGAACCTTGAAAAACAAAAATGTTACATGTTGAGTTTGGTGATTTCTGTTGTAATATTTGATTTTCCTAATTATATTGATTTGAAATAAAAGGATTGAATTTGTAAATATAAGGTTTTAATATTTATGCTACTTTTGTTACCTGTTAATTTTCATTTCAAGCACGTAATTTTTCATTAACTGCTTCCGAAAATTAGTAAGAAACTGCTGCAAAATTTTACTTTTTCTTACATATACCATGTAAACAGTGTATAGAGAGGATATTGCATTCCACCTAAAAATTCTATGTCGAGATTTCACCAGAAATACATGTTTAACACATATCCAAAAAAAAAAAGGTATTATTAGCATAAGGTGTGTATGTGTATGTGTGTGTGTGTGTGTATCCGTGTGTCTGCGAAAACGATAACTCAAAAACAAAAAGTCGGCAAAATACCAAACTTGGTATTTAAGTTTAGTTTCTTCCAAGAAATGCTACATGAAAATGAGGAAAATCTCCCCACTCCAAACTATCCTTTACATGGAAAAAAAACTCGAAAAGTTTGAATTTCTCAAAAATGGCTTTAACGATCCTGATTAAAATAGCAAACATTAAAGATATTTACATGGAAAATAAAATTTATTTTCTGAATTTTCTAGAAATAGCCTCTGAATTTTGCATAACTGGTAAACCGTAAGAAATGGACAAAAATCTTACTGTACAAAAATGTAGAGCTCGTTAAAACACACAATTTATGTAATATACATTTTTTTCGTTGAGTTGTTCATTTCTGAGATATTCCTTGTTGTTGGTTTCAGTTTTAAAATACTTAAAACTTTTCATATACGGGAATTTGTCAACTGCTGGTAATGTAAGGAAACGGATTTCATCCACATGACAAATAACTTTTAAAAGATTTGACTTACTCTTTATTTCCCTTCTACTTACAAGAAAACAAGTTTCTGCTAATGTTTATTTCGATTAGCCAGAAGAAGATAGAAGAATAATCTTTTTAACAATAATTTGCTACCGAAGTGTGGAGAAAATCATGTGAATGGAATATATTAAATTTTTGGTAAAGTATTGAACTCAAACCACCAGCATTTAAAATTCTTAAAGCAAAATTTTAAAATAAATGTCAACACAAAATCTTGTCTCTGCTAATAATATTTAGTGGCATCAACCGTTTACATGATATCTAATTTTGTTGTAACTCTTCAGTATTTTGTAATCTTTATGCTCTGGCTATTCGATGTTTCCCTTGATGTTAGGGGAGAGTGTGGATATACCGTTCCACCTTTAAGCATAGGACCATAAATAGCTTTTATGTGTGACTATAGTTTGGGGTTACTCCACTTTCCTCGTATCTACCTACAGAAAAATCTGATGTGTTCCATTCACATGAGTTTCTCTGCATCCCTGCAACAGATTGGTGTTAAAATTTGACGCTTCTATTTACTTCATGCTAATTAAGAAAAATTAGCAGAAATGGTGTTATTACTTGCTTCCTTGTAAGTAGAAGCAAAATAAGGTTACCATAGGTTAAAGTGTTAGTCCAAAGCTGGTTGCTATGTGATTGAAATTCCGTTGTTTGTATGGACAGGAATTGATAAAATCCTGTATGAGAAAAGTATAAGTTTCTTAAAGCTGAAACAAAAAACAAGGAATATCTAAAAAACGATCAACTCCAAGAAAAGAAATTATATAAGGTCCTCTACATGTTTGTGTTGTAGGTTTTTGTCCATCTCTTACGGCTTAGCAGTTATGACAAATTCCGTAAAATTCATCCAGAATAAACTGGTCTTCAGAGGCTATTCCCAGAAAATTCAAGAAATACATTTTGATTGACAGATAAAAATCTTTAACATACGATATTCTAATCATAATCGTTAAAGCCATTTTTGAGAAAATCAAACATTTCGATAAAAGTTCCATGTGAAGGGTAGTTTGAGGTGGAAGGATTTTTTATTCAAAATCTTCGTGTCGCATCCCTGGAAGATACTAAACTTAAATATCAAATTTGGTATTTTACCGAATTTTGTTTTTGAGTTATTGTGTTCACAGACACACGGACACACTGACACAGACACACACGCACCTTTTTCTGTAAATGCTTTTTTGGATACAGGCGACCCTAAAACATACATTTTCGGTGAAATCCCGATATCGATTTTTGCGTTGACTGCAATACCTTCTCTATACACTATGTACATAGTACGTATGGAGAAAGTAAAATTTTTTTTGAAGATAATTTTGCAAATGTTTATCTCGATTAATATCAAATTGATAGAAACATTAGAATAGATGTTCTGAGGTGCCGGAGAAAACCGCGACATCTTGAGGGTTGTTACCGACGGTTTGCTCACCATGTTAGGAGCTTCTTGTCCAAAAGACAAAGGTCCACATCAGTTCCCTACTTGATGAAGGAAACGTGGTAAGAACCCTCAAGGCGACGCTTCCTGCTCAGAAGCTGGGAACACCTATGACTATGGAAACCTACCTTCTACATTTCGTAAGAATTAGTTCATAGAAACTATAGAAGGTGGACCAAAGAAACGGGCTATTTTTATTCATTAGTAAAAACGACACAAATATTTTAGGAACTGTTAGATATAAAAACATTTTTGATTTATATCCATAGTATTGAGATTTTGAAAACCACATTTCTGAGATGGCCTCTATTTCTCTGCACACTCTCTTGGTATTTCCATCACACGGTGCAGCATTTTGAAACGAATTTGAAACACTTGATGATGAATGTCTTTATTTGAACCCTTGTAGAGGATGACAGACTTTGCATTACTAGTAATCGCCGCAGTAAGAAACTACATGATGTTAAATCTGGAGATCTTGCCGGCCATGGCATATTCCCGTCTTTGCAGATGAAATAATTGGGAAACAAAAGGTCTGACAATGAGACTCCTATAGTTAACAGCATGCGAATTCTTCCTGTGGAAAGAACATTCTATTGTCATTCTCCGCAAGATATCGAAGAACTCAAACAAAGAATTTGCCATTAAGTGTCTCAAATTCTCCTTGAAGTGTTGCACCATGTTGCTGATTTGTACTCGAGATACAAAGAGCATGTGCAGCAAATTGGAGGTAAACTTAAGAACGTTGTTTTCAAAATTTGAATATTATGTGCGGAAATCAAATTCTATTTTATTAACTCAAATTTTTGTACGTAATAGTTCCTCAACAATACTATTGTAATTGATAGTAATAAGTAAAATTCCCCCATTTCTTTGGTCCACCATATATACACTAAGGGATAATGGGCAGAGCACGACACGAGAATATAAGAATAGAATTTTCTTGATCAGAACCCATGTTAAAAATATTACGCTCTTGACCGGCGTTTGTTAGATCACTTTTGCAGTTTTATCTCAACAGCGCAAATTTCTCATACTTTATCCTATTCATTCGTCATATTCCGTACTTGCACCGTTTTAAACCGACATTCGATTTTTTATTATTATTTTCTGTTCCCACGGCCACAAATCATGGCAACACAATTGAGTCGAGTTTCGACCGCCAGGTGGCAGGCATATCGCAGCTCTCGTTATTGTTGTTTCTCTTCAAGAGAGAGAGAGAGAGGGAGGGAGGAGGTGTACGTCTGGTTGAGATGCGCCAGCCCCTGACATCGCTGCAACCTCCAACTTACAACAGAATTGTTTGCAATGAAAATAACCATACACACAAAATTGCCCTACAGATTATAGTAAATAAAGGGCCCCTCATTAAAGTTAAACAAAGTCTCAGACAAGATTGTGAACTATCCCTAAACTATTTGGCATATGGATAAACAAACTTATCTAGGAATGGCAGCCATTAAATCCTAAAAGCGATTAATAAAGAACAAATAAATTAATAAATATACAGTTATTCTCTGATGATCAGATACTTTTGACAGACTCTGAAAATATCTGCAAGAAAATGTTTACAAATTAAATACAATTCTATCAACATTTAGTATGAAAATTCAATTAATAAAACCAAAGTAATAGACATGGAAGTCAAACACAACAAAATAGAAAAAATTGTAATAAAGAACAAGCTATGACTTTAAATATTTGGAACTTACAAAAACATGTATAAATAAAATCAATATATAGGTAAGAATGTAGCAGTAAAATTCAATAAATGGATGCAACAAGAAACCTCTACTGCCCGCCTGGGTGGTAGCGTGTCTGCCTCACATTCAACAGGTCACGAGTTTGAATTTCGCTTGGGGTGAGTCACCCGGATAACTTTTTTTTCGGGGTTTTTCCCTTATACTGAGAAGACGAATGTCGAGTAACTTTAAGCTCCATGGACCCCGAGATCATTTGAGCATCATTTCACCAATTTCATTCATCGTCCGATATGACCAACCAGGTTAAAGGGTGTTAAGCTAAAAAAGGGGGGGGGGTGAACTACGAATACGTAATACTGTGTGAAATCGATGTAAAACTTGGAGTATTAGAAAAATAAATAAAACAATTGGATGTGTTCCATTCAAATGAATTTCCCTAGATATCTGAAACAAATTGTTGTTAGAAAGCTTATACTTCTATTTACTTCATGATAATCTAGAAAAAAATTAGCAGAAACAGCCTTATAAGTTGCTTCCTTAAAAGTAGAAGCGAAATAAGGGAGTACCACAGGTTAAAGTGATAGTCAAAAGCTGGTTGCTATGTGACTGAAGCTCCTTTGTGTGGACAGGAGTTGACAAGCTCCTGTATGACAAAAGTTTGTTTTTTAAAGCTGAAACCTAAAACAAGGAATATCTAAAAAAAACGATTAACTCCATGAAAAGATGTATATAACATAAATTGTGTGTTTTAACAAGATCTACATTTTTTGTGTATAAGTTTTTATCTATCTCTTACGGTTTAGGAGCTATGTAAAACTCCGTAAATTTCATCCAGAATAAAGTAAGCTTCCGAGGCTAATCCCAGAAAATTGAAGATATATATTTTATTTGTTAGATAAATATCTTTAATATACGATATTTTAATCAAAATCGTTAGAGCCATTTTAAAGAAAATCAACATTTTCGGAAAAAGCTCCATGTAAAGAGTAGTTTGGGGTGGGAGATTTTTCTCAAAATCTTCGTGTAGTTCCATGTAAAGGGTAGTTTGGGGTGGGGGATTTTTCTCAAAATCTTCGTGTCGCATCCCTGGAAGACATTAAACTTAAATACCAAATTTGGTATTTTACCGACTTTTCGTTTTTGATTTATCGTGTTCACAGACACACGGACACACGCACACACACACACACACATGGACCTTTTTTTGAAAATGCTTTTTTTTTGGATACAGGTGACCCTAAAACATATATTTCCGGTGAAATCTCGGTATCGATTTTTTGGGTGGAGTGCAATAACTTCTCTATACACTATGTACATAGTACGTATAGAGAAAGTAAAATCAGATGTGTTCCATTCACATGACTTTCTCTACATATCTGATAAAATATTATTAAAAAACTTATGTTTTTAATTACTTTATGCTAATCAAGAAAATATTGACAGAAATAGTCTTATTACTTGTTTCCTTGTAAGCAGAAGCGAAATAAGGGAGTACCATAGATTAAAGTCATAGTCAAAAGAAGGTTGCTATGGCGCTGAAGCTCCTTTGTTTCATGGACAGGAGTTGACAAATTCCTGTATAAGAAAAGTATGTTTTTCAAAGCTGAAACCAATAACAAGGAATATCTCAAAAAGATCAACTCCACGAAAAAATGTATAGGAGATAAAGTATGTGTTTTAACGTGCTCTACATGTTTTGTATTGCAAGTTTTTGTCCAACTCTTACGGTTTAGCAGTTATGCAAAAGTCCGTAAAATTCATCCAGAATAAAGTAGTCTTCAGAGGCTATTCCCAGAAAATTCAAAATATACATTTTATTTGTGAGGTTAGTCACTTAAATATATTACTATCGTATATTTAAAGTTAGAGCCATTTTTGAGAAAATCTAAATTTTCGAAAAAAGTTCCATGTAAAGGGAAGTTTGGGGTGGGAGGATTTTCTTGAAAATCTTCGTGTCGCATTCTTGGAAGATACCAAACCTAATTACCAAGTTTGGTTTTTAATGGACATTTCGTTTTTGGGCTGTGCTCTCCACAGGCACACACACATGCACATAGACACACACACAGACGGACACACACGGACAGGTTTCTAAAAATGCTTTTCTTTTTAATTCAGGGAGTCTTAATACATGTATTTCCTCTGAAATCTTGGTATCGAATTTTTGGGTGCAATACAATACCTTCTCGATACACTATGTACATAGAGAAAGTAATAAAATGAAAAGTACAGATATGATGTTCATGAGAAGATTAATATGAATATCTAAAAGAGATAGAATGAGAAGTCTAGATATAAATTAGGAACTATAAAAAGTAATATAGTACTAGATATAGTTCAATAGCAAAGTAAGCGGCAATGCGCTCTGACAGACCAAGTTCTTATGGATAACCCAAAGGGAAAATTTGATATAGGACAGCCAAGGATAGATCAAATTAAATAATTATATTTGCAGCGGAAAGCAACCAAACATCAAACCATGAAAAGGGAGAAGAAGGAAGGTATTTATTTTTACTTTCTCTATACGAACTATGTACATAGTGTATAAAGAAGGTATTGTATTGTACCCAAAAATTCAATACCGAGATTTTACCGGAAATATATGTTTTGTGACTTCCTGAATCTAGAAAAACAGTTTTTAGAAAAATGTCCATGTGTGTGTGTGTGTCTGTCTGTCTGTCTGTCTGTGTGCGTGTATGTGAGTTTCTGTGTGTGTGTCTGTGGGCAGCATAGCGCAAAAACGAAAGGAACGTTAAAGTTCAAACTTGGTATTTAAGTTTGGTATCTTTGATGAATGCGACACGAAGATTTTCAAGAAAATCCCCTCACCCCAAACTACACTTTACATGGAAAAAAATTCGAAAATTTTGATTTTCTTAAAAATGGCTATAACAATTTTGATTAAAATATCGTATTGTAAGATATTACCTGGCAAATAAAATATACATCTTGATTATTCTGGGAATAGCCTCTGAAGACGACTTTATTCTGGATGAATTTTACGGAATTGTGCATAACTGGTAAACCGTAAGAGATGGACAAAAACTTACTGTACAGAAAATGTAGCTCGTGATAAAACACACAATTTATGTCATATACATTTTCTTCATGGAGTCGCTCATTTTTGAGATATTCCTTGTTTTTGGTTTCAGCTTTGAAAAACTTATACTTTTCTCATACGGGAATTTGTCAACTCGTGTCTATACAAACAAACGAACTTCAGTCACATAGCAACCAGCTTTTGGCTTTCACTTTAACCTGTGGTGCACCTTTATTTCGCTTCTACTTACAAGGAAGCAATAAGTAAGACTATTTCTGCTAATTTTTCTCGATTAGCATGAAATAAATAAAAGAATAAACTTATTTACAATAATTTGTTACAGAAATATAGAGAAAGTCATGTGAATGGAACACATCAGATTTTTTATTTTTGCAGCTTCTTGAGCAATAAAGCTGGTGAAATGAGGCTAAAATATTTTGGGGGAAATTGAGTTTCAATTTACTCAACATTCCTCTTTGCAGGATAAGTGAACAGAGATAGAGAGAAAATAACATGATAATAATAATAGTAATAATAAAAATAATAATGATTATTAATACTGCTACTACTACTACTAATAATAATAATAAAATAATAATAATAATAATAATAATTATATGGGTAACTCACCCTAAGCGAGATTCAATCTCGTGACTTCTTGAATCTGAGGCAGACATGTTACCACTAAACTACCAAGGTGGGCAGACAAACTCTTAAAAGTTTTGACTACCGTTTAAAGCATTTGCATTCTCCTTTCTTATTTTACCCTCAAGGGAATATAGGTAATACAAAACGCTTCTACAAATGTTTATTTCGATTAATATAAAGTAGAAGAACAAGTTTTTGTAAGAATAGTTTTTTGAAGAAAGACAGAAATTCATGTGAATGCATCACATCATAAATTATTTTATCATGGTTATGCAAAATTGAATTATAAGTCCCTAAATATGCTGTACGTATTTTCCTTGTATTTACAATAAAATAATAAAAAAAATCTCATGTGTTCCATTCACATGACTTTCTCTATATCATTGCAAACACATATTATTAAAAAGCTTATTCTTCTACTTACTTCATGCTAATCGAGAAAAACATACCAGAAATAAATAGTCTTATTGCTTGCTTCCTTGTACGTAGAAGCGAAATAAGGGAGTATCTTAGGTTAAAGTGAAAGTGATAAAGTTTGTGTGGACAAATTCCTGAATGAGTCAAGTATAAGTTTTTCAAAGCTGAAACAAAAAACAATGAACATCTTAAAAACGATCAACTCCACAAAAAAATGTATATTATATGTGTGTTTTAACGTGTTCTACATTTTTTGTACGGTAAGTTTTTGTCCAACTCTTACAGTTATGCAAAACTCCGTAAAAATCATCCAGAATAAGGTAGTCTTCAGGGACTATTCCCAGGTAATTGAAGATATACATTTTATTTTTAGGTAAATATCTTTAATATACGATATTTTAATCAAAATCGCTAGAGCCATTTTTATGAAAATAATTTTTTTCTCGAAAAAAGTTACGTGTAAAGGGTAGTCGAGGGTGGGGGGATTTTCTTGAAAATCTCCGTGTCGCATCCTGGGAAGATACCAAACTTAAATACCAAGTTTGGTATTCAACGGTCTTTTCGTTTTCGAGCTATGCTGTCCACAGACACACACAGACACACACACGCACCCACAAGGACCTTTTTCCAAAATTGTTTTTTTTTTGGATTTAGGGGGACCCAAAACATGTATTTCCGTGAAATCTCAGTATCGAATTTTTAGGTGGAATGCAATAACTTCTCTATACACTATGTACATAGTACGTGTAGAGAAAGTAAAAATTTGAACAAACGTTTATTTCGTTTAAATTGAAGCAGAGAGAAGAACAGGCTTTTTTTTTTTCTTTTTTTTTTTAAAGAAATAAGAAATAGCGATTGAATAGAAACCATGAATTGTTTTAAACAGTAATTCACCAATAAAAGTATAATTGATATTTTCTAACAGAAAACTATTACCACAAACAATGGCGGTTACTTCAAACATTAAATATTACCTTGACGTGAAAGAAGGAAGTAGCTTATCTTTTATCAGTTTGTCGTGTGCCACTAATTAAGAAGCATGGCCCCCTTAATGACACGTTGCCAAGCGACGCTGGCACATAGGGGGCCGTGATCAATACAGTGACCACAACGTTTTGCGGGCACGAACCCCTGCCTACTGAATGGAGCAAGAAAAATTGCACGTGATTATTGTAAATTAATTTGCGACATCGTAATGACCAGCTAGGACTATTAGGTAATTAGTTTTATGTGGACGCATAGCTCGTTTGTTATCTTATATCATTTGATTCATGTTTATATCTCGTTATTGAAACTGCGCATTGCTAGATAGCAGATGTGTACTTAATTTTCAATTCACTCCAGAGTACCGAACGTTAAAACGCACAATATGCATGATGGGATATAATCTGAAATGTTAGAATTTGGGTATCCATTTCATCTTTACGGCAAATCAATGTCTTAAATACTTCCTGAGAAAAAAAATCTGAATTTCTCTCCTGTTCTGCAGAAAATGTATTCTTACATAAAAGTATTCTTCTACCTATATCATGCTAAACGAGATAAACATTAACTGAATTAGGATAGGTAGAGGAAGACTGAAAAATTCAATACCACAACCGAGATTTGAACCACGGATCTCCCGCTCACTAGCCGGTTACCTTGCCACTGAGCTACCATGTCAACATACCGACATAGCATTGAATTTTTCAGTCTGACTCAGACTGTGTGAAAAAACAATTAAACCAATACCAATTAACAGAAATAGTCTTACTACTTAGTTCCTTATTAGCAAAAGGGGACACACCATGGTAAAGCGATAGCGGTCGATGTGTGAATAACTGAAGTTCGGTTCACTTCCCATTTCCAGAAATGAAACAAAATGTGGCCCCGTTTGAGAAGATGACTGGTTTAAAACTGCAATCAACCTCAAGGAATATCTCAACTCTATAACAAAAATGTATATGTCATAAATTGTATGTTTTAACGCGATTTACATATTTTGTATAGTAGTTTTGTCTATCTCTTACGGAATAGGCAATTATGCAAAATTCAGCAAAATTCACCCAGAATAAACAGTCTTCAGAAGGTATTCCAAGAAAATTCAGGATATACGATTTATTTGTGATGTAAATAGGTAAATATACGACATTTTTATAAAATTCGTTAAAGTCATTTTTGATAAAAACGAAATATTGAAAATATATTCCATGTAAACGGCAGTTGGGAGTGGAGGGATTATCTTGAAAGCCTTCGTCTCGCACCCTTGAAGATACAAAACTAAATACCAAGTAGGTATTTAACAGTATTTTAATTTTTGAGCTTTGCTGCCCATAGAAACACACAATACCCACACACACATATACTGAGCTTTATCTAAAAGGCCTCTTTTAGACTCCGGGGACCTCAAAACATATTTTCGCTGAAAAATTGGTATAGAATTTTTGTGTGGAATACAATACCTTCTCTATACACTATGTATATAGCAGTGTAGAGAAAGCAAAAAAGTCTATATTCGTAACAATGAGGGAGAAAATCTTGCGCTGCAGTATCAACAGCTTTTAACAGAATTTAAGATCCATGTTCCAAACTTATGTCTTAAAAACTCATCAGATTATTCACAAATAAAATATTGATATCTTTAAAACAGTAGTTTAAAAAGTATGATTTTCTTATAGATAAATTATTGGATTCAATTCGATACCGATATGCAACCTGAATCCAAAGGGTCACCTGAATCCAAAAAAATACATTTTTGAAAAAAAAAAAAACCGGTGTGCGTCTGTGGGTGCATAACTCAAAAACAAAAGGTCAATTCAATACCAAACTTAGTAGGTCTTTAAGTCTATTAATCTTCAGGAACATTTCCCATCCCAAACTACCCTTCATATGGAAAAAATGGCAAAATATTGATTTTCTTGAAAATTACTCGAATGATTTTGATTAAAATGCCATAACAGAGATATAAATGATGAATTCAACGCGTCTTAAATTTTCTTGGAACAGTCTCCAAGGACCTAGTCGTTATGGATGACTGAAAAACAAAGACTAAAAGTTAATAAAAAATCTGATGTGTTCCATTCACATGACTTTCTCTACATCTCTGCAACAAATTAGTGTTAAAAAGTTAATGCCTCTATTTACTTCGTGCTAATCAAGAAAAAATTAGCAAAAATAATCTTATTACTTAGTTCCTTGTAAGTAAAAGCGAAATAAGGGAGTAGCATAGGTAAAACTGATAGTCAAAAGCTGGTTGTTATGTGACAAAACTTCCTGTGTTTGAATGGTCAGAAGTTAACCAATTCCCGTATGAGAGAATACAAGTTTTCCAAAGCTGAAAGTAATAATAAGTAATATGTCAAAAACTGTCAACCTCACAAAAAAAATTGAATATAACATAAAGTATGTGTTTTAACCAGCTCTACATTTTTTGTGTATTAAGTTTTTTTTATCTCTTACGATTTACCAGTAATGCAAAATTCCGCAAACTTATTTCAGAATAAACATCTCTTCAGAGACTATTCCCAGAAAATTCAAGATATACATTTTATTTGTCAGGTAAAAATCTTTAGTACACGATATTTTAATCAAAATTGTTAGAGCCATTTTTGAGAGAATCAAAATTTTCGAAAAAAGTTCCATGTAAAAGATAGTTACTGGTGGGGGAAGTTTTTTGAAAATCATCGTGTTGCAAGACACCAAACTTAAATACCAAGTTTGGTATTTTACGGTCTTTTCGCCTTTGAGCTACGCTGCCCACAAAAAAATACACACAGATACTCAGACCCACACGGACCTATTTCCAAGAAAGCTTTTTTTGAATTCAGGGGAAGCAAAACATGTAATTCCGGTGAAATCTCGGCATAGAATTCTCGGGTGCATTACAATACCTTCTCTATACACTATGTACATAGTACGTGTAGAGAAAGTAATAAATGCAGATCTGATCAAAATATAGAGTTTGTTGTTTACATTTTTTGTGGAGGAATAATTTCCGAAATATTATTGTTATTGTTTTCAATTTTAAGATACTCAAACATTTCTCAAATGGAAAATTGTTACTACTGTTCCTTTTGGTCTCTCCTGGCTATTTAAAAAGAACCGAATTTCACACAGAAAATAGTTTTAAATAGTTCTCTCTTAAATCACTCTTAAAGTGATAGTCAAAAGCTTGTTGCCATGTGACTGAAGCTCCTTTGTTTGTATGGACACGACTTGACAAATTCCTGTGTGAGAAAAGTATGAGTTTTTCCAAGCTGAAACAAAAAACAAGGAATATATTAAAAAAAAAAAAAACTATCAACTCCACGAAAAAAAATGTATATAACATAAATTGTGTGTTTTAAAATGGTCTACATTTTTTGTGTGGTAAGTTTTTGTCTATCTCTTAGTAGTTATGCAAAATTTCATACAATTGATCCAGAATAAAGTATTCTTCAAAGTCTATTCACAAAAAATTCAAGATATACAGTTTATTAGTCACGTAAATAGCTTTAATATACGACATTTTAATCAAAATTCTTACAGCCATTTTTAAAAAAAATAAAATGTTCGAAATTTTTTCCATGTAAAGGGTAGTTGAGGGTGGGGGAATTTTCTTGAAAATTTTCGTGTCGTATCCTCTGGAAGATACCAATCTTAAATACCAAGTTTGGTATTTAACGGTCTTTTTGTTTTTGAGCTGTGCTGTCCACAGACACACACATAAGGACATTTTTTTTGAAAATGCTTTTTATGGATTCAGGGGTACACAAAACATGTATTTCCGGTAAAATCTCGGTATCGAATTTTTGGGTGGAATGCAATACCTTCTCTACAGACTATGTAGATAGTAGGCGTGTAGAGAAAGTAAAACATTACAAAAACAAAAACTAAACAATAAATCTATGTTAATATGAGCGGCAGAGGGAGAGAGAGAGAGAGAGAGAGAGAGAGAGAGAGAGAGAGAGAGAGAGAGAGAGAGAGAGAGAGATTGACTCGCTAAACGATTTTGATTAAAATCATGAATTTTCTGCTGCGGCTAGTTAGTGAAGTCATGTGTGCTATGCTGTATAGCTGATAAATATAAGAGAAACAGAAAAACTCAAAAGAAAAATATGACTCTCGTAAAAGCATACAATTTGAATGAATTAAATCTTTTCGTAGCGTAATAGTTTTTTAAATGTTCCATTTTGTTGTTTTTGAATTATTTTTAAAAGAGCTTGTTACCAGAATGATAATTTAACGTTATTTTGGCATGTTGATTCACTTTTTATATAAACAGATGATACATATGCGAACTTCTTATTGGTAGAGATAATCTGTCTTTTCTTAATAATGTATCTTTTGTTATATATCTGTGGTGTTTTATCACTGAACCTGCTAAATAGGGAAGCTGCTACGCTGTTGGGCGGACGGAAGGAGTTGAAGACACGTACTGTTTACCTAGTGTATAGAGAAGGTATTGCACTTCACCCAAATATTCGATACCGGATTTCACCGGAAAAGTAGGTTTTAGGATTCCCTGTATCCAAAAAAAAAAAAAACATTTTCACAAAAAGGTCCGTCTCCGTGTGTGTGTGTGTGTGTGTGTGTGTGTGTGTTTGTGTGTTTGAACACAATAACTCAAAAACGAAAAGTTGGTAAAATACCAAACTTGATATTTAAGTTTTGTATCTTTCAGGGATGCGACACGAAGATTTTAAAAAATATCCCCCCATCCCAAACTACCCTTTACATGGAACTTTTTTCGAAATTTTTGATTTTCTCAAAATTGGCTGTAACGATTTTGATTAAAATATCGTATATTAAAGTTATTTACCTGACAAATAAAATGTATATGTTGAAGTTTCTGGAAATAACTCCGAAGACTACTTTATTCTGGATGAATTTTACGGAATTTTGCATAACTGTCAAACCGTAACAAATGGACAAAAACTTACCACAGAAAAAAAAAAAAAAATGTAGAGCATGTTAAAACACACAGTTTATGTTATACACAATTTTTTCGTGGAGTATATCGTTTTTCAGATATTCCTTGTTTTTATTTTCAGCTTTGAAAAACTTGCTTTTCTCATATAGGAATTTGTGAACTCCTGTCCATACAAACAAAGGAACTTCAGTCACATAGCAACCAACTTTTGACTGTCACTTTAAACTATGGTACTCCCTTATTTTGCTCCTACTGACAAGGAGGCAAGCAATAAGACTATTTCTGTTAATTTTTTCTCCATTAGCTGAAGTAAATAGAAGCATAAGCTTTTTAACAACAATTTGTTGCAGAGATGTAGACAGAGTCATTTGAATGGAACACGTCAGATTTTTATTTGGAATTGTGTTATGTTTGCTAAGCTATCTCGCTTATACTTGTTAACCTTGCCCTAAGTGTGGCACAATCACTGGCGCGGTCAGAGCCTCCCCGGCCAGTCTGGGTAATGAGTTAATTAGAAGTACCTGAGTTTCCGAGATGGGGAGGGGACAAAGTCGTAAATCAGTTGGCATTCCTGGGAAAGGACCGCAGGGATATTTCATTCCGTATAGAGAGGTGGAAACAAAACATAGGGGGCCATGCAAGCAACATCCTATTTTTCAGAGGTCTAATCTTGATGCCTTCATCTATATTAGTGGTGATAATGCCTGTCAATTTCAAAACATATATTATTCAACATCACTAAATATGTAACAGCTATAATGAACTTGAATGGATTTTTTTTTTTTAAATCTAATATTTCTTTCAATTCTGTAACCACACATACACAGACTATCCGTAATGCAAATCCCTTTATGCTAAGGATTGCAAATATCTTTCGCATAAAATGGATATCTCTAATCTAAGTAATGAATAATTAAATCAAAACGTTGATCCAAATATTTATATGTTGGATAGGTAGAGTCAGACTGAACAATTCAATGCTATAGCCGGGATTTGAACTCTAGCAGGTTGCTCTACCACTGAGCTACCATGGCAACATGCCGGCAAAACATTGAACTTCTCCACTGAGAATGTCTCCCGGTAAACCACAAGGTATTCTCAAATTATCTTGAGATGACAACCCCAATGGCAACTTATAATGCTGTAAGTACTTTAAGTCGCAGGATTCATGTGCTATGTCGGCATGTTCTATCTATCCAAATTCTGTCCTACACTCGGCTTATGTGAAAAAACAATTAATCAAATATTTATATGGTATTGTCGTCATTTAGGCACCACGTTCTGATATAAAATAGATGCTTAAGGAAATCGTTTCTAAAACATTTTATCAGACCACTCTGAATGTTTGTGTTCTTAGCTTCTGGAGAACGCAATCCCATGCAAGATGCCGCGCCCTCTCCAGAAGCTAATATCACACATCCAGACAGATACAGGTCGTGGAAGGCTATACTTCTAAATTACTATCTATCTTTATGTATTGTGCTTAGCGTTTGTAAATCTATGACGTTCCCAAGATACACAAACATAAATTATATATTAATGCTGTTTTTTAGTTTTTAATATATGAAGATATTTTAAGGGACGCCCAGCTTAAATGTTACTTCTGGATATACATTGGTAAATATGAGGTACTCTAAAATGTCTCAGTTTGTGCAATAAGTTTGAAATAAAAAGCATAAATATATTCTTAAGAAAAGTATCAACACGTTTAACAGTTTTATGGTTTAATGCAGCTGATAAATATTTTAATCACCTATGTAGTTCCAAATTCGTGTGTTAAGTGAGAGCACAAACATTTACACCACACAGCAACTTTTTGGAGTACTGTCATTTGTGATAAAAATAAATAAATAATTGGTGTGGTTCCCAGCGTCCCATTCTATACTGGGCTTGAAAGACCGCTTTAATTCTACTCAGAGGCCTCTTTTACGTGCCGTAAATCTACGGGACCCACGGCTTTACTTCCCTTCCGAAGATATTCAGCTTGTAATAGAATAACAGTTAAATGAAGGTAGTGTATTTATTTCCTCCCGCTCGTTTGCAGCCTCTTGCCTCTATTCTTCCCTGTAGTGCTTTTTTTTTTCTTTTTTGGCTAGTAAAAATTAAAATATCTATTTGTTTGAGATAATATCATTCCGAATAATAGTCAGAGTCTATATCTTGAATTCTTTCAGAGTCTTTGCGAAACTTCAAAAGGCAGATAAAATCATATCACAGAAAAACTCTATGAGATAAAATATTTTTATCAGACATAATTTTGTGTATTAACTATTTCTAATATTAACATACTCGTTTAAAATGCTCGAAAATTAAGTAGTCATAAAATTTTATTTAAAAGTATGAGCCTATGTTACTCCGATAGTATTTTGTTAAATAGGTTTATACCCGAATTAAATATCTAGATATTATCTTATTCAGGCTTTAAGTTGGTATATAAGGGTTCAGGTTGATTCCTGACTTGTGAGCATTCTTCTACAAATTAATTTAGAACTTTCATGTCTCTTCCAGGTAAAAATATATAAATCAAAGGCGTATAAATTATTTACTGCTTGGCACCACGTTGAAGAGCCAAGTGTGTAGCGTTTGTTGTCCAGTTTTATTAAGTGGGTCTGGACGTACTCCCTTACCAATATAGCAGATCTCTCCACGTACCTGGTTTTGAGATCCACTATGAAGCTGTCTCGGCGCCACTCAGTCTGCCTGAATTGACTCTCTCGGGTGAGATAACAATGGGGGTAGTTAGGAGTTGTGCTTTGAGATGGTTAACACACTTTCACTTTCATATATCCGTTTATTCTGGACTAGAATTGTTACGTGTTTAGACAAGCACTTTGCTTTACATGCTAATTGAGTTATAATGCTCTCTTAGAGCTTTCCATATTCGACTAGTTAACTTTATTTCTCTGGTAGAACTTAATGCTTTATCACTTTGCTTGTATATAACATTTATAACAATTATTCTTCACACTGTATAGTAACTTGACTCCGAGTATACACGCCTTAAACTTGGCGGTGAGTGTTCCCAACAGCGATTACGCGTACATAACCTCAAACTTAGTAGTGACTGCCCCAACATCCTGCAATCTGTTACTTATGTAGTGAATTCTGCTTTCATGGCTGCTTCATTCTCATTGGTCAGAAGACCGCGAACTTGGCGTCTATGTGTCCCATAATGAATTCTCTCCTTACCCAAAATGCATTATAAACACCTCATGACCGCCTCAATACAATGAAGAAAAGCTCATTTCTCCCCTTTTCAGGGCTTTCCGAAATTATTTTTTCACTTATTTCTTTATTGAACGCACATACACAAGGGTGCGTGACTTATAATAGCGTTTTCCTTTACAAAAACTTTCCCTTGTACAGCGGCCAAGTTTGGTAAATAAGTTTGAGCTGTGCTTGCTAGAAGCTAGCTTTATGCACCTTTATGCACCTTTAAATACATTAAATAAGCGATAATTAATAGAAATAATAATAGCAATAGTGGCGAGGCCGACTAACAGTCTCATATGTCTGACATATAGACATTTCATCGTTTGTGTGAAACTATCTCTTGTAAGAAACTTTAGAATAAAATTCTCAGACGAAAATTCCCAACAATTCATAATCTCATGATTAAAACTAAGAGCAGAGAGACTTTGGGGGGAAGATGAGGACGGTACAAAAGCGTCTGGGGGAAAGAAAATATTTCATTGGATATAACAATGACTTTGTTAATTTGTCATTTTCAATATTTATTGCAAAAGCAGTAAGTAGAGCATATGTGTATATATGGTGTTTCCTGTGAATTTGAGTTAATTGCCACGATCCTGTTGTTTACATGATCGATTAGTGCAGAATCGTTGTCTAGCCAAAGCCTCAATCTAGTCTAAATCCAGACTCATAGTAATATTGAGATAGAAATAGTTCTTGTCTAGTTACCTTATACAGGATAAATACTTGAGCCAAATACATTTAAATTAATCTATATTTGCTTAATTACACATATAGGGTCATATCCAGCTGTTTATATTACAAGTCGGTTATTGTTAGTAAATATCGTACGCAAAGCAAAAGAAAAGAAGAAGAAAACAACTGTCAAGTACCATCGATCTATATACTACTTTGGAAAATAAGTGAAACATAAAATGCATATTTTTGAAACAACTAAACTCCTCGAATATGCAATAGATATATACCTACATGTATATATCTATAAATAATACATTTTGATTAGCTGTAGACGTTTGTCTAGCAAATATTCATCTATATTTATGGCCTCAAAGCTATGTAACATCCAGTGAGAGCGAACGAAACTGATAAGTTATTCAGAAAAAAATTCAAGACGTATTCCTTATTCGTAAGAACAAAATTAAAAGCATTAGATATTTGAATGAAAACCGTTGGTTATTATTTTGGTGAAAGTTGGTTGTTCTAAGTAAGTGAATTTCCTTGAGAATCTTCGCTATGTGACTCCCAAAGGTGAAATTTCATATTTATCTTTCTTTCCGTTTTTGAGCTATGCTGCAACTTTTTCGATTGAGAGAGGCCAAATAATTTATTTTGAAAGAAATACCTATTTCAACATTTTTGGATGTAATACAACTGTTTGTCTATCTTATCTATAGAAAATAGATGAACATATCTAATGTGATCCATTCACATGACCTGCTCTACATCTCTGCAACAAATTATTGTTAAAAAATGTCAAAAGCTGGTTGCTATGTGAATGAAGTTCCTTTGTATAGATAGGAGTTGACAAATTCCTGTATGGGAAAAACCTAAGCTTTTAAAGATGAAACCAAAAATAAGGAATATCTATAAAATGACCAACTCCACGACATAAATGCACATAATATAAATTATGTGTTTTAACGTGCTCTACATTTTTATGTGGCAAATTTCTGTCCATCTCTTGCGGCTTAGCAGTTATGCAAAAGTTCATAAAATTCATTCAGAATAAAGTAGTCTTCAGAGGCTATTCCCAGAAAATTCAAGATATAAATTTTATTTTTCAGGTAAATATCTATAATATACGACATTTTAATCAAAATCGTTACACCTATTTTTAAGAAAATCAAAATTTCCAAAAACAGTTCCATGAAAAGGGTAGTTTGGGTTGGGGGATTTTTCTCAACATTTTCGTTTCGCATCCCTGTAAGATGCTAGTTGGATAATTGTGTTCACAGACACACGGTCACACGGACACACACGGACCTTTTTCTGAAAATGCTTTTTTTGGATATAGGTGATCCTAAAACATATATTTCCGGTGAAATCTCGGTATCGAATTTTTGGGTGGAGTGCAATACCTTCTCTATACAGTATGTACATAGTGCGTGTAGAGAAAGTAAAAAGTGCGTGTAGTCGTTAAGTATAGGGAATACTTCGCGCACTGCAACCAGCAGGAGATCTATTTTGGATACTACCCCACTGGAGGAAGGGATGGAGTGAAAAGAAACACAGGAGGCTACAGATCAACAAGCGACGTGCGGAAGTTCCTTACTTGAAGACCCACTAATGGAGCTGCCCAAAGATAGCGATGAAGGTACCCCATACAAAGCAGGTCTCTAGTACTCAAGGAGGATAACTTTTCCTTGAGCATCCCCACCATGTGGCCGGCACTGCTTCACGCCATGAAGCCTAAAAATACACCTGGAATAGAATAAAGGGAAAATAAGTCATGGTAGATGACAAACAACATCAACATTCGCTTACCAACCAGTTTAACCACGGAAAAACGTCCACGGAAGGTCGGAAATTGAATCCAAAAACTCTCAAATGTAAATATTTCATGTTATCGTGGAGCCAAGTTGCTCAGATTTTCTCCAGTCATATTCACAGCAAAGTTATTTCCTATAAAACAAATACGAATCTTTAGGCAACCACTTTAATGCATTAAAATCCAAAGAAAGGAAATTGGTGCAAGCGCTGGACTGAGGACACTCGAGGATTGCTGTTTAACTCTCCACTTGTGCATGCTGCCCTCCCTCTCTTTTGCACCTCGTCTCTCTCTAAATCCCAAAAACAGAGAGGAACGGGGTACCTAATTCTATTATTTTCTATTAACAGATTGTCAGCTAGGCGACGAGGCTCGAGAGAGCCATCTGCTGGAGAATGGCACACTATTTCACTCGCTTCACATACACAGCAGCAAGGTTAGCTAGAAACAAATGAACTTGGTTTACAACCCCCTGGTTGGCGTAGGAGACAGTGATAAACACAGAGTGTGGCGGCAAGGAAAACTTCAGTGGCGAATGGTCCAATGCCAATGCGTCTACACAAGTTTATTTGGGTCTTAAGGATACCCATCTGTGAAAAACCTAAAATCTACAATTTTGCTTTGATTGATTTGAAATTTAACACAGAAATTGCAGTATTAAGAACATGCTAACTTTCAGACTTTTGTTCCAAATAGTTCTTCTGATATTAACATATTTATGTTGTTGTTATTTAATTAAATCCTTCCACACGATGCAATTTCAGTTACAGAAATATAATACTTTGCAGTTATACTGATAAATACAGTATTAGTAAATTGATGAGGTGAATTTTGTATCTGAATATTGGTTTAGGAGAAAAAACTTATTTAATTGTCATTTTGTTACTTTTTTATTTTTTCTGTGGAAATATGTAGTTTATTATTTAATTACGCAAGTACTGGTGATATTAGAAAAAAGTCATCTCGTAAATTTTATTTTGTACTATTTTTATCCAAATATTATAATTTTCAAGCTTCTGTTTCTAAAACTGCATCGTGTGGAACCATTTAAAGTTTTGAAAACGCTGAAAAATAAAAACACGAGGAAATAGGTTTAACACACAATTTAACATAATTTTTAAACATATTACTGTACTTAGTTTTTTTAGTTATTAGAGCATATTATTGTCTATTCAACTTGAAATAGACACATTGGTTATTTGTGAAAATCAAATTTCGGATATTTAGCAATTTTTCGTCATAGTGAAAACGTTAAATCACCACACTCACTTACAGTCATCCATTTAAGTCGTCACGTGAAACGGTTTAAAGCGCCGCATGATAATAAAAACAACAGGAAATTGAACTACAAGCATTACGTTATTTAATTAGGCAAAAACACTTTTTTTTTTTTGTTTTTTTTTCACTTTTTCATCAATTTTCACAAATGGGTATCCTTTATTACATAGAACTATACTAAAGTGTATAGAACACGGACCTGGTGACTCCAGCGCTAACATTACAAACAAAATATCATATAACATATTTGGTTCTCTTATTATTTATGGTCTCTATACATACTAAGTACATGGCGTATAAGAAGGTATTGTATTCCACCCAAAACTTCTATACTGAGATTTTACTGGAGACATGTCTTCTGAGATCCCTTGATTCCAAAAAGAGCATTTTTACCTTCTCTAGTCCATATAAACAATGTAGGAGTGGGTAGAGAAGGTATAGTTTTGCACCCAAAAATTCGATGTCGATTATTCACCTGAAATATACGTTTTGAGGCCTCTTAAGTCCGAAAAAAGTATTTTTAGTGAAAAGTCCGCGGGTGTGTGTGAGCGTGCGTGTGGACAGCAAAACTCTGATGTGTTTCATTCACATGACTTTCTCAACATCTCTGCAACAAATTATTGTTAAAAAGCTTATGCTTCTATTTACTTCATGCTGAACGAGAAAAAAATCGCAGAAATAGTCGTATTACTTGATTCCTTGTAAGTAGAAGCGAAATAAGGGAGCGCCGTAGATTAAAGTGATTGTCAAAAGCTGGTTGCCATGTGACTGAAACTTCCTTTGTTTATATGGACAGGGGTTGACAGATTCCTGTATGAGAAAAGTATGTTTATCAAAGATGAAACCAAAAACAAGGAATACCTAAAAAAAAAAAAAAAAAAGATCAACGATGCCTTTCTCTAGCTGTTACAAATATAAACTATTCTTACAAATATTATCTCTAACGGTTAAAATGTCATGCAAAATTCAACCTGAAAAAATAGCTCTTCAGAGGTTGTTCCTAAAAAATCAAAACATACATTTTATTTGGGATGTGCATATCTTTAATATACGTATTTTAATCAAAATCTTTAGAGCCATTTTTGAGAATAACAAAATTTTCAAAAAATGTTCCATATAAAGTGTAGCTTGTGGTGGCGGGATTTTCTTGAAAATCTTCGTGTCGCATCTTTGGCAGACATTAAGCTTAAATACCAAGTTGGGTATTTAGCCTTTTCGTTTTTACTTTCTCCACACGTACTATATACATAGTGTATAGAGAAGGTATTGCATTCCACCCAAAAGCTTGATACCGGGATTTCACCGAAAATATATGTTTTAGGATCCCCTGTATCGAAAAAAAGCATTTTCAGAAAAAGGTCCGTGTGTTTGTGAACACGAAAACTCAAAAAAGAAAAGTCGGTAAAATACCAAACTTGGTATTTAGGTTTGGTGTCTTCCAAGGATGCGACACGAATATTTTCGAGAAAATTCCTCCACCCCCAACTACCCTTTACATGGAACTTTTTTCGAAATTTTTGATTTTCTCAAAAATTGTTCTAATGAATTTGAATAAAATATCGTATATTAAGTATATTTACCTAACAAATAAAATGTATATCATTAATGTTCTGGGAATAGCCTCTAAGGACTACTTTATTGTGGATGCATTTTACGGTATTTATCATAACTGCTAAATCGTAAGAGATGGACAAAAACTTACCACAAAAAAAAAAAAAAAAAAAAAAAAAGTAGAGCACATTAAAACACACAATTTATGCCATATACACTTTTTTCGTGGATTGATCGTTTTTTTTTTTTTTTTTTTTAGATATTCCTTGTTATTGGTTTCAGCTTTGAAAAACTAAACAGGAATTTGTCAACTCCTGTTCATATTAACAAAGGAACTTCAGACACGCAGCAACCAGCTTTTGACTATCACTTTAACTTATGGTACTCCCTTATTTTGCGTCTACTTGCATGGAAGCAAGTAATAGGACTATTTCTGTTAATTTTCCTCGATTAGCATGAAGTAAATAGAAGCATAAACTTTTTGACAATAATTTGCTACAGAGATGTAGAGAAAGTCATGTGAATGGAATACATCAGATTTTTAATACTGTATTAGGGCAGTATAGTTTTATTTTTAGTTGCCTAGATAGCTTCAATGTTAAATTCTAGGGAAAGTAAAGCCAATAGCAGAAGCTAAGGTTCTTCTGATTATCCCGCATGTCTCAAGAACACACACTCGTAAAGGGCCGCTGAGGTACAAATAGAGATTGAGAGAGAGCATAATTTCAAAGGAGTCTGGAGATTAATGGGATACGAGCTCCCTGTAAAGTTGAGGGAACCGAAGACAAGCAGAGATATCGCAACAGTGAGACAAGTCCACAAGTGTGCTCTATTCCCTCTCGTAACGCGAGATAAAGCTTACCGTCTTCACCGGTCACCTTTTCGATTCTCGTAGAAACACTACCTTCGTTAAAATTACTATGGAGAATTGGGTAACATTAATGTGTTGATGTGGATAACTGAAGTTGCTTCGATTATACGGAGTGGTTTTGTAGAACTAACACATTTCTTTCTTTAATTATTCTGTTGGAAATTCATTCAATGACCCAATTTTAGCACCAATTTAAGCAACATGTTCTGGAGTTTTGATTCCTTGTCACTAGATTCGCAGTTGTTTATGTTTTATTTGTAATTGCATTGTTGGCAGCTGTTGCGAAATTTTGTTCTTGTAGTCAACGTGAAAATGCAGTACGATGTAGAGCTGAGTCAAGGATATTTTCAGCAAGATGGTGCTAAATGCCATACATCAAATGAATCCATGAAACTACTAATTTGGCCTCAGTTTTCTTTGACGACCGGATAATTTCCAGGAACCTGTAGCCACCGAGATTTCCGGATTTGACATCGCCGGACTTCTTTCTATGGGGTTACTTAAAAGACAGGGTTTACGCCACACGTCCCCAGACATTGGACAATCTGAAGCACAACATCACAAAGGAGATTCAAGCTATTGACAACAGAGTCCTCCAGCGAGTGGCCAGTAACATGGAACGACGTTTTGAGTTGTGTCTTATACAGGATGGAGGACATTTTCAACATTTGCTATAGCGGTAAATAATCTCCCAAAATTCCTCTACAATTGAGGTATAATAAGTTGTGGCTAGCATAACACATGTTTAAAGAATTAATGAAAGAAATTGTGTCAGCTCTATATAAATCACCTGTTAGTATAGGTGTCATTTTTTAGTCTTTCATGTAGTGCCGTTTCAGAGCTCATTATGAGTGAGCAAGGCAAGGTTATTAGTTCTAATAAGGGAAATGGAGGAAGAATTATGACAAATATTAGGTGAGAAGGCAGGGAAACCAAAAACGAACTTGAAATAGTGACTTTGAGAAACAGAAGATGTACAACATATTCAACCGCCCGCTTTAAATACGATGGCAAACCTTCGTAGGAAAAAGCTCAGCAAACTTGGCACCAGTTAGGGACTTATTTAAAACCTTCGTGTACAACCTCATGAATAAATCACTCACTCAATGCGTGGCCTACTCTTACTATGCGATCGAATGAGGAAGATGTCCATTCCGTCAATTTATGGATAATAAACATGCAAAATGCCTCATCACCACCTATTTTGATATTTACTTATGCTTTATTTCTAATACACTATCAACGATCATTTTAGTGTAGCATGTTATTCTAAGTAATAACAATTAAAAAGACATTTATTCAGCTTACTTACAACAAGCATTTTATTCCTGAGGTCACAAGTGACCCCATGACATCATCGATGTAAGCCTCTCTAGGGTAACCAGGCAGGGCAAACGCCTTGAATATTCTTGGGCCTTAATACTTACACAAACGAAATAAGTATATCTGCTTAAATTAATGTAAGTAACTTCCCACTTAGTGCGTCTCCCAAAGTCATCAAATATGTCAAATATGCAACACGTGCTACAGTGCACAGCAGTCAGAGAGGGAGCCACCGCGCGAGTCACACTGCCTCGTCAAGCCTTGCTTTCTCCACTCCTATTCTGACACTTATATTAAGGTAGAGGAAATATGCATTCACCTAAAATCTATATTAAGGTTCCATCAAATACATCTTTTGAGGTCACTTGAATTAGAAAAAATAAAATTTAATAAAACTATCAGTGCGTGCGTGTCTGTCACTCTGACTTTGGATCTGTAAAAGGCATAAATAAAAAACGAAATTGGGATGAATACCATACTTGGGTTTTAGGTTTGTCTTACAAGCATTCCGCACGAAGAGTTAATTGAAAATTCCTTCCACAGAGCCATCTTTAATTTTTTGTTGCTTTTTATTTCCTCAAAAATGGAAAAGGATTTTGGTTAAAGCACGGTATGGCTTTTTAATAAAACTGAATTTTCTGCGAAAAGCGTATGGAGTCCTTTTCAATAGTAAGCCACAATGAGACATTTTAGTACATAAAAATCTCTAAAAAATAAAATATTTCGAATTTCCGTTGTACGGACCAATTCTTTTATGAGTGCCAACAGATACACTTCAGAAGAAACGGGATTTGGAGAATTTACAGGTCATAATAATGATTTCTTCCTACCTATCCATTTGTCAAGGTAAACATGAGGCAGTGTATCTCAAACTAATAGACAACGCAACTCAAGTTACAAGTGTATATAATTAATAGCAAATGTAAATACACACTACCACTTACGATACGACAAGGGTATCGGGATAATGAGATACCGATAGTATCATTGGGTTATGTGGAAGAATAGAAAACAAAGGACAAAATGCTGATATACTATACTTAAATGTTTTGTCTGCTCATTTTCCAACATTCGATTCTTATAAAAATTTAATCTTCCATCTACTTCATTCAAATGAATATTATCAGTAGCAGAATTAGTTACATTATATATGTATAATTGTAGCTTCAAGAGGAATACACTAGGCCAGCCAAATCATTTAAAACCTGGTCGCCATGGGATCATATTGAAATTAGATTGTCTTTGGATGGCCAGAAGTAAATAAACAAAAGAATGCCGACTTATCAGATGAGAAAAGTATAATTGCTGTAAAATTTAAATCAACAATAAGGAATATCTGGGATGGCAACCTCGCAAAAAAGATTATGAGCCATTTTGTATGTTAACAGGATGTACATTTTTTGGGCAGTATGTTTTTGTGTATTTCTTACAAGTTGTGCAAAAGTCATTCAGATGAGAGTTCTTCAAAAGCTACTCCAAGAAAATTCAAGATACATATTTAATTGTATAAAATATCTTTAAACATATGATATTGTAATAAAAATCATTAGAGCCATTTTTGAGAAAATCAAACATTTTCGAAAATTGTTTTCATTTAAAGAATAGTTGTGAAAATCTCCACATCGAATCCTTGGAAGATTATGAAATTAAATACCAACGTTGGTAATTAAGGCATTTAAATAATGCCATTCATATGTCATCGATACCTAGGCACTCACCAACCTTTTTTTTAAAAAAAATTGTTTTATTCGGGGGGTCTAGATTCATATGTATTGTAACAAATATCTTTATTGACTCAACAATCAGTTACATATAAAGCATTTAAATCTCTGCACTTGACCGTACACAGTTTTGACTTGCGCGCTAATGCTCCAGTCACTCACGACTCATGCAGTGCACAACAACTGTAATACTTCCTCATTTTTATTCGAGAAAAAGACGTCACAGATTTTCTGGAAACTTTCCAAAGATAGTAGAAACCGAAGCTTACACAAACATCTCGAATGTCAGAAGAATTGTAATGTGAATGTGTCACGTTCCGAAGTCTCCTGTTCCGTCGCGCCGTTGTTTACGCATCCACCTGCGATGTCTCACATTCCTCTACCGCATACCACAGAGAACATGAAGATCGCACGCACGGACGGCATTGTCACGGTATGCATTCGGTGAAATCTCTGTATCGAATTTTTGGGTAGAATACAATGTCTTCTCTGCCTTCTATACATATATTCCACTGATGTACATGGTAGGGAAAGTAAAAATAAGAAGAAAAACTTAAGTCCCTCCGCTATTTTGTTGGACATTAGCCTCCTTGCTAATGCAACATTTCTTTTCACAATATTGAGACGTTACTAGGATCTGTAACTCTAAACTTCTGATGTGTTCCATTCACATGACTTTCTCTACATCTCTGCAACAAATTATTGTTAAAAAGCTTATGCTTCTATTTACGTCATGCTAATCGAGAAAAAGTAGCAGAAATAGTCTTATTACTTGCTTCCATGTACACAGAAGCGAAATACGGGAGTACCATAGGTTAAAGTGATAGTCAAAAGCTGGTTGCTATGTGACTGAAGTTCCTTTGTATGAACAGGAGTTGACAAATTCCTGTATGAGAAAAGTAAGTTTTTCATAGCTGAAACCAAAAACAAGGAATATCTAAACAACGATCAACTCCACGAAAAAATGTATTTAACACAAATGTGTTTTAACGTGCTCTACATTTTTTGTGAGTAAGTTTTTATTTAAGTCTTACGGTTTAGCAGTTATACAAAATTCCGTAAATTTCATCCAGAATAATATATCCTTCAGAGGATATTCCCAGAAAATTGAAGATACACGTTTTATTTGTCTGGTAAATATAATGAATATACGATATTTTAATCAAAATCGTTAGAGCCATTTTTGAGAAAATCCAAATTTTCGAAAAACATTCCGTGTAAAGGGTAGTTTGGGGTGGGGGAATTTTTCTCAAAATCTTTGCGTCGCATCTCTGGAGGATACTGTATTTAAATACCAAATTTGGTAAATTACCGACTTTTTGTTTTTGAGTTATCGTGTTCACAGACTCACGGACACACACACATACACGGACCTTTTTCTGTTTTTTTTTTATACGGGGGACACTCACACATATATTTCCGGTAAAATCTCGGTATCGAATTTTTTGGTACATAGTACGTGTAGAGAAAGTAAAAATCGGAAGATGTTGATTCTTATGAGAGCTTAGAATGCAATTTTTGTCTTTGTTTATTTTACGTGGTATTAACACGTATTTATAGCGCGCTTGATATAGAGATGTGACCCTGTGCCAGGCAGCTATGCCTCTGCTGGGCTGATGGCCGCTTGGATACTGCCAACCAAATGTAGTTCTGCTTCTTCATGTGGCCGCACATAGTTTTGCTGCACCATACTTTTATTATCTGTCTGAGGATAGGTCGGAGCAGGAGCCAGGAGCAGGAACTAGTCGCCCGAGTGTACTCGGGCGGGGGCAAATCACCACGGTACCTATCCGCTTTTCTCGCGGATTTACCCGTGTGATATAAAAGATGTAGTCTTGTGCAAGCCTTTATGTCTGTGTCGAAGTAATGTGGGCAGGGTGTTTCCCTCTGTGCAGCCGGCGCTACTGTACTCTACTTTAATGTTTACAATCGTTTTAGACATAAGGTGAAACTTTTGGTCATGCTATCCAATCCGGTATTTACCTTGATGACTGAGGGAAACCATGAAACATTTCACTCAGTTTCACATCACGGAAACAATTTCTGCCGAATGCGGTGTTGCCCTCCGTAGTACAGTGGTTACCATGCTGGTCTCTCGGGTTCAAACCCGGCGGAGGGTGATGAACATTTTCGGGCGTTCAAATTCTGGGAATGGCGTCCGTTGGTCCCGTGTCGTACATTTACGACAAGCCTCAAGCCAGATGAAGAGACCTCTAAGCATTAAATGACCTTTCATTTCCGATATTTCCGGCATCTCTGAAGTACAGAGTTAAAAAGCGCTCCGAATGCAGCCATAGACGTTACTGCCTCAACCACCTCGACCATTATTACTACATTTGTACTTATTTGGTTTTTTTCTTAATATAAAGTGCGATATACCCATTTATAAAGGAAATGCATATTTTCAGGACTCCTGAATTCAAAAGTCTGTGTGTGTGTGTGTGTGTGTGTGTGTGTGTGTGTGAGTGTGTGTGAGTGTGCGCGCGGGCAGCACAAATCAAACACAAAAAGTCTGTAAAATAACATGTTTAATATTTAAGTTTAATGTGGCTATTGTGTCTTTGTATAAGTTTATACTGCCCACATAATTATTATTTAATTATCGTTTATTTATGGTTGGTGTGGGAAAGACACTTTCTATATGCCTTCTGTGATGTGTTATTCAAGTGAGAACCGACAGCATACAGAAATTCAGAGTGAGTTCACCGTATTTGATGCCAGGATCTGGATTTTCGGGGTCCATGGAGCTTAAAGTTACTCGATATTCGTCTACTCAGGATAAAGGAAACCCCCGAAAAAAACTCACCCTAAGTGAGATTCGAACTCATGACCTTTTGAATGTGAAGCAGACACGCTACCACCACACTACCCTAGCTGGCTGGACCTGTGCTGTCACGTACCTTTTATTTAGATGTTGACTCCTTCGCTGCCTCGGAGTCAGTAGAACTGTTGAATTTTCTGAGGGTGGAAACAGGTAACGGATGCTGATTTAGAATTGCAAATAACAGCAAGATTCTTTTTCACTCAGATGTTTATTTGTTGACGAATCATCAAATACTTTAGAAGAAGCAGCGGCGTTAAACATTTCTCGTAACACAATTTTTACACTTGAAGAAACACTTTATGTATACTGAGTGTTACAGCTTACACTTGAATAGAATGCTAGTTACATTTTAACACTTGTGAACAAATATTACACTTACGTCACACTTTGAAATTTCAGCACGGAATTCTTATGTAAAGTGACATGGAGTACTCGTCGAAGAGACACGGCAGACTGTGTAAATTCTGAATTTGAGTCTTGCTCACGGGGCAAGATGTCTGCCTTTAGTTTCCTAAATTCTGATTCGCTAATATTTAGCGCCAAAACTTGCGTTAGCGTCACCATATCACGTGGTTTCGTTGTATTTTGATCAGGTGAGCCGTGGATAAAAAGAGAACTACCCTGCTTGGTAAATATTAGGGACTTTTACCCGAGCAAGCACTTGTATTCCTAATGCACGCACATGAAAAAAAAAAAAAAAAAAAAAGGAAAGTTAATGTAGGGTGTCTTTTGTTAAACCCAAGTGTACTGTTTCTAGTAGCTCTGCCTTGGAGAACGTTAACATAGCTAAAGTAATAACTTATGAAATAAATACAAGAAAATAAAGCAAATCACCCATACAAACATGTATTTATAACAATAAAATATTGGGGATTGCTTATAGACCTTTGATATTAACATAATACTCATTATAGAGCAGTGACGTCTAGAATTACCGTCTCAAGTTCATTATCTTTCAAGCATTCGACATAAAGATTTTTTAGCAAAATCCCCCATCGCAAACCACTCATTACATTGAAGATTTTGTAATTTTTTCGATTTTATCAAAATTAGCTCTAAAAATTTTGATTAAAATATCACATATTCAAGTTACTTTCACCACAAATACAATGTACATCTTGAATTTTTTGGGAATAGTCTCTGAATGACTTTCTCACATCTGATAAACCATAAGAGATGTACAAAGTCTTACTGAACAAAAAATGTTGATCTCTTGAAGACACACAACTTATTTCAGATACATTTTGTAGAGTTAACAATTTCAGATATTCCTAGTTATTGGTGTAAATTTTCCAATACGTATTCAACACTTTTTAAATTTTCTCAGTTCTCTTTTCTTTTCTTATGACCATGCCTCAGCAATTAATCGCTTTATTCCAGTGCATTCCATTATTTACCTTTTACTTACAAGGCGCGTCGATCACGTTTGGGCCACGTTTGTGACGTTCCCCACTGTGTGTAATGAGTCGTGTATGTATACGCCCCTACCTAAGTACTTATAGCATGTCACTCCAGTACCTGTTTGTAGCGACGACGGTTATACTTGTCTCAGCTCCGTTCAAATCTCCGATGACGTCGGCCGGTGAACATGAAATTGACTCACTCAGGTTAGAGTAACAATGGGGGTAGTAGGAGTTATACTTATAAATGTCACAACACATTTTAACTTGTATATCTAAATTTATTTGTGACTAGAGCTTTTAAATATCAAGACAAGCACTTTTGCCTCACATTCTAAAGTTACTTTGGTTCCTAGCACTTCCTGCAACTTTATATCTCCGACAACTGAACTTTATACAATGTATATCTAGCAACTGAACATCACGTTGTGCGCCTAGCAACTGAGCATTACGATCTGCCTCTAGCAACTGACAT
Organism: Hymenopus coronatus; assembly: GCA_030762935.1. Taxonomy (NCBI): domain Eukaryota; kingdom Metazoa; phylum Arthropoda; class Insecta; order Mantodea; family Hymenopodidae; genus Hymenopus; species Hymenopus coronatus. Next base: position 128,949,723 of record CM060894.1, on the reverse strand, counting down.
AACATTGTGTGTCAAACTGTCTTCAAGCTGCCACCTATATAGGAAAATATGGTGGCATGGCTGCTTTATTTTTATTGGTTAAAAAGACGCGAACTTGGCGTCTATGCGTCCCATAATGCAGTTCTTACTACCATATGCACTATAAATATCTCGTGACTGCACTTATACAATGGAGAAAAACTCATTTCTTGTACATTAGAGATTTCCCGTAGTTCACTTTCACTTGTTACTCTATGGCACGCACATACACAAAGGAGTACGTGAATTTTACTAACTTTCTACGAAAACAAAGAATCTTCCCCTTATGCAGCGACCCAGTTTCGCTTGCTTCAAGCTAGCTTTCTACACATATTAAGAAATATTTTATTTGTACATTAAATAATAACCAATAATAATGACGAGGTCAACTAACGGTATCAAAGGAATTAAGTAATGAAAGCACTTCTGATCATGTTTATTTCGATTAGCATCAGGCAGATAAAGTCATAGCCTTTTATAAGAATAGTTTGTTGCAAAATAGGTAGAGAAAGCCACGTGAATGGAGCACATTAAATGTTGTGTACATGTCTGTGATGTACTGCGTACTCTGCTCCGCACACACATTTTACACATTAACTATAGAAAACATGCAAAAAGTGCCGGTGACCCACTTTATATAAAGTGTTCCATTCATACTCCGCTTATTTGTTCCTGTCCAATAACTCAGTAACACCTCGGATATCAACAAAACACAATCGTTTATTTTATAATGTGCTTGTAAGGACGCTGTTTTATCGCATGCGCGTTACCGAACAATATTGAGCGGTGATTTATAGCTCCGTCTTCCATGTGTTTTTAATCATTGCACACTCAGATACGTATTGTCAATTTCTAAACAAACAACCTTAATGCATCTTTATTGAGTTATGATTTTAGCTTCCTGGAGGTTAATTCCTACTGTTGGTAGTACTGTTTATGTTCCATATCACTCTCGACTGTTCCCTCACTTATTGGATATGCTATGATCTGACATCTGATTTAATAGCGATTTGATTGCTACAAAATTAATCATTTATCATATCCTGCTCCCTTCATGTATTAGACAATGTCTGTAGCAATGCACATATATTGTTCACGCTATCGGTTTTTAGATCTTCTAAAATTTCTTTTCCAACTTGGTTTTAATTCTTAAAATGAAATGGTAATCTCTGTATATTCATTCTTTGAAGCTTACTTATCCACTTGCTTTATATTCTTTAGTTTTATCATTTAGATTATACATAGCCAATTCCTCACTTCTTTGGTGGTCTATTTTCTTATAACCAGCAATTGCTCTTAAAAGCTTAATTTCATTTGCCTCAAGTGTATTTATATTTTTCTCGTCATCATCCAAGTTTAACTCCCATATAACAGTTTTGGCGTCGACATTACGTTAAAATATTTTAATATTGTGTCTTTTCTTGCTTTATTTTTCCAAACATCTTTTAATTACGCTATTGAGATAATCAAATAAATCCAATTTTCTATTATATCAGATTTACTTTGATACAATGTGTGCATCTTAAGTATTTAAATTCTCTAACTTGATCCACAATAATGTTTTATTATACAACTTTTGATCGAGTACTAACTTTTACTCCAAGTGCCATCATTATCATTAAAGATATTTATTCAATATATTAAATTTTATTCATGGAATAGTAAATACATTTCAGTTGAAATTGAGAGTTTCATCTGATAGCTTCGTAACCTACATCGATTTACATACGATAATCTTAGGCTATTCTCCCTAGGAGAAGTAAAGTTTAACTCACTTCGGTTATGAATATAACCAGTATATTTGTGGTGTGTGAGAACTGAAGCGCTTAGTCCAATGTCGATAAATCAGGACACCCGAAACTAGAACTTTAGCATTATTGTGTGATTTGACATTATTTTTTAAATTCTCTTTATTTTAACAAGTCGGTCACGTCGCAACGGAATTTTTCGATAAGCTACCTCTTTTACGGTTTGCGGTAGACGGTAGCCTTATAAACCTCGCTTAGCGCCTAGCAGTCTAGCTGCCCTACCTGGCTGCAGTCAAATAGCAAAGTGTAGCTTGTAGATCTGTTGCCCTTAGCAGACAGAGTTAGGAGTGTCATCCACTCTACTGCTTTTTCTGTCAATAAATGACAGTGTAATTGGAATTACTATCTTTTTTAGTTGTTTTTTTCAATTGTTTTAGGCTGAAAATGGAACTTTGGGTCGTGTTATTACATATCAAATCTGGTATTTGACTTGTCAGCTAAAAAAAAAACAACAACGAAATAACCTCAGCCGGATTGAGCCCATGGGATTCGAACCCAGGAGCCCCCGAACGCGGAATACAAACGTTACCTCCTGAATCTTTCCGCTTGGTTTAGTATTACTTTCTCTATACGTGCTATGTGCATAGTGTATAGAGAAGGTATTGTACAGCACCCAAAAATTCGACACCTAGATTTCACCGGAAATATACGTTTTGAGATCCCCTGAATCCAAAAAAAAAACACTTTTAGAAAAATGTCCGTGTGTGTGTCTGTGTGTGTGTGTGTGTGTCTATGGGCAGCATAGCTCAAAAATGAAAAGACCGTTAAATACCAAACTTGGTATTTTAGTTTAGTATCTTCCAGGGATGCGACACGAAGATTTTGAGAAAAACCCCCCCACCACAAACTACCTTTTACTTGGAAAAAATTTTGAAAATTTTGATTTTATCAAAAATGCCTGTAACAATTTTTATTAAAGTTTCGTATATTAAGGATATTTACCGAAAATATAAAATATATATTTTGAATTTTCTGGGAATAGCCTCTGAAGACTACTTTATTCGGATGAATTTACGGAATTTTGCATAACTGCTAAATCATAAGAGATGGACAAAAACGTACCCCACAAAAAATGCAGAGCACATTAAAACACACAATTTATGTTATCATGCATTTTTTCGTGGAATTGATCGTTTTTAAGATATTCCTTGTTTTTTGTTTCAGCTTTAAAAAACATTCTTTTCTCATGCACGAATTTGTCAACTCCTGTCCATACAAACAAAGGAACTTCAGTTACATAGCAATGAGCCTTTGACTATCAGTTTAACCTAAGGTACTCCCTTATTTCGATTCTACTTACAAGGAAGCAAGTATTTCGGCTAATTTCTTCTCGATTAGCATGAAGTAAATTGAAGCATAAGCTTTTTAACAATAATTTGTTGCAGAGATGTAGTGAAAGTCATGTGAATGGAACACATCAATTTTTTTTTATTTGCATATTCAATTTAAAACTGGATTTTAACATTTAATGTCAAATCGGTTGATCTAACTTTGAATGATGCAGACTGGTTATATTAATATAATTAATTATTTCTTCCACATCAGTCTGTGTGGGACACAATTTGGAGAGGTAGAATCAAACTGAAAAATTCAGTGCCTTAGATATAGTTTATATTAATTTGTTAGCGCAAAACTTCAAGCATGATGCATTGGAACATCTAAACTTGCATAGAACATTTAAAACATTGTTGAAATTACAAAAATTTTCAATTTTCTTTGCAGTAAATGTTTGTTTATGTTCCTTGCTATACAAAACTATATAACAGTAAATTAATTAATGGATAGTTCTGAGAACATACAGACAACATTTAAGATAAGCTATCATTTCAATATATTAAACACGTATTTAATTAACATTATGAGATATACTTTTGAAAATTAAAATGGCGAAAAACTATTTGTCTTGAAGAGTATTTTGTGGAGGGAAAGGTTCTGGATATATATTTATGTTGTCCATTTGGAAAATGCTGAAGTTTAACACCGTCAGATATTAATGGACATTTTGGTTTTGAGTGTTTGGTTCAGGTGAAATCTCTTTATCGACTTTTTTGCCAGTTAAATAACTACTAATAGTTACTGCTACTACTAGTGAAACAAATCACTATTTGGCTAAACTTGAGTGACCATTTCTTGAATTCTGTGCCACTTCTTACGATATTTTTTAAAACTTCTCTTTGCTTTCTTAAACTACATCAACTACTTCTTTTCCAAACCGATCTTATAAGTGAGGACTTTACGTCGCAGTAAAATTAAATTACAAACACTTTCAATGTTTCTTGTTCTTCAGTAAAAGTGCGGGCATCGTTCCAAATGCTCGAGAATCTGCCACCACAGCAGGAAAGCCAAGATAAACGCGCAGAACCAGCAAATTCTGAAAACTTACCCAAACTTTTTTGTGGAAGGGAAAATGATTTTTTATTTAAATGTGAAGAAGATGAATTGAAATTGTCTTCTCGTTTTCCTTGCCTCAGCTTCTCCCTCATTTTATCTTCATGTCACTTCCTCCCTCCTTCTCGCAAGCACTCGTTTTACAGCGCAGATGTGGAAATAAGATTCTGGAATTCTTCAGCGAGGCTGTTTTACTTCTCTTTCCTTTTCCTACCAAAGTTTCCCTGAAAAGCGGTTTCTTCCACATGCTAAACTGATCTAAGTGTTGGGCTGCTTCAATGTGCAGATGTCTTTTACTTTTCTTTAAAGGTGATGAAGTGCAGATTTGCTTGTGAGTATAACATACGCAAAGATAAAACATTCAAGCAAAGTTTATATTAGAGCAATTTCATGAATGAACCAGTGTCTAGTTCTTCAGACATAGTTTTTTGCCATCTGCCCTTGCAGCATCGGATGAGTTCAATCTGGAAACGTTAGGGACCCCGTCCTTTTTATTTTTAGCATATTTATATCGGAAGATGAATGGCATCAGTGGAAAATCTCGGGATGCTTGTAGGTTAAAGTTACTCGACGCTCGACCTCTAAGGGTGAGGGGGAGGGACGAAAAGAAAAACCTCATCCAGGTAACTCACCTATCTGAGGTTCGAACTATGGACCTCTTGTGATCCTGTCCATGCTTGCGCAAGTCGTCTTTCGGATCTGGTCGCCCTTCACAAGAGGTCCAGATTTCAAACCTCAGCGGGGTATTTACACGTATAAGATTTTTTTTTACCCCTTTTCCTATGAAGATGAGTGTCGAGTAACTTTAAGCTCTGAGGGCTCCTGGATTTTCACCGATGTCATTCATCGTCCGATATAACATATCAAGTTAAATGATGCTTACAACGCTAAAAGTATGGGATCTCTCACGTTTCCAGATTGAACTCGTCCGACGCCGCTAGGGCAGAATCTCCTTATCATGTGTATCTCATATCAGCTCTAGCTGAGCCAATAGCTTATTGTTTGAGTCCGAGAAACACGCAGAATCTATTAGACCAGGTCAGATGTAGGTGAGCGGCGAAGGGGAATAGAAGGCATACCCTGGACAAGCCCGTCTCATATTGGTTGGATGTAAACAACATTAGTCAATCGATACTGATCAGTTTGAGACTCAAAAACAAAGAAAGATAAGAGAACGAGAAAAATATGAAGAGGAATGCTAGAAGGGATAACTGTTAGCGACAGAATCGGTTTAGTATGCTCTTACCAACATAAAACACTGTGCACGACTCCATGTAGTCAAGTATTTGTCTTTCAGAGCCCGTAAAGCTTTTAAAGTTTCATTTCGCCATTTCTATTTCTTCTCGACACATTGTGATACGTCATACTCTTCTTGCAAGAGTGAATAAATCTCTTGAAGGTTAACGAAGCTTTTTTTACGTATAGATTTATGAAAAGAATCTTTCCTTTTGAATTGTGTCAGAAATTAGTTAAAGTAATAATGTTCTCATATGCGAATTACCAAACTCGATACCCTGTTTTGAAAGAAGAGTTGCAGGATTTAAAATTACAAGTGAAATGCAATGATCATATCTGGAAGAAACAAATTAAAAATGCATAGATTTCAAAATGTCTCAAGATTGAACGTTGAACAGAACTAATGCAGTAAATGCTAGATTTGCAGAAAGATCTGTACACAAATTACCTTAATAGAAGTGGCTCTTGCAGACTTTTCTTCACTGTAGTTTGTTGCTTTCTTCCCAAAGTACATAGTACATATCAGGTAGCCATGTACTTGAGTACATGCTCAGTCCTCGGTGTCATTGACGGTTGATGATGACCAGTGCTAAACTGTCTAAAACTTAACACTGACCTTTTCAATAATGCAGTTTTTAAGCACTTTTATACCATCACCAGCAAAACGCGAAACTTGTAGCATTAACAGGCAGAGAATTCTTCCTGTACCTCCTCATTTCTCTCTACCCAATTCTATTTCTAACCTCTATTTCATTTCACATGCTGTCCGTTTCTCTCTCTCTGCAATGTATTATGTGGTGTTTTAAATGCCATTAATGAAACGTTTCTTTGGTGACACTGCTGTAAGGTGCGCGAGGCTAATTCAGGGATGATTTCTCATCTACCACAGTTTCATTCCATCATTTAGCATTCATTCCGTTTCCCTCTTTTCTTTAAGGTTTTCTTCCAGATCTGGGATATGGCAGTGCATACAGATGACGCGGATGCACACTAAAGATTACTCCCGTGAAAACAAGATTGCTGCCAAGTCGACAAGTCCCTTGTAAATCCTCTGGCAGTGCGACGACTCATCGGAGTGGGAAACGTTAGGGACTTCCGCTAGTTTCCTGCGGCATGTGGCCTCCTATGGCTCCTGCACTTCACTCCGTCTACCTGGGAGGTTGTTAGCTACAATAGATGGCAAGGTGCCTCCTCTAGGCTCCAGGATCCCCCTTTTTTTTTTTTTTTTTTTTTAACCCTGTACTACCATTTAAGAAGGAAGTAAAATATTTAACCGTTCACAAACCTGTATCTTTTGTTTATGCTTGTTATGCGATCGTAGCTTTATTGTGCTCAACATAACGCATAATAGCGGGGGTTTTTGCTTATAAGATTAATCACTATTTCATACAGAAATGTTGATAGTTAAAATCATAATGTTTCTGTCAAATTAACTGGTGTTGTCTTTTCTTACAGCCACTCACACAGATCGTAGCTCACCACTAAAGAAGCCAGCAGTAGATTTAACAATGACATCACGCTAAAGAAACTGTATGCTATCCTAACACAAACATAATTAACCAATACGGATTTTTAACGCAATAATAGCCCCGAGACTTCAGTACTACCCGCTTTCTCCCTCTCTCCAGTTCTGCCTATACCACCTTCGCTATGTTATGTGTCAAGTCCTCATACTCGAAGAAAAAAATAACACCCGTCCAATTGCAATAAGTCAGACGGAACACAAACATAACCGTTAGCCTGCTAATAAGGACAGTAACTTTTGTTTTTGCTTTCTCTACGCGCATTAGTGTATAGAGAAGGTATTGCATTCCACCCAAAAATTCGATACCGAGATTTCTCCGTAAATACATGCTTTGGGTCCCCCTGAATCAAAAAAAAAAAGCATTTTTGGAAAAAGGTCCGTGTGTGCGTGCCTGTGTGTGTCTGTTGACAGCATAGCTCAAAAACGAAAAGATCGTTAAATACCAAACTTGATATTTAAGTGTGGTATCTTCCAAGGATGCAATACGGAGATTTTCAAGAAAATCCCCCACCCCCAATTACCCTTTACATGGCAGTTTTTTCGAAAATTTTGATTTTCTCAAAAATGACTCTAATGATTTTGATTAAAATATAACATAAATATAAAGTATATCTTGAAGTTTCTGGGAATAGCCTCTCAAGAATTCTGGATGAAATTTACGAAATTTTGAATAACTGCTCAGCCGTAAGACTTAGATAAAAACTTACTATACAAAAAATGTAGAGCACGTTAAAACACAACATTTATGTTATACACATTTTATTCGTGGAGTTGATCGTTGTTTAGATAATCCTTGATTTTGGTTTCATGTATCAGAAACTTGCTTTCCTCATACTGGAATTTGTCAACTCCTGTCCATACAAACAAAGGAACTTCAGTCACACAGAAACCAGCTTTTGACTATCACTTTAACTTGTGGTACTCCCTTATTTCGCTTCTACTTCCAAGGAAGCAAGTAATAAGACTATTTCTGCTAAGTTTTTCTCGATTAGCATGAATTAAATAGAAGTATAATTTTTTTTAACAAATTTGTTGCACCGATGTAGAGAAAGTCATGTCAATGGGACACATCAGATTTTTAGAAACATATATTTCCAGTGAAATCTCGGTATCGAATTTTTGGGTGAAATGCAATAGCTTCTCTATACACTATATACATAGTACGTGTAGATAATCTTTTAAAAGCTGATTGCCATGTAGTTGAAATCTGTTTATATGCTGGGCCAGGAGTTTACAACTTTCCATGTGAGAAAAGTTTTAAGTATTTTAAATCTGAAACAAATAGCAAGTAAATTTCAGGTATTGTCAATTTCACGAAAAAAATGTATTTGACATACATTGTGTGTTTTAATGTGATCTATTTTTCTTGTGTAGTAAGTTTTTGTCTATCTCTTACGGTTGACCAATGACGAAAAATTCAACAAAATGTATTCAGAATAAAGATTTATTTAGAGGCTATATCCAGAAATTTTAAATTGTACACTTTTTTTTATTGTTTCGTTTATATAGCCCCCTTTAACATCTAAGGTGATATCGGGGGCCTTCCGCTTGAAACATCTAGTTGTCTTTAGGTTCTTTTACGTTGTATTAAATCATTTTGTTTTACTCAAACACGCACACATTTACACTCACATACAAACTTCCAGACTCTGTGGGGGACAGGGAATAGTTCTGGCTAGAGAAAAATCGAAGAATCGAACCCGGGAACTCCTGGGTGAAAAGTCAGCTCACTGACCACTCCACCACGGAGGTAGCCTAAATTGTACATTTTATTTGCGATATAAATATAAATAATATAGATTATTTTAATGAAAATCGTTAGAGCAATTTTTGAGAAAATAAAAATGTTCGAAATGTTTTCCTTATAAAGGGTAGTTTTGGGTGCGGGAGATTTTCTCAAAATCTTCGTGTCACATCCCTGAAAGATACTAAACTTATATATTAAGTTTGGTATTTTACCGACTTTTCGTTTTTGAGCTATAGTGTTTACAGTTACGCGACAAACATAGGGCGTTTTTCTAAAAAAAAAAAAAAAAAAAAAAAAGTATGTGTTCCATTCCCATGACTTTCTGTACATCCCTGTTACAGGTTATTGTTAAAAGGCATGTTCTTTTATATACTTTATGATAATCGAGTAAAACATTAGTAGAAATTGTATTAATTACTTGCTTCCTTGTAAGTAGAAGGAAAATAAGGGAATGCACTAGGGTAAAACGATAGTCAAATCTTTTAAAAGCTCTTGGCCATGTGGTTGAAATCCGTTTCTATGGAGGACCAAGAGTTTACACATTTCTGTATGAGAAAAGCTTAAGTATTTTAAATCTGAAAAAAATAAAAAATAATATCTCAGATATGGTCAGTTCCACGATATAAACGTATATCACATAAATTTACCAGTTTACCAGTTAAGAAAATTCAGCAAAAATCATTTCGAATAAAGTGGTCTTTAGTGACTAATCCCAGAAAATTCAAGATATACATTTCATTTGCAATATATATTTAATATCTGATATTTAATCAAACTCGTTAGTCATTTTTGTGAAAAGCAAAATGTTCGAAATTTTTTCCTTGTAAAGGGCAGTTTGGAGTGGGGAAATTTTTCTCAAAATCCTCGTGTTGCATCCCTGGAAGATATTTAATTTAAATACCAAGTTTGTAAAAGGTGTATTTCCGGTGAAATCTCGGTAAGAAATTTTTAGGTGGAGTGCAATTCCTTTTCTATGCACTATGTACATGGTACTTGTAGAGAGTGTAAAAATGCTCTTTTAGGTTACAGGGGACCCTAAAACGTATATTTCCGGTGAAATCTGGGCATCGAATTGTTGGGTGGAATACAATACCTTCTCTATTCACTGTGCACATAGTAAGTACATGTAGAGAAAGTAAAATGTATAATGTTGCTAGGAAGCTACACTCAACCAAACATGCACAATGAATTGCTTATGTGTAAGCAGATATTAAAACACTTTTGGATATATTTTGTTGCAGATATGGAGCTGCACCAACAAATCAAATATTAAAGATACAGGATTTTCAAAACAAAGTGTTACATGGTATTGTTAATGCACCAAGGTACATTAGGTATTACAACATCCGCAGAAACTTGAAAAGGGCCACGGCTGATTAAGAAATAAGAACCATATCCGAGAGGAATGAAAAGCGACTTTACAGCCATTTAAATCCGTAATGGCTCATCTATTGGATACCAGCATAATATCAAGAAGATTAAAAGGAATAAAAACCTGAGGATCTATTGCAGTGATGTGTATTTTTGCGCGAAAAATACAAATACTTAGCAGAATATAGTCATTGCAATAAATTACTGCAAAACACTGACTCAGTTATGATAGTAAAGCTGCTAGATAACTTTTTCTTATACGTAGTTGTAGGATGGATGTAATGCAATTATAATTAAATATATAATAAGCAATTAACCGGACTTATACAAATAAAATCAGAAATGAGAGGAAGTTAAGATTTTATTAATATAAGGTCATTCTAGTCATTCTATACGGAAGTGAGACTTTTAAATAGACACACAAAAGTAGCTCCGAGCAGTTTGATGTGAAATTCTTACACAAAGTTAAAGGCTGCACAAGGGAAGAACACCTAAGAATGAGATAATTAGAGAAGAATCAGGTTTACAGACCATCTTAGACTTGACGACCAAATGCATGCCAGAAAATCAACTTCCTAGACCGGTCTTCAACTACAAACTAGTAGGACGATGGTCAGTTGCACGACCAAGGGAACTATGGGAACAGAATGTGTCGACCTAAACCGTGGTTGCAAGAAGAACACATTTTATAATATTTATAGATTTTGATAAGGCTTTTAAAAAACTTAACTGGAATAAATTATGGAATATATTGAAACAGAAAGGTATACCTCAACATTTTACAACTGAAATAAGAAGTTTTATATTGATAACAAGTTAACAAAGAAATTAGAATGCAAAATAATAAAGCAAACAACAACAAAAATAAATATAGATAGGTGTAAGACAAGGAAGTCCATTTTCGCAGGCATCTTTCATTTATGTATTAAAATGCCAAATACATATAAATGAGAACAACTTTACATTTACATTTTAAACTTACATAGGGCTTACATTACCTTTTACAGATGGCCAGGTTCGTGATCAGGTACATAACTGAAATATAAAGCTCCATGCCCATAAATTAAGCAATATTATAAAAAGCTACAATTTTAATATACCAGTCAAGAAGGACAGGTTTTAGCATTTAAAGTTTTATATCCCATAGGAGCAAAAATGAAAATCCATCGAACAAGTGATGGGTTGCGATATGCTATTAAAAGTATATTATTTAAAAATCTAAACAAATTCAACCATATATGTCACGCAATTTAGAGTACGTTATAACACTAGGAGAGAAATTAAAACTAAGTTTTGCAAGGTAACGGCGAATTCTGTATCACCATATGGTTTTGGTTTTATCTAGAAGGGGAGAAAAAGTTACACATGCAGATTTCTCAGAAGCTTGGCCGGATGTCCTCTCTGAAATAGAATTAAAATTTTCATTTTAAGCTAATGAATAAAGAAAATTGGGTTAGAAATAATTGAAAAGAACATGTCTAAGATTGAAAGAACATCGCGCACCAGAGATATTAGTGAAGTATAAGCTAAAATAAATAAACAAATTAAAAAAATAAAACAAATTAAAAACATTAAACAATAGGCTAAAAAGTAAAAGAGTATTCGTACACCACATAGAAATGGACCAAAATTTTACTAAAAGTCTAGGAGACTGGAAAAAGCCTTAAAAAGCCCTCATTAAAGTTTATGACGAAGATAAACTGCATTAATTATTAATGGAAAATAAAACTAATGTAAAGTGATTGTCTATGTAGTAATAGTGACAGATCCTGCATGAAAAGCTTGGACTGAGTAATTCGATTAGAAGTAAAGCTTACTCGTCCTATTGAAGTATCAATACACACCTGAGGTGTCCAGTATTGTCACCAGATGACAAAAGTTCCCATTTCCAAATAATAACTCGTATATTTATAAAGAGAGTTCGTTACAGTAATATATTAAATATATTACTAAATTTTATTCGAAAGTTTTAACCACGTTGAAAGAAAATAAATAATGAAGCCTTTTTAATGTAAGAAAATGGTTTGGAACGGAGGATAGTTTTTTTCTTGAAGATCTTCAATACTTAGATTAAGTCTGACTATAGTGTGTCAGCTTGTATTTTTAATTTTCTCTTTCGAGTTGCATACTGTTTAGACAAACGGACTTTCTTCTAAAGCCGCTTTCTTTATTTTATTTTCAGTAAACCTTGAAGGCTATTTCCGGTAAAATGCAGATTTTGAATTTTTGTGGTGGATATAAGTACGTCATCTAAATTTAGAAGTACAAGCTGCAAGCAAACATAGAAATACGAGGGTGGGCCGATAAGCCCCGGGCCTCGCCACTAGGCCAGTTAGACGGTAGCATCGTATACTTTAACTCCAGACTAGCTTGTATCTAAGTTACAGGTCAATAGCTTGTTTAGTTTTCCAATGAGAGCAATTTAAACAAGAAACTTTAGAATTTTTACGAAAATGGAGGATTTGGAAAAACGAACATGATTAAATACTTCCATTTAAAAGGGTAAACGCCTAAAGATATCAAGGAGGAAATAGATAGTGCATTGAAAGACTCTGTCCCTTCATATTCAATTATTAAAAGGTGGGTTGCAGAGTTTAAAATGGGACGTACGAGCACTAGTGAAGAGCTTTGATTTGGACGCTCTGTAGAAGTGACAACTCAGAGATCATTGGAAAAATTCATCCTTTAGTACTGAAAGTGCAGATTAAAGTTGTTTGACATAGCAAAGGCTATAAACATATCAAGAAAACGTGCAGGTAATACTTTAAGTAATGTTTTCGGCTTTCACAAGGTCTGTGCAAGATGGGCGCCGCGTTTGTTGACACCTGATCAAAAGTTGCAAAGAAAAACTGTTTCTGCTAAGAATATGAAGTTTTACAGTAAAAAAATCAGTGAATTTTTGAGACGGCTTATTACCATGGATGAAACTTGGATACATCACTACATTCCAGAAAGTAAATCATAATCAAAACACCGGATTGCGCCAGATGAACCAACTCCAAAAAAGGCAAAGTCAATTTTGTCAGCTAACAAGGTTATGGCGAATATTTTCTGGGTTGCACAGGGAAATATTTTCATTCATTACTTGGAAAAGGGTAAAAGTATCGTTGGTGACTACTACGCAAGCTTACTGCAGCTTTTGAGTGATGAGGTGAAAAGAAAAAGATTTCACTTGGCAAAAAAAAAAAAAAAAAAAAAAAAAAAAAAAAAAAATTGTTCCATCACTACAATGCTCCGGCTTATTGCTCAGTCATTGCAATGGGGAAAATGTGCGAATTAAAGTTCGAATTTGCTTGAACATCCACCCTATTCGCGATCTAGCGCTAGTGACTACCACCTGTACCCAAACCTCAACAAATTTTTGGAGGACCAGGATTTTACAGCAACGAGGTCATTGATACGGTAAACAGCTATTTTGAAGACCTTAATTAAATTAGAAGACCGATATGACAAATGTATCAGCCTTTCTGGAGATTATGTTGAGAAATAAAGCAAAAAAAAAAAATTAAATGATGTTTTCACTGAGAGGCCCAGGATTTATCAACCGACCCTAGTAATAATAATATCAATAATAATAATAATAATAATAATAATAATAGTAATAATAATAATAATAATAATAATAATAATAATGTTTATCGTTTGATTTGCAATTTAATATTTGTGGTCATACCGGATTTAATAAATACCTGATAATGTTTTACTTACACAACAATAGGTTATAAAGTGGACATTAAAAGGAAGAGAAGATAAAACGTTGTTAGCAACAGAAATGGATTTTGGCGAAGAGCAGATAGCACTTCAGGAGTGGAAAGAATTAGAAAAAGTAAATTGGTGCCAAATGGAAGTGTAACGCGTTATACTGGAATAAATTAACTTGTATGCTATGGTCTTATGCGAGGAATTCGGGAGGAGGAATTACCAAAGAGCATCTTCAGATGGAATCCTCCGGGCCGAGAGGCAGACCTAAGGAGCCGTGGTTTTATGGAGTGCAAGAAGACATACAGGAGAAAAACATTCCTGGGAGCCTCTTGGAGAATAAAAAATCTGATGTGTTCCATTCACATGACTTTCTCTACATCTCTGCAACAACTTATTGTTAGAAAGCTTATGCTTCTATTTACTTCAGGCTAAGTGAGAAAAAATTAGCAGAAATAGTCTTATTACTTGCTTCCTTGTAAGTAGAAGCGAAATAAGGGAGTAGCATAGGTTAAAGTGATGGTTAAATGCTGGTTGCTGTTTGACTGAAGTTTCTTTGTTCCTATGGACAGGAGTTGACCAATTCCCGTATGAGAAAAGCATACGTTTTTCAACGCTGAAACCAAAAACAAAGAATATCTCAAAAACGAACAACTCCACGAAAAAAAAATATATATAACATAAATTGAGTGTTTTAATGTGCTTTACATTTTTGTGTGGTAAGTTTTTGTCTATCTCTTACGGTTTAGCAGTTATGCAAAATTTCCCAAAATTCATCCAGAATAAAGTAGTCTTCAGAGTCTATTCACAAAAAATTCTTGATATACATTTTATTTGTCAGGTAAATATATTTCATATACGATATTTAATCAAAATCGTTAGTCATTTTTAAAAAAAATAAAAAATTTCGAAAAATGTTCCATATAAAGGGTAGTTGGGGGTGGGGGGATTTTCTTTAAAATCTTCATGTCGCAACTTTGGAAGATACAAAACTTAAATACCAAGTTTGGTATTCAACGGTCTTTTCGTTTTTGAGCTATGCTGTCCAAAGACACACAGACACACACACACGCACACACAGTTTTTGGATTCAGGGGGACCCAAAGCATGTATTTCCGGTGAAATCTTGGTATCGAATTTTTGGGTGCATTACAATACCTTCTCTATACACTGTGTACATAGTACATGTAGAGAAAGTAAAAAGCTTGGATATTGAGAATACGGATGATGATGATGTCTAGAGCTCGGTGTAATATGGGATAACAAGTTTAAACTAGGCAGTCAAGTGGACAGTACAAAATATGTATTATCAATAATAAGTATTAAGTGGCCAGTGTACTTGATTCGTTTAACCACTAAAAATCGAATTTTATATCACTGAATATAGAAACATAAAATAGTCATATCTCATATATTAGAATTAACTTATTTCCTTAGATATGTACTGTTGAGTTACTATGTAGCCCTTTTACTTTCTCTAGAACCTATAGTCAAGGTAAGGAAGGCAATGTATTCCACCCAAAACTTTAAAACTGAGATTTCACCGGAAATATATGTGTATGTGTGTGTGCGTGCGTGCGTGTCAGTGGACAGCATAGCGTAAAACGAAAAGTCCTTAAATAAAAACTTTAGTCTTTGATATTTAAGTTTAATACCTTCCAAAAATGCAACATGAAGATTTTCAGAAACATTTCCCACTCCAAACTACCTCAAATGTAATATTTTTCGAAATTTTCGGTTTACTAAAAACTAGCTTTGATTAAAATACCGTATAATGAAGATGTTTGTGTGACACATAAAATGTGTATCCTCAATTTCTTGAGAATGACCCTTAAGGTTTTCTTTGTTCTGAATGGCTTATACATAACCGATAATCCATAACATATAGATCTCGTTAAAACACATGATTTATGTCATATATAGTTTTATTTTTTTCACATATTCCTAGTTATTGGTTTCAATTTAAACTACCTGAACTTTTCTCAAAAGAGAAGACATCTTTCGTTTCATCTCTATTTGTTTTACTCTTGGCCACGCAAATCTCAATTGTTTCACATACCGCCTGGCTTGTAAAGGATTTGACTATCACTTTAACAGATGGTACTCCCTTCTACTTACAAGGAAGCAAGTAATAAAAGGTATCTGCTCATTTGGCATGACAGTAGGTAGAGAAACAATCGTTTGTAAGATTCATTTGTTTTTGGAATAGGTAGTGAAAGTTAGGTACACGAATGGAACGCATCACATTTCTTCTTCTTCTTCTCTATTACACATCCTATTATCAGTTTTTAAGTGATTCCTGTATTGAATATGTTATAACTCTCAAGCTGGCTTTAATTATTCTTGATTCTATTATATATTACAATTAAACCGGCTATTGTTGCGGAAACAAGAAAATAAGTCTAGATATTTTAAGATAGTACCGTCTTTTCGTCCACATCGTAAGTAGAAAACAATGAACCAATGTGTTAGCAAACAAAGCGACAAGTAATTACTAAAATTATCGATTTTACAGTCGTAAACCAATAGCTTTTTTTACTTGACCATTTACTGTAAACTTTATTGTGCTAACTAATCACCATTTTATTAGTACATGAACGAATGCAACTGCTGGAGATGAATGGTGATATTACAAGCTTCCTCAGCATGCACATTGGTTCAGAGAAGCGAAATATTAATTGCAATACTATGGGTACCAACACATCAATAACTAATATTAACAAATAGTGCTCAATATTGTAATAGGTAAAAATCGTTATAACGGTTCTTATCACCAAAAATCTGATGTGTTCCATTTACAAGACTTTCTCTACATCTCTGCAACAAATTATTGTTACAAAGATTATGCTTATATTTTGAGAAAATGAGCAGAAATAGTCTATTACTTGCTTCCTTATAAGTAGAAACGAAATAGAGAGTTCCATAACGTAAAGTGACAGTCAAAAGCTGGTTGCTATGTGACTGAAGTTTCTTTATTTGTATGGACAGGAGTTGACAAATTCCTGTATGACAAAAGCGTAAATTTTTAAAGATAAATTCAAAAATAAAGAACATCTCAAAAATCATCGACTCCACGAAAAAAATGTATATAATATAAATTGCGTGTATTAACGCGCTCTACATTTTGTGTAGTAAGTTTTTGTCCATCTCTTAGGGTTTAGCAGATATGCAAAATTTCGTAAAATGCATGCAGAATAAAGTAGTCTTCAGAGGCTATTCCCAGAAATTTCAGGATATACAATTTATTTGTCAGATAAATATCTTTAATATAAGATATTTTAATCAAAATTGTTAGAGCCATTTTTAAGAAAATCAAAATGTTCAAATCAAATGTAAAGGGTAGTTTGGGGTGGGGGAATTCTTGTCAAAATCATTGTGTCGCATCCCTGGAAGATACTAAACTTCAATACCAAATTTGGTATTTTACCGACTTTTCGTTTTTGAGTTATCTGTTCACAGACACACGGACACACACACGCGGACCTTTTTCTAAAAATGCTTTTTTTGCATAAAGGGACCCTAAAACATATATTTCCGGTGAAATCTCGGTACCGAATTTTTGTGTGGAGTGCAATACCTTGTCTAGAGAGAAGAGAAAGCAAAAAAAGAAAAAAAAAAATTCAATTAAGGGACGAAAAGGCCACTCATATAACTTTCTCTATATATTGTGTAACAAACGATTCTTGCAAAATGCTAATCCTTAACAGAAACAGCCTTATTACTTAATTTCCAGGGAAGTAAGGAGATGCACTGGTCTAAAGTGATAGCTGGTCGCTATTTAATGGCATTAAAATGCCGTTCTCTTTGCATGGCCAGGATAAAAAGGTGAATGACGACATCCCATTTGCGAAAAGCAAAGTATTAGCAATTTAAAAAGCGATAAAAATTAGTATTTCGGAAATGATCACCCTACGAAATTAAATAAATAGATGAATACGTGACACATTATGTGTTTTAAAGCGATTTTGTGTCGTAAGATTTAAATTATCTCTTACGGTTAACGGCCTATGCAAAAATCATCCAGAATGAAGAGAGCTTCAGGGGCTATTCCCAGAAAATTTAAAATATACAATTTATTTGTGATGAATATATCTTAAATAAATAGTATTTTAAATAAAACTGTTTGTCTTATTTGAGAAAATCAAAATGTTCGAAAACAATTCCTTGTAAAGTGTAGTTTGCGGTGGAGGATTTTCTTGAAAATCTTCTGATCAATTTTGATATTTTCCCAACTATTAGTTTTTACATTCTCTGCACTTACTGTGTACATAGTGTATAGAGAAGGTATTGCACTCCACCCAAAAATTCAATACGGAGATTTAACCGGAAATGTTTTAAATGTTTTAGGGTCCCCTTATCCAAAAAAAGAATTTTCATAAAAAGGTCCGTGTGTCCGTGTGACCATGTGTCTGTGAACACGATAACTCAATGACGAAAAGCAGATAAAATACCAAACTTGATATTTAAGTGTAGTGTCTTCCAGGGATGTGACACGAAGATTTTGAGAAAAATCGCCCCACCCTAAACTATCCTTTACGTGGAACTTTTTTCGAAAAATTTTATTTTCTTAAAAATAGCTCTAAGGATTTTGATTAAAATTTCGTACATTAAAGATATTTTCCTGACAAATAAAATGTATATCTTGAATTTTCTGGGAATAGCCCCTGAAGACTACTTTATTCTGGATGGATTTTACGAAATTTTGCATAGCTGCTAAACTATAAGAGATGGACAAAAACTTTCACCACAAAAAATGTAGAGCACGTTAAAACACACAATTTATGTTTTATACTTTTTTTTTCGTGGAGTTGATCGTTTTTTAGATATCCCTTGTTTTTGGTTTCAGCTTTAAAAAACTTATACTTTTCTCACACAGGAATATGTCAACTCCTGTCCATACTAACAAAGGAATTTTAGTAACAGCAACCAGCTTTTGACTATCACTTTAACCTATGGTACTCCCTTATTTCGCTTCTACTTACAAGGAAACAAGTAATAAGATGCGTTCTGCTATTTTTTTTTTCGGATAGCATAAAGTAAATAGATATATAAGCTTGTTAACAATACTTTCTTGCAGAGATGTAGAGAAGGTCATGTGATTGGAACACATCAGATTTTTAAGTTATGCTGTTCATAGGCACACATACGCACACTTACATGGACTTTTTCCAAAAAAGGTTTGTTTTTTTTTTTATTTAGGAGACCTAAAACCTGCATTTCCAGTAAAATCTCCATATAACATTTTTGGTTGGAATCTTCTCAACCTACAGAAAATAATAGGCGATTATAAAAGTAATATGTCTTACTCTAGTAAGATGAAAGTGTTTATTTATACACAACCTACTATTATTTAGATTACTGATTTTCTACATTAATATTTTACATGCACTTACCTCCACTTCTATGAGGAGGAAAGGAAAACTTTTTGAGTAAAGAAAAAAAGAACAGAAAAGTTCCCGCCACAGTGAGTATTTTATGGACTAAGCTCAGAAATTTGTAGCGCAAATAAAAATGTTATTCCTATTTGTAGTACATAGTAGAAATGGGATGCACATAGTAGTGTGGAGAAAGTAGTATATAAAACCTTGGTACTGCTGCAAACAGTTGTGAAGAAATATGAACCCATACAGGTATTTAACGTTTTAGACATACTCAGAGAAATGCTTGTACTAGAGCGACAGTGAAGAGCAGGAAAGACTCTTGCAAACACATTAAGTGTTTCTGTTTTAAATTGCCAAGAAAGTGGCATATAAAACAGGTTTTTATTTAAGTGGTACGAAATGGTAATCACATTTTTTGTGTTTCAAGGCAAAAGATATAAAATGAAAGTGAAAATAAGACCATAAAAAGGATTAGAGGTTTTGTGGATGAGCAAAGATCCGAAAGTGTAATAGCGGAAACCGAAAACAAGCTACGAAAGAAAACAGCATAAGCCAAGAGGAAGTAGAACGGCTTAGAAGGAAAACAAAAAAAGCAAAAACGTAGAAAAGACCATTTCAAGTAAGAACACTGAAACGAGGGTCGGGTTGAGAAAGGGGATCACAAACTGATTTTCTGGATCACAAATTGCAAAATCTCTTCTTTTTCTTGTCTTTTCTCCCCTTCTTTTTACGGACGGCGGCAGTGATAATAGTTGGGGAATAAAATTAAGCGCAGTAATCATTAATTACACGGTAGCCACTCCCCCTTCCCTGGGGATTCTCTTTGAGAGGCGAAGATGTCGGAGGATTTTCGTTGGTGTGTGTGGCAGAGAGCTGACTTGAGTACCAAAGAAAATGGGAGAGGATTTGTAAGGTCGTTGTCAACTCAACTTTACTCCTCCATGTGGGAAACGTCCATGCTCGGTGCTACAAGCTCGCCACTTTTACATACTGGGTGGCTCTATTTTTGTAGATACAATTCACGCTCCGAAAGCAATAAGGTCGAAATTACCGTGCTTGTCACGCAAATCTAGCCTGCTTTTCATAGGAGAATAGACCTTAGCAGCAATAGTTATTCCAAAAACATGCGCCTAACTCCTGTTACAGTACATGTTATATCAATAGGATCGCTGCCCACAACAGTTATAAAGAGATCAGAAGCGGAGAGGGAGACATGTGGGACACTATACCTGCAAATTTTAACGTAATGGTTGTAGCTCAACTGGTTAATTTCATGTTCCTTCATCACCTGCAGCGTGTAGGAGGTTCGCGTCCCACAGTCTGCGTACACTTCTTTTTTCTTCTTCTCTGTGTATTATCCTCAAGGTACAAAGTTAGTTCAGTGTTTGTCACACTAATAAATTTAGTGTCAACTAAAAGGTATACGAATTAAGAACAAACGGCAGTTCGTTTTACGTGTTCTTCAGTTTGCGATCCTTAATTTTCATTCCAATTGTTTTGAAAAAGACTTTACATAATACATAATACTGGACTGGTAAAGTTTGATTAAACATAAATAAAGAGAACAATAAAAGAAATAAATAAACAGGTTAACAAATGTTTTGATATCCATCTAGTTTTGTGCCAAATCAGGAAGAAAGAAAGCGGGGAAAAAAAAAAACTGAATCTTTTGGTAATATTAGAACCTGAATCGAGCACCTTGATACTCATGCTAACACCGCGCGGTAGACAAATACGCTATTGTTGAGTTGCAACTGGGAACGCCAAAGTCTATAATGTTGATGTGCAGAAGATGGGTCTCGGGAACGATGTTTTCAGGTTAGACTGTAAGCTGAGGGTTGCATAAAACCAGAGAACAAGGGACAGGTGAACCACCTTGTATAACTGAGATGTTTGATGTCAACAGTCGCCTAATGACATTCCCGTACTCTTCAGGCTTTGTCAGATGTTGACCAGCGATACTTTAACTATTGTGTGTAACTGAACGTGGTGGAGTTGTATGCGGGAAGTCTTGAGTTCGATCCCAGCAACCACCGACTCTAACCCATGGAGTTTTCGTGAATACTGTGGTGCACTTTCATCTACCACCATTTCCCCAACTTTCTGTTTCTTTCTCTTGCATCATATGTGCCTCCAGGCTCTGGTGTATGGCAGCATGTTCTTTGAAAGATGCCCCGTGAACACTAAAGTCAGATGAAGGATTTGTGTAATAAGCAACAACACGATTTCTGCTAACATTTATCTCGATTATAATGAAGGAGATAGAAGCATAAGCTTTTGTAAGAACATTTCGTTACAGAATAGGCAGACACATACACACACACATTTTTCTAAAAATGTCTTTTTGGTTTCAGGGGGTCTCAAAACATGTATTTCCGGTGAGATTTCTGTATAAAAGTTTTGGGAGCATTACAATACCGGCTCTACAGACTATGTACATAATACGTGTAGAGAAAGTAAAAATTCTGATGTGTTCCATTTCCATGGTAATGTGTACCTGTTCTGCAAACACATTTCTTCCAACATATCATTCTTTGTCTGCATCCCGCTAATCGAGATAAACATCAGTAGAAATTGTTTTGTTACATAGTTTGTTATCACGGATATATGTTAGGCTTACGTGATAGTCAAGTTTTTGTCCACCTTTTACAGTTCACCAGTTATGTAAAAGTCAAAGGATTTCAGGGACTATTTTCAGGATATAAATTTTGTTTGTCTTGTAAATATTTTTAATGTATGGTACTTTAATCAAAATATTAGAGCATTTTAGAAAAATCAACATTTTGACAAATTTTCCTTGTAAAGAATGGTTTGTGGTGGGGATTTTCTTGTGGCATCCGTTGACGATTATTAAAAATAAATACCAAGTTTCGTATTTCATTGAGTTTTCATACACAGACAAAAAGACAGACACGCACAGACATTTTTACTTTCTCTATATATACTATGTACATAGTGTATAGAGAAGGCATTGTACTGCACCCAAAAATTCGATACCGAGATTTCACCGGAAATACAAGTTTTGGGTCCCCCTGAATGTAAAAAATGCATTTTCAGAAAAAGATCCGTGTGTGTGCATGTGGGTGTGTGTGTTTGTGTGTCTGTGTGTGTGTGTGTGTGTGTCTGAGAACTACACAGCTCAAAAACGAAAAGACCGTTAAATACCAAACTTAGTATTTAAAATTGGTATCTTCCAAGGATGAAACACGAACATTTTCAACTCCCAAATACCATTTACATGGAACTGTTTTAGAAAGTTTTGATTTTCTTAAAAATTGCCCTAACGATTTTGATTAAAATATCGTATATTAAAGATATATACCTGACAAATAAAATGTATATCATGAATTTTCTGGGAATAGTCTCTGAATACTACTTTATTCTGGATGCATTTTACGGAATTTTGCATAACTGGAAAATCGTAAGAGGTTGACAAAAACTTACTTAAAAGAAAAGTTAGGTCACGTTAAAACTCACAATTTATGTTATATACATTTATTTCGTGGAGTTGGTCGTTTTTTAGATATTCCTTGTTATTGGTTTCAGTTTTGAAAAACATACTTTTCTCATACAGGAATTTGTCAACTCCTGTGCATGAAACAAAGGAACTTCAGTTACATAGCAACCAGCTTTTGACTATCATTTTAGCTATGGTACTCTCTCATTTAGCTTCTACTTACAAGGAAGCAAGTAATAAGATTATTTCTACTAATTTGTTTCTCGATTAGCATGAAGTAAATAAAAGCATAAACTTTTCAACAATGTTTTATTACAGAGATATAGAGAAAGTCATGTGAATGGAATACATCAGTTTTTTTAAAATGATTCAGGAGACCCCAAAACATGTATTTTACGTTTAATGTTCATATCGGATTTTTGGCATGAATAAAATACTTTCTCTACATATTATGTAGGAACGTACGTAGTACTCGATAGTACTCATAAGAAAGCACGATCGACCAAAGACTGTATTTTCGGTTTCGATACATTAAAATTAAAACCAGCCAGGTGAGAACTGGCGAGAGCGACCTTCGCTTTCGCTGCCTTTCTTAACAGCGGGAACGGTGAGCGGATAGCACTCACTCCGAGGCTCGCTCTATCCATTTCTCCACTGGCATGTTTTAACTTGAAATATTTCCTTTGATCTGTACAACGCACGAATATATGCGAGGTAGCTGGGCCACCGGGAGTTTATTTATCAGAGAGAGAAATCTGGCGTACTAACAACCTACATATATCTATTGTGGTTTTCACCTCCAGGGGAATGAGGTGGAGTGAAGGAATCACAAGTGGCCACAATAGAAGGACGCAGAGACGCACGGATGTCCCAACAATTCCACTACTAGCTGCCTAGAGAGGCGATGAACGACCCTTCAACCAACAATCCTTGCAGTGGCCAGGAGGAGTTCTGTTTCCTTTTTAGTACGCTTTATATTTTATTAGTTTAATTAATAATTTACACAGGTTTAATATAAGAAATATTTCTGCTTCAGTAGCCAAGACTGAGCAGATAGCAGAACACAAACCTTAGGGAGAGAAGTTGCTATTGTATACGCTAAGGTTACTTTCTTTGTTAATATTGTAACATATAGGCCTTTGTAAGAGCAACATTTTTAGCGAATTAGCGATATAAGTAACAGGGTGTTTGTTAGAGGTAGGGCTATTCCCTAAAAGTTAGCAGCTCGGGACTTTTCCATTATAAAGTGCGGTCAGGTGAGTCTAATACAACGAACTTCCAAAATTAATCACGTGATAACGTTATTTTCGCGCTTCTTTTCAACCAATCAGGAAGGATCTTCTAGATATACTCGTATAAGCGATGCGCTTACAAGAAATTAGGCTTTTTGATTTGGCTTGTCAGCTTGTTACGGTGGTTATACTTGTTATGCTGTACGCTGTATGCACGTAAATGCGGCAGTGTTAGTGCTCAATTACGTGCTTATTACGTGAAACATTGACATGTCGTATAATAGGAAAGTCCGCGGTAATTATCGATGACTGTAGACAACGAGAACTTGGTAAGCAGAAGAAAATAGCACTGGTTATTAACATAATTTCTACGTCTTCAAGAACTATTATGTCGGGAGTCGCTCGTAGGATTAGCTCCTCAAAAAGTAACAAAGGTGAATAAAAGGTCTCAATACTGAAGAATTTTAAAGTGAAGCGCTTCTGTTTGTAAGTCTACCCCGTGTCACATACCCCAGCCATTCTTTCTCCCCTTAATGAGAGCCAAATTTGTGCTCTACATGGATGAGCATAGCCGGCGCACCAGACAATTCCAAAGAGGTATGTACACGCTTATTTATCAAGTATTTCACTGCCGCTAATTTAGTCCGACTCCAAGGTAGACGAAAGCGACAGCGACACTTTGAACAAGTACCGCGCCATCTGCCCGACACTGCCACATGCCAAAACCCTAGAAGCAAGCCAAGAGAAGGAAAGAAAACGAGAAGTAAAGAATTATGGAAGGAAATTCGTGGTCAAAGAGAAACCACAGCATTCACGGAACGACGAGACAAGCATGAAATGCCCAAAATGGAATAGGCGGTTAACGGGAATCGAGCCGGACCTCTCAAATGCCATAGTCTGACAGCAATGCTGATGCTGCTTACTTCCAGATCTCTCTGTACATACATTTGAACTAATTAGTCCCAGTATTTGTGTTTCTGGTGGTAACGCAGCTCCTTACCAAGCGGGAGACCTGGGTTCGATCCCCAGTGACCGGCGTGGGTTTTTATCCCCCGCTGGGAGACCTGGCTCGGGGTACACTCAGCCTCGTAAGGACACTAGGGGGGGCCAATTGAGGAGCTACTTGATGGAGAAGTAGCGGCCCCAGGTCATGAGGACCGCATTAACCGGCCGGGGGAGGGCTCGAGGCGCTGATCACGTCTCACCCTTCAGTACTGCACGCCATCCATGAGTCTGTAGTGGACCGAGAGAGGGGACGCAGCGGCCAGGAGGCAGGCCAAGGTTGCCCGTGAGCTGTCGTGCCATGGAGCTATTATTTGTGTTTCTGAGTCCAGAGTTTGTCTCTCCAGTTGAGTGTGCCTGGGCTATAGAGGAAAGCAAAGCAATAAGCTCCTTAACGAGATGGGGACGCAGCGGCCAGGCGGCAGGCCAAGGTTGCCCGTGAGCTGTCGTGCCATGGAGTTATTGTTTGTGTTTCTGAGTCCAAAGCTTGTCTCTCCAGTTGAGTGAGCCTGGGCTATAGAGGAAAGCAAAGCAATAAGCTCCTTAACGACGCCGTATCTTTTCGTTGCCTCAATCTCCTCACACAAACTATTAACCAGGATGGCTCTACTAATCCAGCGCCAAGCCTGATGATGCTCCAGAGCTTGTCTCTCCAGTTGACAGTGACTGGGCTATAGAGGAAAGCAAAGCAATAAGCCCCTTAACGAGATGGGGACGCAGCGGCCAGGCGGCAGGCCAAGCTGTTGTGCCATGGAGTTATTATTTGTGTTTCTGAGGCCCGGTTGCATAAAAATCGCTAACTGTAGTTCATTAATAACCGAAGATCAGAAATGAACTTAGTTTGCTTCTCCGCGTGGGTTGTATAATACTGATCTTAGTTTAATGAACTCAGTTCACCGTTGATCCGAGAACACAAAATCAAATATGGCAACATGACCAACATATGGCAATTTTCGTATTGCATCGAAAGGACTCGAGAATCTTCGGGACCATTCGGATTTATTGGATTCAAATGCACAGGATAACCAATATAGACATAAAAAAAGACTTAAATGGGAATTTCTGTTTATGGCTTTTATTCCTGAAAATAGTTTTATTTTATATAGACAGTATAATAATTGACTCTATATTTAAATCATATTTATCAAAAACAGTTAGTTAGTTGACGTTATCTTCATTAAATGCGTAATCCCCCTTTCTCTCTTTTTTTTTTTTTTTTTTTCTCCGTTTACAATACTGCGACTTGAAAGCATAACCTTAAAATGGATACTCAAGAAAAGAAAAAGATGCGTTCTGCTAATTTTAAGAGCGAAGAGAAAGATATGTTAATAGATATTGTTCTAAAACACAAAGATATAATAGAAAACAAGAAAACAGACAGCAACACCACAAAGAGAAAGGATGAAACATGGAAGGAAATAACTTCGGAATTTAATTCCAGAAATGTTATTGCACGCGATTGCAAAAGTTTAAGATTGTGTTATGAAAACATAAAAAAGCGCACAAAGAAAATAAATGCTGAAGATAAAGTCAAACTTTACAAAACCGGAGGGGGTATGTTTGTGCCGTCTTCCTTGGACGAAAGTGGCCACAAACTGATTGCAGCACTCAGGCCGCAGTTTTTGCCAGCTCATTGTGACTTCGACGAAGTTATTACAAACTTAAATATGGAGGTCATCTCTAGTTCACCGCAGGATGAGGGCTTAGTGGAGGTCTGCAATTTTCAGGAGGAAGAAATACAGCCTGTTGAACCAGAGCCTTCAGCATCTACAAGTGCCAGTTCAACCAGACCATCATGCCCTGAAAAGCAAAGGAAGGAAGAAGACATTAGGATACAATTCTACAAGAGGAGGTTGGAATGCTTAGAGGAGGAACATGAACTGAAAATGAAAATTTTAAAGCTGGAGTTTGAACTTAAAAAATCACAACAAATGTAAATGTTATGAAATAATAAATTCACGTTAATACCTGAAGGTGTTGTTAATAAGTGCAGTTCTCAGTTTAGTGTTTTCCCTTCTATTTCTCCGATTTAAATCAGGTATAGGCAGTTCCTGGTAGATTCTCCTTCCTCTGTAAACAGCACCGTCTACGTCAGGAATGTCGTCGTCTGCATTAATGGCCAAGGTATGTAATACAAACGTTGCTACTATTATAGGAGGAACTCGAAGTAATTTGACGGCTAATTTCATTCTTAAGCATGGAAATCGTCTTTTGACAACGCCAAAAGACCTTTCTATAACTGATCTTGTTTTTCTATGGGCCCTGTTATATGCTCGTTCTGCAGGAGTTTCTTCATTCATTGTAGGTGTAAGTAAGAAATGACAGCAGTGATATGCACTGTCTCCTAGAAGTACACCTCGGGGAAATTCTTCAGCTTCAAATTGTGCATGAATTCTAGAGTTTCTAAAAATGTTGCTATCATGTGCTGAACCTGGCCACCTAGCAACAACGTTCTGGAAACGAAGTTTTGAGTCGCAGACAGCTTGAACATTTAAAGAAAACCAACCATGGCGATTTCTGTATATCTCAGCATTATTCCCACCAGGTGATATAATTGGGATATGTGTGCAGTCTATTGCACCTAAAACTCCTGGAAAATTGCATATGTTATGGAAATCCCGCACAACCCTTCTTACTTCACCCTCTTCCCTAGGCATATTAATGAAATGAGGTCTTAAGGCTGCAATCGCTCTTGTAACTTTGTGTACAGTTCTGCTTGCAGTCCCTTTATTTACATTAAAGATATCCCCAATCACCATTTGGAAGCTCCCAGTTGCATAGAACCGTAATGTAAGAAGGATCATAAACATTGGCTAGAGTGCATAATTCCTCCGAGTTTGTGCCCTTAATTGTGCATGTAGCCTATGCTCCAGTTCTTCAACTACATGCTTTGATAGTCGAAATCTCATTTTGAATTCTCTGTCATTAAGCTCTAAGATGGGATTCCTTCTATGTTGGAAAACACGAGGATCCCTTACAAATTCAAAATCCTCACCATCGGAGATATCTGAGCAATGTGACATCTGAAAATATTAGCATAGGTTATAACCAATGAATGTATAGGTTATAAGCAATGCATTCTGCAAGGGAATTGTGAAATATATAGGCTAATTATCTAAATAACTACAAACAAGTGTTACTTACCATCTTATTTAAGTTGTATTAAAACTTGTACTATTTATTTCTTCCTTGTTTAAAGAAAGGACAACTATTATGTATCTTCAGCAGTTCTACTAATCCAAGTTCAGTTAAGTTAACTGGAGAAAATTCAGCAGTCAGATTTGATCTTAGTTCAAGGCATCTTGAACTAAGATCATTGTTTATACAACCAAAATTCTAAGTTCAGCTTGACTTGAGATCAATTTCAGGTGTTTGAACTCAGATTAACTTTTATGCAACAGGGCCTTAGAGAGAGCTTGTCTCTCCAGTTGAGTGAGCCTGGGCTATAGAGGAAAGCAAAGCAATAAGCTCCTTAACGACGCCGTATCTTTTCGTTGCCTCAATCTCCTCACACAAACTATTAACCAGGACGACTCTACTAATCCAGCACCAAGTCTGATGATGCTCCAGAGCTTGTCTCTCCAGTTGAGTGAGCCTGGGCTATAGAGGAAAGCAAAGCAATAAGCTCCTTAACAAGATGGGGGACGCAGCGGCCAGGCGGCAGGCTATGGTGTTATTATGTGTGTTTCTAAGTCCAGAGCTTGTCTCTCCAGTTGAGTGTGACTGGGCTATAGAGGGAACCAAAGCAATAAGATCCTTAACAAGATGGGGGACGCAGCGGCCAGGCGGCAGGCTATGGTGTTATTATGTGTGTTTCTAAGTCCAGAGCTTGTCTCTCCAGTTGAGTGAGCCTGCGCTATAGAGGAAAGCAAAGCAATAAGCTCCTTAACGACGCCGTATCTTTTCGTTGCCTCAATCTCCTCACACAAACTATTAACCAGGACGGCTCTACTAATCCAACACCAAGTCTGATGATGCTCCAGAGCTTGTCTCTCCAGTTGAGGGTGACTGGGCTATAGAGGAAAGCAAAGCAATAAGCTCCTTAACGACGCCGTATCTTTTCGTTGCCTCAATCTCCTCACACAAACTATTAACCAGGACGGCTCTACTAATCCAACGCCAAGCCTGATGATGCTCCGCTACAGGAAGGCTCGTCATTTGTTTCCGCGCCCCGCTCCTGCCATCTTCCGCAGAACTTAACAACTTACGCGGCAACTACCTCAGATTTAATTATTACCGCGGCTGCCTTGGATTCTGAACATGCTTCCAAATTAGTCGCACAGTAAAACATGCCCTACGGTTTGTCATTATTAAGTATATGCAAAAGTTATATATCAGATATGGCAAATTCTTTTACGACATTCCTGAAAGTTCTCTATAACTATTAATAAATAAAATAAAGTATGTATATCCTTTTAAAATTATTTCTAAATTTCTAAATTATTTCAATATACCCTTTTCTGGGATAGGCTGTTAAAGAAGCTACAAAATTCTGATGTGTTCCATTCACATGCCTTTCTCTACACCTCTGCAACAAAATATTATTAAAAAGCTTATTCTTCTATTTACTTCATGATAATCGAGAAAATGTTATCAGAAATAGTCGTATTACTTGCTTCCTTGTAAGTAT
Organism: Hymenopus coronatus; assembly: GCA_030762935.1. Taxonomy (NCBI): domain Eukaryota; kingdom Metazoa; phylum Arthropoda; class Insecta; order Mantodea; family Hymenopodidae; genus Hymenopus; species Hymenopus coronatus. The sequence goes on along the minus strand of CM060894.1, from coordinate 128,920,229 downwards.
AAGCGAAATAAGGCAGTACCATAGGTTAAGGTGATAATCCAAAGCTGGTTGTTAAGTGACTGAAGTTCCTTTGTATGTATGGACAGGAGTTGACAAATTACTGTATAACAAAAATATTTTTTTACTTTCTCGATACGAACTATGTACATAATGTACAGTGAAGGTATTGTATTCCACACAAAAATTCGATGCCAAGATTTCACCGGTAATACATGTTTTTGGTCCCCCTGAATAAAAAAAAAAAACAAAAACAATTTTACAAAAAGGTCCGTGTGTGCCTGTGGACAACATAGTTCAAACACGAAAAGTCCGTTATAAAACCAAATTTGGTATTTAGGTTTGGTATATTCCGAGGATGCGATTTTCAAGAAAATCCCCCCACCCTAACTACCCTTTACATGAAACTTTTTTTTCGAAAATTAGACTTTCTAAAAAATGACTCTAATAGTTTTGATTAAAATATGGTATTTTAAAGATATTTACCTGACAAATAAAATGTATATCTTGAATTTTCTGGACCTAGCCTCTGAAGACTACTTTATTCTGGATCAATTTTACAGAATTTTGCATAACTGCTACACCGTAAGAGATGGATAAAAACTTACTGAACAGAAAATATAGAGCACAATAAAACAAATTATGTTATATACATTTTTTCGTGGAGGTGATCGTTTTTAAGGTATTCGTTATTTGGTTTCAGCTTTGCAAAACTTATACTTTTCTCATACAGGAATTTGTCAACTCCTACCCATATAAACAAAGGAACTTCAGTCACATAGCAACCAGCTTATGACTATCACTTTAACATATGGTTTCGCTTATTTTGCTTCTACTTACAAGGTAGCAGGTAATAAAACTATTTATGCTAATTTTTTCTTGAAAAACATGAAATAAATAAAAGCATAAGCTTTTAACAACAATTTGTTACACAGATGTAGAGAAAGCCATGTGAATATGGAAGACATCTGATTTTTAAAGGTAAAATCAAAAACAAGGAATAACTCAAAAATGATCAACACCACGAAAAAAGTCTGCTGTGTTATATTCTCTGTATACCTCTGTAACAAATTATTGTTAGTAAGCTTATTCTTTTATTTATTTCATGCTAATCGAGAAAAATTAGCAGAAATAGTCTTATTTCTTGCAATATTGTGAGTAGAACCGAAATAAGGGTGTACATAGGTTAAAATGAAAGCCAAAAGCTGGTTGCTATGTGACTGAAGTTCGTTTGTTTGTATGGACACGAGTTGGAAAATTCCTGTATGAGAAAAGTATGTTTTTCAAAGCTGAAACCAAAAGCAAGGAATATCTCAAAAACAATCAACTCCACGAAAAAAAAAATATATAATATAAATTGTATGTTTTAACGTGCTCTACATTTTTTGTGTGTTAAGTTTTTGTCCATCTCTTACGGTAGTAGTTATGCTAAATTCATACAGAATAAAGTAGTCTTCAGAGGCTATTCCCAGAAAATTTAAGATATGCATTTTATTTGTTAGGTAAATATCTTTAATATACGATATTTTAATTAAAATCGTTAGAGCCATTTTTTAGAAAATCAAAATGATCGATAAAAGCTCTATGTAAAGGGTACCTAGAAGTAGGGGGATTTTCTTGAAAATCTTCGTTTCGCATCTTTGGAAGATACCAAACATAAATACCAAATTTGGTTTTTAACGGACTTTTCGTTTTTGAGCTATGCTGCCCACAGACAGACTCTCTCTCTCTCTCACACACACACACACACACACACACAGCCACACACACACACACAATACAGACAGACAGACAGACAGGTAGACACACACGGATATGTTTCTAAAAATGCGTTTTTTGGATTCAGGTCTCAAAACAAGTATTTTCGGTGAAATCTCGTTATCAAACTTTTGGGTGCATTACAATAACTTCTCTATACACTATGTACATAGCACGTATACAGAAAGTAAAAACATCTGATGTGTTCCATTCACACGACTTTCTCTACATCTCTGCAACAAATTATTGTTAAAAAAGCTTATGCTTCTATTTACTTCATGCTAATCGAGAAGAAATTAGCTGAAATAGTCTTATTACTTGCTTCCTTGTAAGTAGAAGCGAAATAAGGGAGTAACATAGGTTAAAGTGATAGTCAAAAGCTGGTTGCTATGCGACTGAAGTTCCTTTGTTTGCACGAATAGGAGTTGGCCTGTATGAGAAAATATAAGTTTTTAAAAGGTGAAACAAAAACAATGAATATCTAAAAAACGATCAGCTCCAGACAAAAAAAATTGTATAATATAAATTGTGTGTTTTAGCGTGCTCTACATTTTCTGTGAGTAAGCTTTCGTCTATCTCTTACCGGTTAGTAGTTAAACAAAATTTGGCAAAATTCATCCAGAATAAAGAGCTCTTCGGAGCCTATTCCAGAAAATTCAAGGTATACATTTTATTTGGTATGTAAATATCAGTAATATATGGGATTTTATTTAAAATCGTTATAGAGTTGTTTTTTACAAAATAATTATTTTCGAAAAAATTTCCATGGAAAGGGTAGTTTGGAGTGGGGGAATTTTTTTGGAAATCTTCGTGTCCCATGTAAATGTACGGGATATTAATGTTATTACTTTCTCTACACGTACTATGTACACAGCGTATAGAGAAGTTATTGTAATGCACCCAAAACTTCGATAATGAGATTTCACCGAAAATACATGTTTTGAGACCCCCTTAATCAAAAAACATTTTTTAGAAAAATATCCGTGTGTGTGTGTGGCAGCATAGCCAAAAATGAAAAGTCCGTTGAAAACCAAACTTGGTATTTAGGTTTGGTATCTTCTAAGGATGCTACACAAACATTTTCAAGAAAACAATCCCACCCCAAACTATCCTTTACATGGACCTTTTTTCAAACTTTTTTATTTTCTCAAAAATGGCTATAACGGTTTTGATTAAAGTGTCGGATATTAAAGATATTTATGTGACAAACAAAATGTATATATTGAACTTTCTGGGAATAGCCTCTAAAGACTACTTTATTGTGGATCAATTTTGCATAACTGTTATACTGTTAGAGATTGACAAAAACTTACCACACAAAAAATGTAGTGCACGTTAAAACACACAATTTATTTTTATATACATTTTTTCGTGGAGTTTATCGTTTTTGAGATATTCCTTGTTTTTGGTGGTACTCCTTTATTTCCCTTCTATTTACTATTTCTGCTAATTTTTGCTCGATTAGAATGAAGTAAATAGGAGCATAAGCTCTTTAACATTAATTTGTTGCGGATATGTAGAGAAAGTCATGTGAATAGAGCACATCAGACATTTTTTCAAGATAAACAAAGTAAACCGAGCGGAGAATGGGAGTGAGTAAAGGAGGGGTAGAATGTACTGCTTCCAAAGAGGCGGACCTCTCTGTGTTGTTCACAGTTCTCATTAAGTTCTGTTATACACGTGTGTTTAAAGAAACAGCTCAACTATTCCTCACGTGAATAAAATCTCTATTATTTTCATAGTTTCTGTGACTCAGACCTGAGAGTTGGCTTTTAGAATGTTTATTACCAAGCACTATGTTAACTAACAGCATTTGGTTCATTATAAAATCTGGTAAATGTGCACATTAAAGCAAGTTATCGTGATATTCCAGCTGCTGATATTCTATGAATCTTAATGTTTATATTATTGTTGATGCTCACGATTTTTACTTTCTCTAGCCCTGTATTGTATTCCACCGAAAAATTCGATGCCGAGATTTCACCGGAAATACACGTTTTAGGACCTACTTAACCCCCCCCCCAAAAAAAAACATTTTTAGAAAAATGTACGTGTGTGTCTGTCTGTCTGTGTGTATGTGTGTGTGTCTGCAGCATAGCTAGAAAACGAAAAGACCGTTGAATACCAAACTTGGTATTTGAATTTGGTATCTGCCAAGAATGCGACACGAAGATTTTCAAGAAAATCCAACACCATTTATATGGAACTTTTTCGAAAATTTTGGTTTTCTTAAAAATGATTCTAGTAATTTTGATTAAAATATCGTATATTAAAGATATTTAACTGACAAATATATTGCATATCTTGAATTTCCTGGGAATAGCCTCTGAAGACTACTTTATTCTCGATGAATTTTACGGAATTTTGCATAACTGCTAAACCGTAAGAGATGGACAAAAACTTACCACACAAAAATAATCTAGAGCACATTGAAGCACACAATTTATATTATACGAGTACATTTTTCTTTCTCTATAAGTACTTTGTACATAGTATATAGAGAGGGTATTGCATTGTAGCCAAAAATTCGATACCGAGATTTCACCGGAAATATATGTTTGAGACCCCCTGAATCCAAAAAAAAGCATTTTTAGAAACATGTCCGTGTGTGTGTGTCTGTCTGTCTGTGTGTATGTGTGTGTGTGTGTCTGTGGTTAGCATAGCTCAAAAACGAAAAAAAAAACCGTTAAAAACCAAACTTGGTATTTAAGTTTAGTATCTTCCAAGGATGCGACACGATGATTTCCAAGAAAAATCCGCACCTTCAACTACCTTTTATACGAGACATTTTCTCAAAAATAGCTCTAAAGCTAAAGAGAATATGTTACAATAAGTAACTGGTGAACGAGTTTAGTTGTTCTACTATATTAATGTTGCTATTCGCCTTCATGCTAGAACGAATTCCAGCAATTCAATATGTGTGAACTGTCACTATCATATGACGGTGATTCCTAGGTAGGTGTGCGAAGTGTAGGTTACAAGCATAAGTGTTCCATTCACATGGCTTTCTCTACATCTGTGTGACAAATTGTTGTTAAAAAACTTATGCTTTTATTTACTTCATGCTAATCGAGAAAAAATTAGCACAAATAGTTTTATTACTTGCTACCTTGTAAGTGGAAGCGAAATAAGGGAGTATCATAGGTTAAAGTGATAGTCAAAAGCTGGTTGCTATGTGACTGAAGTTCCCTTGTTTGTATGGACAGCAGTTCACAAATTCCTGCATGACAAAAGTATATGTTTTTTAAAGGTGAAATCAAAAACAAGGAATAACTGAAAAACGATCAACTCCATGAAAAAATGCATACAAAATAAATTGTGTGTTTTAAAGTGCTCTATGTTTTTTGTATGGTAAGTTTTTGTCCATCTCTTACGGTTTAACAATTATGCAAAACTCCGTAGGATTCATTCAGAATAAAGTAGTCTTCAGAGGTTATTCCTAGAAAATTCAAGATATACATTTTATTTTCCCGTAAATATCTTTAATACTGGATATTTTAATCAAAGTCGTTAGAGCCATTTTTAAGAAAATCAAAATTTTCGAAAAAAGTTCCATGTAAAAGGTAGTTTGGAGTGGGGGGATTTTTCTCGAAGTCTTCGTGTTGCATCTCTGTGAAGATACTAAACTGAATACCAAGTTTAGTATTTTACCGATTTTTCGTTTTTGAGTTATCGTGTTCACAGTCACACGGACACACAATGCTTTTTTTGGATACAGGGGACCCTAACATTTATATTTCCGGTGAAATCTCGGTATGGAATTTTTGGGTGTACACTATGTACATAATACGTGTAGAGAAAGTAAAAACTAAGACATACACTACCCCGCTACTTCTTCAATAACGTAGTATCGCTTTTCCCTTGCCTCACATGTCCTATGTGTTTTACTTTATCTAGCATACAGTTGCGTTCTATGTACGCAGGAGCTAAAGAAAGTATTGTATTCCACCTAAAAATCGATATCGACATTTCATAGTTTTTTGTTTTTTTTAAATGGTCTGGTTGGTACTCCGGCGCTGTATGCCCTACTTTTTTTTTATTTACCTAATTGTTTTGTTTCCTTTTTACTTTGTTTGCTGTATGCATCAATGAAGACGCCTTAGCGAGCGCGGCCATGGTGACCGGCTGTAATTTTTAAGTCCTCTGAGTGAAAAAAAAAAAGGATTTTTAGAAAAGGTTCCGTGCGTGTGTGTGTGTGGGGGGGGGGCAGCATAGCACAAAAATGAAAAGATCGTTAAATACCAAACTTGGTATCTAGGTTTAGTATTTTCCAAGGATGCGACACGGTGGTTTTCAAGAAAATTCCCCCACCCTAAAGAACCCCTTTTACTTGATTTTTAATGATTTTTTTCTCAAAAATGGGCTAACGATTTTGTTTCAAATGCTCTATACGTATTAAAGAATACTTAGATCGCAAATAAAATGTATATCTTGAATTTTCTATAACAGCCTCTGCAGACGTCTTTTTGTTTATTTATTTTTTTTTTTTTTTTGGAAAGTTGACCGTTTCCAAGATATTCCTTGTTATTGGTTTTAGTTTTGAATTACCTAACTTTTTTCAAACAGGAAATCACCTTTCATTTTATCTCTCCTGCCTACTACTGGCCATGCAAAGTGAACCGAACCTCAATTGTTTCTCACAGTTAGCACCTTTTAAACGATTTGACTCTCGCTTTAACCTAGTGTGTTACCTTATTTCGCTTCTGCTTATAAAGACCTTCGCGAATTTTATGAGTAAGCGATATAACTGTTTATATCAGAGGCAGGGATAGGAGCTGCATCGACAAACGTATAGTAATTATATCAATGCACTCTTGTGCAACAGCATATTAGCCCTCTGTGTATTTTATTAGTTTAATTAATATTTTGTATAGGTTTCATATAGGAAATGTCTGCTTCAGCAGCCAAGACTGACCAGATTGTAGAACACAAAACCTTAGGGCGAAGAAGTTGTTATTGTGCTGGCCAAGGTTACTTTCTTTGTGAATGATAGTAACACAATTGCCTTTGTATAACAAGATGTTTAACCTATTAGAGACAAAATTTTAGAGAAAGGTTTGTCCCCTAAAAGTCAGAAGCTCGGGAATTCTTTATTATAAAGAGTGGTCACGTGAGTTCAATACAAAGAACTGACAAAATTAGTCACGTGACAACGTTATTTTCGCATTTCTCTTCAGCCAATCAGGAATGAGTTCAATATTGGAGATTTTAAGTATTTAAACATAGCATTTGCAAGGAACTAGTGATTCTTACTGTGAGTGTGGTTATTGTTGCTGTTGCAGCTTATTCTGCGCGATGCTCTACGCGGTACGTTGTACGTATGTGAACGTGGAGGTGTGAGTTCATAAGTAGTCATTTTATTATGAGAGATATTGTAGTTGTTGCACGAGTAAATTTGTGGTGTAACAGAAAATTACGCAGTAATTACCAATGACCGTTGACAACAAGAACTTAGCAACAGCAGAAATTAGGAATAATTATTATTATTATTTCTGCGTCTTCAAGAGTTCTTATGTCGGGAGTCGCTCGTAGGATTAGTGTCTCAGTCAGTAACAAAGAAGAATACAAGAATTCATTTGGTGGAATCCAAAATGAAGTACTTCTAATTTTGAGTCTACCCCGTGTCACATACCTTAGTCATTCTTTTTCCTCCTGAGTGAGAACCAACTTGTGTTCTACAGGAACGAACAAAGCCGGTGCAGCAATGGACTTTTCAGAGGTATGCACACTAAGTATTTCACGGGTGCTATTTTCGACCGACTCCGAGGTAGACAAATGAACGGCGACACTTGTCTTGATAATCCGTGTCCAAAATCATAATAAATCATGGCACGAACATTTTCATGTCTTAATTTCATCCTTTTGCTGAGACATAACTTTAAAGTCAGTGTAAACAACACAATAACACTTTATTGACAAAATGCTCAAGTAGGTCAAGGTCAAGTGACAACACCAGATGGCGCCTACAGCAATCAGTGTTGCCAAGGCTCAAAAATAGAGTGGCCTCCGTAATGACTTTTATATTGCGTTTTCGAAGCCAAGTCAAATTTTGAAGTTGATAAGCTGAAAATTTAGAATTTTTACTGATGCAGGGCCTGAACAAAATGCCTGTTTGCGTACTTGTGTAAATTAAAGCCCTATACATTCTGACAAAGCATTAACCTCTTGGACCACGTAACACGTTTGTCGCAGTCTTCTCTTTTAATGATTATTATTAATGATAAAATACAAGCGTTACTATGTTTCTATTTTCCCTTCTCTAGCACGTATGTACAATGTACATAGTGGATAGACAAGGTATTGTATTCCTCCCAATAATTCGATACAGAGATTTCACCGGAAACATATGTTTTGGACTCCCCGGACTCAAAAAAAAAAACATGTCCGTTGTCTGTGTGTTTGTGTGTATGTGGGCAGCATAGCTCAAACCCGAAAAGTCGGTTAATTCCCAAACTTGGTACTTAAGTTAAGTATATTCCAAGGATACGACACAAACATTTTCAAAAAAATACCCCCACTCCCAACTGCCCTTTACATGGAACTTTATTCCAAAAGCTTGATGTTCTTAAAAATGGCTCTAACGTTTTTTATTAAATTTCCATATATCTAAGATATTTTTATGACAGACGAAATCTAAATCTTGAATTTATTCCGGGAATACCTTCTGAAGAGCTCTTCATTCTGGATGTCTTTTGTATAAACCGTAAGAGATAGACCAAAACTTACTACACAGATTTCATTAAATCACACGCTTTATGCATTGTTGTGGAGTTAGCCGTTTTCGAGATACTCCGAGTTATTGATTTCAGTTTTAAAACACTTAAACTTTTCTCAAACGGGAGACATCTTTCTTTTCATTTCTCGTTAGTGTACTGCATGCAAGCAAGGAGAACCGAATTTCAATTGTTTCACTCAGCGACCGGCTTTTTAAAGGTCTGATAATTTCCTTAATCTAGTGTATTCCCTTCTACTTATAAAGAAGCAAATAATAGCATCAGTTCTGGCAATGTTTACCTTTACTACCATGACGCATATAAAAATACTTTTTTATAAGCACCGTTTCTTATGAAACAGCTAGAAAAAATCAGGTGAGTGGAACAAATGAGGTTTTTTATTTTTAATTTACTGTACATAAAATAACTATTATTTTAAAACTTGAAATAAAATATCTTTAAGGACACTCAGAATGAAAATAGTCAACAAAATCCTGTTTTACAGTTTTTATAGAATAAAATTCTGAAACGTTTTTAATAGTGTTTAATGTCCGCTTTTACTACTTTGGCACCGCAGGCGATGGCACGGGTGATCATGGAATGAAGACGAAGCACCAGTGAATGTGATGGCGGGGGATACCCGAGAAAACTCGCGTTACCCGCCACAAATCCCATATCCGGTCGCCTGGGAGAGGCGAATAGTCTAACCACGTGGCCAATCCTCAAACACCGTAGAAGGGTATATAAAGAGATTTCTTGTGTCAATCAACGTTTTGGATTTTAGGATTAATGCGTGATTGTGTTCTAGAAATTTAAGTGTTATATACCTATTGTTTTCTATAAAATGATTTGTTATTGAAAAAGTTATCTTTGATTGTAAAGAACAATGTTAAAAAATCTGATATGTTCCATTCACATAACTTTCGCTACATCTCTGCAACAAATTATTGCTAAAAAGCTTATGCTTCTATTTACTTCATGCTACTCGAGACAAAAATAGCAGAAATAGTCTTATTACTTCTTCCTTGTAAGTAGGAGCGAAATAAGGGAGTATCATAGGTTAAAGTCCTGTGCCAGAAAAGTATAGTTTTTAAACCTAAAACCAAAACAAGGAATATCTAAAAAATGATCAACTCCACGAAAAAAATGCATATAACTTAAATTGTGTGTTTTAAAGTGCTCTACATTTTTATGTAGTATTTTTTCTCCATCTCTTACAGTTTAGCAGTTATGCAAAATTCCGTAAATTTCATCCAGAATAAAGTAGTCTTCAGTGGCTATTCCCAGAAAATTCAAGATATAAATTTTATTTGTCAGGTAAACATCTTTAATATAAGATATTTTAATCAAAATCGTTACAGTCATTTTTGAGAAAATCCAAATTTTCGAAAAAAGTTCCATTTAAAGGGTAGTTTGGGGTGGGGGATTTTTCTCAGAATCTTCGTGCCGCCTCCCTGGAAGATACTAAACTTAAATACCAAGTTTGGTATTTTACCGACTTTTCGTTTCTGAGTTATCGTGTTCACAGACACACGGACACACACACACACACACACACACAGACGGACGTTTTTGTAAAAATGATACAGGGGACCCTAAAACATATATTTCCGGTGAAATCTCGTTATTGAAGTGCAATACCTTCTCTATACACTATGTACATAGTACGTGTAGAGAAAGTAAGAAAAACATGCAGATGTAGTAGTGGTATTACTTCTGGACACTTTTTAATCAAATTAACTTTCAATTTTGAATATTGCATTCAACTTTAGGCTCATTCTTCTCTGATAATTATTGCTGGTAAATTTTAACATAAAAAGTATTGAACCTTTTACCATATACTGGATCTAATTTGATTCTCAAATGGTTACTTTGATCCAACTTTGGAAAATATATTATTTTATTAATATACGTGCATATACTTTGTAAGTCCTAAGGGAGTTTCGGTCCTAATTATGGGAACGAAACGAAACTGCATGTTCATAATAATTCTATGTTGTATTCACAGTGAAAGTCGGAATTACGTTCTCATATTATGCAGAGAAGCTCAATTTTTAGGAATCTGGTAATTTCAAGATCATAACATTTCAATACCATGAGTAACATCATAAATACCATAATCTTAAAAATACCACATTTCCCCAGTTTTGAGCTCCCCTATTATATATTTCATATTGGAGCTAAAATAAAATTAAAAGTATATTTGTAAATTATGATATTATGTATTATTACTCTCATTAAAAGGGGGCTTAACATTTGGGAAATCCAGTAATTTTAAGATTACGGTATTCATGATGTGAATTGTCATAATCCCAAAATGTATAGATTTCTTCAAATGTGGAGCCCCCCTATGTAATAGGAAAGCAATAAGTTCAAGTTTCATATTGAATATATGTGTATATTTATAAAATTATATATTTTCAAAATTGGGTCAGATAACTCTTAAAGCCCCAATTTAAGGTAAAGCACTCAACACTATATACGACTTCAGTCACATAGCAACCAACTTCTGATTATGACTTTAACCTATGGTACACCCATTTTTCGCTTCTACTTACAAGGAAGCAAGTAATAAGACTATTTATGCTATTTTTTTTCGATTGCCATGGAGTAAATAGAAGCTAAGTTTTAACAATAATTTGTTGCAGAGATGTAGAAAAAATGATGCGAATCAAACATATTAGCTTTTTAAAAAATAATATGCTGGTTTCAAAATGATTGTCTATGACGCTTGATATTTTCCTTTCTTTGTGGTGACAGAGCAGGTTTTTAAAAAAAGAGTTAATCTTAGTTTTATTTACACTATTTGTTATTTAAAAAAGATCCTGTATACTAACTTAAACTGATGGAATGTTAGGCATGACAGTGGTGCGTCAGAAGATTGACGTGTGACTGTTGTAATAGCCCTAGTGATAACGGCAGACAAAGTGTTTCATTTGTTTCCCAGAATGGGACAGTTTCCTTCTTCACGGAACTAACTCTCCAAGCAAGAACGTGAGGGGTTTTTAACACAAGAAACAAGGAAAAGAGATTTTAGCAAACGCTGCACCCGAACAGAGACTTTGTTTCAAGTTCCACCCCGTAGCGTCCTCTAAAGCCACCAATCTAATTCTTTTTCAGTGAAACAGGGGGAAGAAAACAGGAAGAGGGTAAAAAGAGAGAAAAAGGAGATTTTGAGTACTTTTGATGCTCAACCACATTAACTCTGAAGGGACGCAAAAAGGGAAAAAGATGTGTAACGTTTGTGCAAGAAGGGATTAGTTATCTGCTCTTTCTTCATCTTCCTTAGACCTTCTTCTAACTTAACTTTCTCCTTGAAGCGCTTCCGAAACTCCCAGACTGAATTCAATAAGCCTCTTGTTTTACTTTTAGCAACATCTCAGTTCTCTGATAACATAGTTTCATTTAAAACTGTTTCTATAATTAATAACTCCTTAGTATCACCTTTAGGGGCATTGCTAAGATTCCTAACTCTTTATGGACAGGAACGCACACATACCTTCTGTAGCAGTTAGTTATATTATGTAGACGAAATAAAAATTGCATTTCACCGATCAAGTCAACAATATATTTCACCAGAAATACACAATTTGAAACCTCTGAATCCATAAGGATATTGTTTTTTACTTTCTTTATACGTACTATGTACATAGTATATAGAGAAGTTATTGTATTGCACCCAAAAATTCGATAGCGAGATTTCACTGGAAATATAGGTATTAAGATTCCCTGAATCAAAATATATATATATATTTAGAAAAATGTCCGTATGTGTCTGTGGGCAGCATAGCTCAAAAACGAAAAATCCCTTAAATACCAAACTTGGTATGTAAGATCAGTATCTTCCAAGGATAGGACAAGGAGATTTTCAAGAAAATCCACCTACCCCCAACTACCCTTTACATGCAAAAACTTTCGAAAATTTTGATTTTCTCAAAAATGGCTCTAATGATTTTGATTAAAATGTCGTATATTAAAATATTTACCTGACAAATAAAATGTATATCTTGAATTTTCTGGGAATAGCCTCTCAAGGTTACTTTTTCTGGATGAATTTTACGGAATTTTGCATAACTGGCAAACCGTAAGAGATAGACAAAAACTTACTTCACAAAAAATGTAGAGCTCGTTAATACACACAATTTATGTTATGTACATTTTTTTCGTGCAGTGGATCGTTTTTGAGATATTGGTTTCAGCTTTAAAAACTTGTGCTTTTCTCATACAGGAATTTGTCAACTCCTGTCCATAGAAACAAAGGAATTCAGTCACATAGCAACCAGCTTTTGAACTATATATATATATATATATATATATATATATATATATATAACATAAATTGTGTGTTTTATCATGCTCTACATTTTTTGTGAGGTAAGTTTTGTCTATCTCTTACGGTTTGCTAGTTATGCAAAATTCCGTAAAATTCATTAAGAATATAATAATCTTCAGAGGCTCTTCCCAGAAAATTCAAGATAAACATTCATTGTATTAATATACGATAGTACAATAAAAAGCGTTAGAGCCATTTTAAGAAAATCAAAATTTTCGAAATTTTTTCCATGTAAAGGGTAGTTTGGGGCGGGGGAATTCTCTTGAAAATCTTCGTGTTGCATCTTTGGAGGATACGAAATTTAAATACCAAGTTTGGATTTTAACGGTCTTTTCGTTTTTGAGGTATGCTGCCTACAGACACACACACATACACACAGACAGGCAGACAGACACACAGACAGACACATACACGGACATTTTTCTAAAAATTCTTTCTTTTTTTATTCAGGGGATGTCAAAACATATATATCCAATGAAATTTCGGTGTCGAATTTTTGGGTGATTACAATACCTCTCTATACATTATGTACATAGTACGTGTAGAGAAAGTAATAATTAGAATTTGTTTATTTTTCGATGTTCAATTATGAAATATTGTAATTCTTGGATATACTTTCATTATAGAATCACCATGAGTAATGTATTTTCTGCATTTACCCACATTGAGTTTTGCTTCTTTTCCAATGACAATTTAGATGTGCCTGCAACAACATAGCTGTAATTTGAGAGCGGCTAACAGGAAGCTACGTCACAACATGGCCGGGAATTGGAAACACACGATATCTCAGCGTGATGTGCAGGTAGTTTCTTGGCCTCTAGTTAATAGAGACTTCAGGTCACGTCTTTAATTACGGTCCGCAGCTCCGCATGAAAATTAATTATTAATGAACGAGAAATATGTGTTTATCACTCGGCGATATCAATTTTCGTCTTGGGCTAATAAGAAATATAATTATAAGCGATGTTCAATTACCGCAGTGATGAAGTAAGTCGATACCAGGCAGCGCTATGTCCGTTCTTGTTGGACCACGCCTGCCCTTGTTACCTTTGGTACACTCACCTAAAAATCTGATATCTTCATTCACATGACTTTCTCTACATCTCTGCAACAAATTATTGTTAAATAGCTTATGCTTCTATCTGCTTCCCACTATTCGAGAAAAAATTAGCATAATACTTGCTTCCTTGTAAGTAGAAGCGAAATAAGGGAATACCATAGGTTAAAGTGATAGTCAAAAGCTGGTTGCTATGTGACTGAAGTTCCTTTGTGTGTATGGACAGGAGTTGACAAAGTCCTGTGTGAGAAAAGTATGGTTTCTAAAGCTGAAACCAAAGACAAGGAATATCTCAAAACGACCAACTCCTCGAAAAAAATGTATATAACATGAATTGTGTTTTAACGTGCTGCATATTTTTTGTGTTAAGTTTTTGTCCATCTCTTACAGTTTAGCAGTTATGCAAAATTGCGTAAAATTCATCGAGAATAAAGTACCTAGTCTTCAGAAGCTCTTCTCAGAAAATTCAAGATATACATTTTATTTTACAATGTTTTAATCAAACTCGTTAAAGTCCATATTTATGAAAATTTAAATTTTCGAAAAATGTTTCATGTAAAGGGTAGTTTGGGGTGGGGGGATTTTTCTCAATATCTTATTGTCTCATCCATAGAAGATACTAAAGTTAAATACCAAGTGTGGTATTTAACCGACTTTTCGTTTTTGTGTTATCGTGTTCACAGACACACGGATACACGGACCTCCTTCTGAAAATACATTTTTTGAATGCAGCGGACCCTAAAACTTATATTTTCGGTGGAGTGCAATACCTTCTCTATACACTATGTACATAGTACGTGTAGAGAAAGTAAAAAAGTGGTTAGACCGCATGCCTCACACCGGGTAGGATTTGTGGTGGACGAAGCGCCACAGGGGCGGGTTTTCTCCGGTTTCCCCCGCCATCGCATTCCACCGATGCTATATCTTCATTCCATGAGTGGGTGTTAAACACTCTCATAAAAAAAAGTATCAACAACAACAACAACAACAAATTAAGCATGTGGTTAAGAGTGCCGGTCCGCATGGCTGCGCTCGCTAAAGTGCCTCACTTTGGTGCTTCGTGGCACAGGGGATCGTGGGTTCGAGTCCCACATTGTGCATGGGTGTTTGTGAATGAGTAGTATGTGTGTGATGTATATTAAAAGTAAAAGTAAAACGGTAATCAAACAAAAACACTAAGGAAATTTTGAGAAATGGCCAAAAAGCAAAAAAAGAAAAGGAATACAGCGCCGGAGTCCCAACAGTCCTGTGTACCTTTTACTTTTAATTTAACAAAGAAAGAAAAGTAGGATAAGGACAACATTACCTACGCCTTATTTTCATTATTGCAAAATGTCGATTTCCTATTTTGAATAATTTCAGAGAAATTAGGTAATATATGTAAACATGCATTTTGCTGTTCAAAATAGAACTATAGAAAAAAAAAACAACTGTGTAGTTGCAAAGAAACAAACTACGTGGTGCCCGCCTGGGTAGTGTGGTGGTAGCGTGTCTGCCTCACATTTAAAAGATCGTGAGTTCGAATCTGGCTTAGGGTGAGTTATCCGAATAAGGTTTTTTAGGGGTTTTCCCTTATCCTGAGAAGACGAATGTCGAGTAACTTTAAGCTCCATGGACCCCGATATCATTTGAACGTTAAGCTAAAAAAAAAAAAAAAAAACCGTCTCAGTTTCTGCAGTACATATAATGTTCTGGAGCTCTGTTTAATTTCGTGTAGTTTGCTAGGAGGTGATTGTGCCCATGTTGTTTGCCAGAGGTTGTAAAATCTCCTGGATGCACATTTTGCAACATGTTTGTGAGGTAAAGGTGCCTCTTCATGTATTGGGAGTCTTGTGGCTTCCGTTGCTGCAGAGTCTGCATGCTAATTATCTAAAATGTAGAGCACTTTAAAAACACAATTTATGTTGTATACATTTTTTTCGTGGAGTTGATTGCTTTTGAGATATTCCTTGTTTTAGCTTTCAAAAACGTAATATTTCTATTTCGGGAATTTGGCAACTCCTATCCATATAAACAAAGGAACTTCATTCACATAGCAACCAGCTTTTGACTATCACTTTAACCTATGGTACTCCCTTATTTCCCTTCTACTTACAAGGAAGCAAGTAATAAGACTATTTCTGCTAATTTTTCTCGATTAACATAAGTAAATAGAAGCATAAGCTTTTTAACAATAAACTTTTTAAAGATGTAGAGAAAGTCATGTGAATGGAGCACATTGTGTATGCCTCTAATATAAAACGTGTAAGTGTTAATATATTCAAAACGGCAAAGTAGAAGGACGCTACTTCAGCAGGTGTGTGCGGGTATTTACTGCGTGGTGTTCTTATTTTGACGAGTGTACACAGAAGGCTCGTTTTGTTAATAAACATGGCGGAGGGGAGGAGGAATTACATGCAGTCACGAACATCTTAATTAGAGTTGAGAGAGGGAGAGGGAGGGAGGGAGGGAGGAACGTGAAATGGCCGCCGCAGCCATTCCGGAGCCGCAGCTCTTAAATTGTAAATGAATCATTTCGAGAAAGATCGATGATGATCATTTCCTGCGAACACAATTAAAAATCGAGAAGGAGTTACAAGGTCCGCTGACGTAAAAACGTCGCCACTTTTTTATGTCTTCTATCTGTTAATGAATTCCTTAACGAGTTCCTTTGAGTATAAATAAAAGATTCTGTATTAAGAAAAATGGAGGTGTTGATGTAAAGCTCTTAGGAGGTCCACCTCTAAATCGAGAAAATAAGAATCGACTCCCTTAAGTGATATTATCGATACATCGCGAATTAATTAATAAGATCTTTATATATTACGACCATTTTTAACACAAATATAATTTGACTACAAACAATTTTGTCTGGCCACGTAACTCAGTCGGCGGTATAGCACCTGCATACTCAGCGAGGATCTGTTTCAATTCCCACAGGACAAGTAGGAATTTTTCTTTAGCCAAGATTATTCCCCAATCCTCTCCAGAATCTGGAACTTTGAATAAGAGAGAAAGAGAAAGTTAGTGTCTTTGTGTGTGTGTGTGTGTGTGTGTGTGTGTGTGTTTGTGTGTGTGTGAAGGTGTGTCTGTGGGTGTGTGTGTGCTTGTGTGTGTGTGTGTCTGTGTGTGTGAAGGTGTGTCTGTGGGTGTGTGTGTGTTTGTGTGTGTGAAGGTGTGTCTGTGGGTGTGTGTGTGCTTGTGTGTGTTTGTGTCTGTGTTTGTGTGTGTTTGTGTGTGTGTGTTTGTGTGTGTGAAGGTGTGTCTGTGGGTGTGTGTGTGTGCTTGTGTGTGTTTGTGTCTGTGTTTGTGTGTGCTTGTGTGTGTGTTTGTGTGTGTGAAGGTGTGTATGTGGGTGTGTGTGTGTGCTTGTGTGTGTTTGTGTCTGTGTTTGTGTGTGTTTGTGTGTGTGTGAGTGATATGATTAGGTAAAACCCAAAGAAAAATTATAAATGCAATGAAAGTTGTATGCTACTTCACGCCAATACCTTCTCGTTAAAAGAAATCTGATGTGGTCCGTTCACATGACTTTCTCTATATATCTTTGCAACAAATTATTGTTAAAAAGCTTATACTTCTATTTACTTCATACTAGTCGAGAAAAAACTAGCGGAAATGTTCTTATGTATGTATTTTATTCTCTGCAATTGGGTACTGCCCGATGGCAGAGTTAAATGTACAAAATTCACTTACAATAATAATCTTAAGTAAAATTAAGAATAGTAATACAACTAGCATATTACATATATGTTTTTTTTTAAAATGCATAAACTACTTATTCAGTGTAGCAATACTTATGTCAATTACCAGCATGTTTATCAACAGTTATTATGAAGCCTCAACATTAATACTATGAATTTAATAATAATAATAATAATAATAATAATAATATAGTAATAATAATAATATAGACTAATACAGTTTTTGAAATCCTTAATTACTTCACAATATTTACTCAAATTACCTACCATTTATTATCTTTAAATTATTCCTAAACTTCTTTAAGGTCAGAGGACAGCTCTGAAAGGCTGCTACAGGCAATTCATTCCATTCTTCAATGGTCCTATTAGCAAAAGAAAATTTGTCTACGTTGGTTCTGTACCTTCTAGCCTGAATTTTATGCAAATGATCGTTTCGTATGATGGGTTTTCTAACCTGTTTCTAACGTCCACCCATGCATTTAAGCCAGCATAAGCTTTAAATAGTGCGACTAACCTATGTGATTTACGCCTAACTTTTAGCGGCTCCCAATTATTCCTTGCAAGTAGGAGTGAAATAAGAGAGTACGATATGTTAAAATTATACTCTAAATCTGGTTGCTATGAGACTGAAGTCCCTTTGTTTGTATGCACAAGAGTTGACATATTCCTGTATGAGAAAAGTCTGATGTGTTCCATTCACATGACTTTCTCTTCATCTCTGCAACAAACTATTCTATTTACTTCATCTAATCGAGAAAAAATTAGCAGAAATAGTATTATTACTTGACACTTTGTAAGTAGAAGGGAAATAAAGGAATACCATAGGTTAAACTGATAGTCAAAAGCAGGTTGCTATGTGTCTGAAGTTCCTCTGTTTGTATGGACAGAAGTTGACAGATTCCTATAGGAGAAAAGTATATTTTTTAAAGCTGAAACCAAAAACAAGGAATATCTTAAAACCGAAAAAAAATGTATATAACTTAAATTGTGTGTTTTAACGTGTTCTACATTTTTTGTGTTTTAAGTTTTCGTACATCTCTTACGGTTTAGCAATTATGCAAAATTCCGTAAAATTCATCCAGAATAAAGTAGTCTTCAGAGGCTATTCCCAGAAAATTCAAGATATACATTTTCCTTGCCAGGTAAATATCTTTAATATACGATATTTTAATCAAAATCGTTAGAGTATTTTTAAGAAAATCAAAATTTTCGAAAATAGTTCCATGTAAAGGGTAGTTTTAGACGTTTTTTTTTTTTTTGAAAATCATCGTGTCGCATCCTTGGACGATACGAAACTTAAATACCAAGTTTGGTATTTAACGTTCTTTTCGTTTTTGAGCTATGCTGCCCACAGGCACACACACACACATACACACAGACAGACACACACATGGACATTTTTCTAAAAATGCTTTCTTTTGGATTCATGGGGTGTCAAAACATATATTTCCGGTGAAATCTAGGTATCGAATTTTTGGGTGCAATATAATACCTCCTCTATACACTATGTATATAGTACGTATAGAGAAAGTAAAAATTAGCAGAAACAAACAGTCTTATTACTTGCTTCCTTGTAAATAAAAGCTAAATAAGGGAGTGTCATAGGCAGTGATGCCAACCGTAGCGGAATTCCGCTACGCGTAGCGAAATTTTAGCCTTCGGGAGACATTGCGGCGAAAAGCGAAAAAGTGGGAAAATGTAGCGACTTTTGTCAATTAAAAAAAAAAAAAAAGAAATCAGCCAACTTATCGTAAACGCCATTGTCCTATGTTAGGCAACTATGCTGAGGGAAGTAGGCTCAAGGAATCTCTCATGTGAGAGATAAGTTGATAACTCATGTCAATATTTGTTTAATGCAAGCGCCCGGACTGACAGTGTTTATAGACATATTCAATAATCAGTATACAGATAGTTGATGCTTTTCAAAAAGTTGTTATAACCTAATCTGTACCTTGGGCAGCACTCGCTCATCGCAGGCACAGTCTCATTTCAAGTTATAATATCATACTGTCAGCTTGCCGACTAAAATATTGGATTAAATCAAATAGGGCGTTACTTTTAATTGTTACTAATTATAGTTTATAATGAGTGATAAAGGGCACTCCACCCCTAAGAAAAAAAAAGGAGTATCGCGGAGAATTGGCGAAAGATGAGAAGAAAGCGAGAAAAGAGTTGTTTTCTGACATGTGGTTCAAAGACCAGTTACAGAAGACAGTGCAAAAGCAAAGTGCAGAGCATGTAGTATTTTTTGGGGGGCAAAAAGAAGTGATATTTTGAAACATTATGAAAGCCAGAAACACCAGAAGAATATAAAAGCTAGTGATAATTCAAATATTTCTCAGGTAATTAGTAAATTAATATATTTATATTTTACTGAGGAACGAATAATGACAAAATTCGTTTAAATTTGATTTTTCATTTAATCAAAAGATACATTTTCGTCACTAAAAGAGGCCAAAATTACCATAGAGAAGCTATAATTTTTTTCTATGACCGATAGTAATGACACTCATAATTATGATAATTTTGTTATTTAAAATAATAAATTGGTATAATAAACAAAATATACAGTACCTTCAATTCTTTCGTTTCTTGCTTTACAGATATTTCGCAAAAGAAGACAAAAGTGCTACCGTTGCTGACATAAGACTTAGTTTGTTAGTTGCCGCCCATAATTTGCATTCAGCATATTGTTGAAGTGTCTAAGTTGAATTTTAAAGATTTAGCAATTGCCAAGGATGTTACTCAAGGACACTAAATACACAAGTATTGCTCAAAATGTTCTCTCTTCAAAAATCGAGGATGATTTAAGAAAAGAGCTGAAAGCTACTGAATGTTCCATCCTCGTTGATGAGAGCAGAGATATGAGCAATACACGGCTGCTTTCTGTGTTAGTGACATATATTCATAATGAAGAACTGAAAACCCAACTTCTTGATTTGGTTCCCATTGGTAGCGATGAAGGTACTGCAAAGGGTGTTTGTAATTTGTTCAAAAAATGTCTTGCAACAACAGAGGTCACTGTGGAGATTGTCGTAGGCTTTTGTTCTGACAGTGCCATGTTATGTTAGGCAACAAGGAGTCGCTTAACACTCTCCTTCTTAACGACAATCCTCAAATATTTACTAATGGTTGTGTATGTCATTCAGCATTGCAAGAGATTCCTGCATTGTTGCAAAACGTGTCCAGTTATTTTTCCCGTTCCCCTAAAAGGCAGAGTATCTTAGAAAAATTCCAAAAATTCACACATGCTTCTGCGTTAAAGATGTTAAGTCCCAGTCAACTTGTGTTAATGTGCTCTTCAACAATGGGGTGTTCTTTTTGAGTTGTTTAGAGTGGCAGCGTTTGTAGACAAAAAATCCAGTGTGCAGTATGATATTTTCTGAACCTCAGAATCTCTATCTGAAAGCATATCTTTACTCTTTGAATTATGTTTTGCCAATTTTTAATCAGCTCAATGCAATGTTCCAGTCTCAGAATGTTCTCGACAAGATTTATAACCCCAAAGTAGGAGATTCGTTTAAATGCTTGCAATGAATTTTGTAAAATCTGCTTATTTCTCAACCGATGAAAAGTTGGGCACATCAAATGTTTTTGTCCTCATGCCTTGCTTCCAATAAAAGAGGCAAATGTTGGTCAGGATACTATGGAAATGCTTACGTAATGCCATAAGAGGGACAAAGAACAATTCAAACTTGTCTGTGTTAAATTTTATCAGAAGTGTGTGAGTGAATCGTACAGAAGGTAACCAGTGAACCACAAGCTTTTTAGGAATATGTCATTCTTTATTCCAAGCAATGCTTTTGCCCAAGGCGCACAGAAAAGGTAGGATGTTTTGGGACTTGCAAATAAATATGATAGGAAAATTGATAGTAAAGAAACACTGCAAGAATTTCAGAAACTAAGTTCTTACTTTTCCGAAGAAGAAAAAGAAAAGTTAATTAAATAAGCAGTACTCTTACTTTCTGGTGCAGAGTGGGAGAAATAAAACATTTTGAAGGGCAGTATGTCTTCTCAAATATTTCAAAATTGGCTAAACTTATACTTGTGTTGCCACATGGAAACGCTGATATGGAAAGTGTTTTCCATGATGGCTGACATCAACTCAAAAAAAAAAAAAAGGAACAAACTAAAGCCCCAAACTCTGAGTGACCTCCTAAGAGTAAAAGTCGATCTTCAAAACAAAGACAATTGTTGTATCTCATACCCAATAAGCGACGAACATGCAAATAAATTTGGGAAATCCATGTACCATTTTTCGAGAAATGCTGCAGTCAGAATCGTCCGACAGTGATGGCTTTACACAGCCTGAGCAGTTATTATATCACGCCCTATTAGACTTGACCCAACAACATCATAATCACCTAATCCATCGTCTGGAACGTCATAGAAAAGGTAAGTGGTAACCATTTAATGTGTGTATTTTTGTTACGGAATATAATGGAATTTTGCTCGACCTCAATGGTATTTAGTTGGCAACACTAGTCATAGGTTTAAGTGATAGTCAAAAGCTGGTTGCTATGTGACTGAAGTTCCTTTGTTCGTATGGACAGGAGTTGACAAATTCCCGTATGAGAAAACTATAAGTTTTTTAAAGGTGACATTAAAAACAAGGAATATATAAAAACGATCAGCTCCACGAAAAAAATGTATATAAAATAAATTGGGTGTTTTAAGGTGGTCATTTTTTGTGTTGTAAGTTTTTGTTCATCTCTTACGGTATAGCAGTTATTAAAAATTCCGTAAAATTCATCCAGAATAAACTACTCTTCAGAGGCTATTCTCAGAAAATACAAGATATACATTTTATTTGTCAGATAAACGTGTTAAGTATACGATATTTTAATCAAAATCGTTAGAGCCATTTTTAAGAAAATCGAAATTTTCGAAAAAAGTTCCATGTAAAGGGTAGTTTGTGATGGGGGAATTTTTCTCGAAATCTTCGGGTCGCATCCCTGGAAGATACTAAACTTAAATATCAAGTTTGGTATATTACCGAATTTTCGTTTTTGAGTTATCATGTTCACAGACACACGAACACACATACACACACACACACACACACACACGGACCTTTTTGTGAAAATGCCTTTTTTGGATATTGGGGATCGTAAAACATATACTTCCGGTAAAATCTCGGTATCGAATTTTTGGGTGGAGTGCTATACCTTCTCTATACACTATGTACATAGTAACTGTAGAGAAAGTAAAAATGTATATGACATAAACTTTGTGAGTTAACGTAATCAACATATTTGTGCGGTAAATTTTTGTCTGGTTCTTACGGTTTTATAAAATTCATCCCGAATAAAGAGATCTTCTGAGGTTATTTCAGATAACTCAAAATGTACATTTTGTTTTTCATGCAAATATCTTTAATACCCAGTATTTTAATCAAAATCGTTAAAACCATTTTTGAGAAATGATAAATTTCGAAAAATATTCGATGTTAAGGGTAGCTGCGGATGTGGTATTTTCTTGTAACTCTTGGTATACCGCATCCTTGAAGGACACTGAATTTAAATATGAGTTTTCGTTTTTGAGCTACGCTACACACACGGTCATATTTCTAAAAATGCTTTTTTTAGATTCAGGGAGTCTCAAAACATATTTCCGGTGAAATCTCGGTATCGAATTTTTGTGTGGAATACAATATCTTCTCTATCTATTCTGTATACATTGTACATACGTGCTAGAGAACGTACAAATTAAAATACTTTTCATATATAATTATATTTTATTATACTTGATGAGGTGGTGAACTTGTAAAGATATTTTCTACTAACAACTTTATGAATGATTTTGTAAATTCTACCTTGCAATTAACTAAAAGGAGTTTCAAGCAGATCTTCTGTACACGAACCGAGGACAATTGAACAAAATGTTCTATATTTCTTCCTTTCCACAAGGAAAGTCGAAGTGCATTTCTATAATCATATGTTAGCGTTGGGCTATGGATTAAGTTTGTCAGTATATGTACACTTGGTGACGGTATAACATCAGGCAGAAGTACTTTGCAAATAGGTGACTGTATTTAGCATAGGGAAATATGTTTCTTGTTAGATAGGTAGAGTCAGACTGAAAAATTCAATGCAACAGCCGGGATTTGAACCACTCTAGCCGGTCGCTCTGCCACTCAACTACCAATTACTTGTGTGAAAAACAATTAAAACCAATACCAAATGACCATAATAGTTGTCTATACTATGAATCCTGGGACTTAAAGTACTTACAGCATTGTAAGTCGCCATTGGGGTTGTCATCTCAAAATAGTTTTGAGATCACCTTGTGGTTTACGGGAAACATGTGAGTTAGTTGTGTAATTCAATGCTATGCCGGCATGTTGCCATGGTAGCTCAGTGGAAGAGCAACCGGCTAGCGATCGGGACATCCGTGGTTCAAATCCCGGCTATGGCATTGAATTTTTCAGTCTGATTCTACCTATCCAACTCCTGTCCTACACACGGCTTGTGTGAAAACAATTGAAACCAATGTTTCTTGTTGTTGAGCCACTGTTGCTATTCCTCCATGAATTCCATATATACTGTCTGCTTTTTAACCGTGTCTTTATTCTTGATGTTAAACATTTGTCTAGGTATATTGTGCGCGCACGTTTTCTTGGGCGCTCGGCTCCCTATTCTTCATTCGTTAAGTTTCAGGAAATTTTGGAGGCAGAGGAGAGCAACAGCATTCAGACATGAAGCACGCTATATACCCTGATAGATTAGATTGCATTAGATTAGAAAGCATTCCGTAGGTTGTTTTAGGCCAGGAAGCCACTGAACATAGAACTTGTCAAGGCATATACATGTATACATATGTTTATATACTACGAAAAAAACAATGTATAAAGCTCTAGTGCTAAAATCATGGGTTACAAAAACAGCAGAATAGACATATAATCACACCATTTGCTTTTGAGGACTGTACGCCACTGCACTATACTTAATGTGCTCTTTAAAAGCATACGTACTTCCTTCTTTTTTTTTTTTTTTTTTTTTGCACATAAAATAGAGTATCAAAAATGTATAAATAAATATAATTTCATTATATGTAACACTGATGTAATGTCAGATGATAGTTTTCTAATTATCGACATAATAGTTACTACTAGTAATTATATGAAACTAAATATGATTATTGTATTATGTACTCTTCATAAATGTCAACAAATTACAATACATATTTACAAATATGTTATAGAATTAACAATACAAAGCTTTAAAATTATGTACTAGAAGGTAAAATATCAAAGCATCAGACTTTACAGACCTTGTGTCATTGCTAAATACTTAAAAAGTTATTTGAAACATTCGTGCAAGTCAAAGTATACATCAGTTTAATTTGAATATAAAACACACACACACACACACTAATATACTCAAAATGCAATACAGTATAATACTTATAAATACAATGATTATTACGGTATTGTCAGACAGATTTGTCACTTAAATATTCATCTACAGAGTAAAATGGTTTATTGCAAAGGTACTCCTTAAGAGAGGCCTTAAAAGCCCTGAAATTGCCAACATTTTCTTTGAGATTACTGGGGAGAGAATTAAATATCTTGATTGTTTCATAATATACACCTTTCTGAAAGCAACGGAGATTGGCATTGGGACGATGAATATATCTCTTTTGTTTAGTATTAATGTTATGAATTTCCATGTTTGTTATAAAACTATGTCGATTAACTGCATAGAATTTTAAAATGGATAATATATAAACACAAGGTAAGGTGATTATGCCCAATTTTTTAAATATTTCTTTGCATGACTGTCTGCTATAAGCATTATAGATTATTCGTATAGCTTTCTTCTGTATCCGGAATATGCATTTACTATCCACTGAATTACCCCAGAATTTTATTCCATACTCGTTGATGGAGTTAAAATAGGCAAAATACACCAATTTAAGTGTATCGATTGAGTGACATGTAACTAGTGCACGGAGAGCATAACATGCTGAGATAAGTTTAGGTGTGATGTGGCTAATATGTGACTCGCCAGTCCAAATGCTTATTTAATGGCTTCAATGCTAAGGTTTCCTTATGTCTGTGGATCTTACACACGTCCATGTGCACCGTGTTTTGTTTAACAACTCATGTAGTTTGCGGTAAATTAGATAAGCTATTTACATACTGACTAAGAGACTCAAAGAAATAAGATGGACAGGTGGATTAGTTGTCTGTTGTTCCTCGGCTCACCGTTAACTGGCGCCCAAACACGTAACAGTTGTCATTACTGGAAGCTGCTTCTTTTGGTGCAATGTCCGCTATTTCCGACATCACTATCATGTCCCTGTATCCGTTCTAGATCCTACTAATCAGAAAATGTAATAATGTATCACGGAATTTCATTCTCTTGATTAATGGTTGTGTTTGCCAGGAGCGCCCAAAACAATCTATTTTAGTGTAAGCAGCTCGAATCTCAGAATTGTGTCAAAATGCGTTATTTCTGCAAATATAAATAATAATTATATATTACACAGGCTGTTATGGGTAGAAGTGTATTTGTAATGCTAATATAGACCAGGTTTTTTTGTATTTTTGTTTGCTTGTTTTGTTTTTCTCAATTCGTACCCTCACTAATCATAAATATTGTCAAAACATAAATTACAATTACAATTTTTAATAACCTTGTAGGAAACGCCTTACTAAATGCTATTATTCTTTATCAGTTATCTTTTTAGTAATTTATTACCTTAATTATTCTATAAATCGTAATAAAGAACAATGCATCAATATTTGTCTCATTTGCGAGCCTATGATTGCGGTGGTACACATGGCATACCTACGTGTTTATTTTCCCAAAGACCGCGAGTAGCAAAGCATTCAGTGCCTGGCTGTAACAAATGATATCGGAAGTGAACTTGAATGCTGTCTGTATGGAAACGTGCCACACTACCTGAGGTCTGAAAACGTACACATAGGTGTTCTTCATTTCGTGGCGTAGTTAAAAACATACAAAACACATCAGGTGGCAAATTATTAAATTGGTTTGTGAAAAATTGTTAGACGAGAAAAAATAACTAATACATCGAAATCTGTACGTATAAGGCTTTCATTTGTCAAAATATCTGTATCTACACCCCTGTAGAAGATGGTAAAAATAGCAAGAGAAATGTGCATTCCACAAATTAAAAGAAAAGAAAACTTACTTTCTTATTTTTTGTTTCTGCGATGGGGATGAAAAGAAAAGAAAAACAAAAGAAGGATAATTGTGAAAGGGAGGGTATTAAAACAAAAGCGAAGTACTTAGCTCTAATATGGCTGCTCGTTTCACGCCTTTGTTTCTTTTTTTGTTAAGAGAACAAGTGGAAAGAAAAAGGAACTCAATTCCCCTGTTAGCGGGCACAACAATTTCACCTCTGTTAACCTTTACAAGTGAAGATGTGCTAATCAGATTGTCACTATATTGTCCCATAAAGCAAGCAAAACTAAAAAAAAAAAAAAAAGAAGCTGATCTGTTCCATTCACATGACTTTCTCTACATCTGTGCAACAAATTATTCTTAGAAAGCTTATGCTTCTTGTTTACTTCATGCTAATCGAGAAAAAAATAGCAGAAATAGTGTTATTACTTGCTCCCTTGTAAGCAGAAGCGAAATGAGGGAGTACCAAAGGTTAAAGTGATAGTCAAAAGCTGGTTGCTATGTGACTGAAGTTCCTTTGTTTGTATTCACGAGTTGATATAAACTATGTGTCTTAACGTGCTCTACATTTTTGTCTTGTACGTTTTTGTCTATCTCTTACGGTTTAGCAGTTATGCAAAATTCCGTAAAATTCATCCAGAATAAATTAGTCTTCAGAGTCTATTGCCAAAAAATTCAAGATATACATTTTATTTTTCAGGTCTTTAATATATGGTTGTCTTTAATATATGATATTTTAATCAAAATCGTTAGAGCCATTTTTGGGAAAATCAAACATTTAGAAAAAAGTTCCATGTAAAGGGTAGTTTTGGGGGAGGATTTTTCTCAAAAATCTTCGTGTCGCATCCCGAGGATACGAAACTTAAATACCAAATTTGGCATTTTACCGACTTTTCGTTTTTGAGTTATCGTGTTCACAGTCACACGGACATACACACGGACACACGGACATACACACGGACATACACACGGACCTTTTTCTGAAAATGTTTTTTTTTTATTCAGGGGACACTAAAACACATATTTCCGGTGAAATCTCGGTATCGGATTTTTGGGTGGAGTGCAATAACTTCTCTATACACTGTGTACATAGTACGTGTAGAGAAAGTAAAATAAAGGTAGTGTACAATCTTTTATTTGCAGATGACCAAATCATTCCCATTACGTAACATTGCTTATGAGGATTATAATTAAAATATGTCAGTTTCAAAATCTACAGTGATACATTCACATAACATTCTCTATTTGTGTTGCAGTAAACTATTCTTCTACCTTCTTCAAACTTATCAAGATAAGCTTTGACAGAAATGTTCTTTTACCTTCTCTACATCGTATGTACATCTACCAAGAAACTCGATGTCGAGATTCAACTGAAATATCTTTTGAGGTCCCCTGAGTCGAAAAAAACATTTTTAGAAAAAGATCCATGTATCTGTGTATGTATGTGTGTGTGGACGGCATAGCTCAAAAACGAAAATACCGTTAATATCAAACTTATTTTTATGTTCATCATCTTTCAAAGATGCGACACAAATATTTTCAAAAAAGTTCCCCAAATTACCTATTACAAGGAAAAATATTTTAAATTTTTGTTTTTCTCAAAAATAGCTTTAACGATTTTGATTAAAGGCATTTACATCAAAGGATAAGATGTATATCTGGAATTTTCTGGGATAAGCCTACAACTACCTCTTTATTCGAAATTAATTTTTCTGAATTTTGCATAATTGTTAAACCGTAAAAGAGAGACAAAAGCTTAATGCATAAAAATGTAGATCTCGTTAAAACATAACTGATGTCATATACTTCTTTTTTATAGAGTTATTCCTTGTTATTGGTTTTAGTTTTAAACTACGTAGGTTTACTCAAACGGAAAGTCTTCTTTCGTTTCATCTCTCTTATTTCACTGCTGGCCATGCAAAACGAATCGAACTTCTGTGGTTTTATATAGTGGCCAGCTTTAAAACATTTGACTATCACTTTAGCATAGTGACTCCTTTTTTTCCCTTCTATTTACAAGGAAACATGTAATGAGGCCATCTCTGCTAATGTTTATATCGATTAGCCGGATGTATATAATAGAACAACCTTATGTAACAATAGTATGTAAGTAAAGGAGCTAGAGAAAGTCCTGTGAATGGAAAACATCAGACTTTTTATGTTATTCCCTTATTTACATATGATAAAGTGATAGTAAAATATTTTAAAAGCCGGTTGCTATATGATGGTATTTGAAATTCCGTTCAGGATCAAAACTACGAATAACGAATTTCCATTTGAGAAAAGTATAATTGAAAATTTAAACCAATGATAAGTAATATTTCGAATATGGTTAGCTCCAAACTATTTGACTGTTTGGCGAGCTCTGTTTTTTTGAATAGTAAGCTTTCATGTATCTCTTACTTGCAGTTTTCTAGTTATTAAAAGTCATCCAGAATGCAAAGTGTACACAGGCTATTTTCAGAAAGCTTATGATATAAATTTTATACGCGATGAAAATATCTTCATCGACATTTTAGAGACATTTTTGACAAAATCAAAATTTTTAAAACATATTTTTGATAGGGTAGTTTGGGATTCGGGGATTTTCATAAAAATCTTCGTGTTGTACCTACTCTTGAAGATTCTGAATTTAAATATCAAGTTTGGTATTTATCGGACATTTAGTTATTGTGTTTACAGACACACCCACAGGGACCTTTTTCTATTTTTTTTTTCTTTTCTTTATTTTTTTGATCCAGGGGAACTTTAAATGTATATACACCCTGTCCTACTTCAAGAACTTTGTGTTATTTATTGGAAGTACACTCCATCGTCATTTTAGTCTGGTATGTAGTGTAAGTAGAGGAATGACCAATTGCATTCCATCCAAAAATTCGGAATTTCACCGGAAACACACATTTTCAGACTCATTGAATAATACAAACATTTATAAAACAAAAAGGCAGGTATGTGCGTGTGTTTGTGAACAATATGAATCAAAGGCTAAAAGTCGCTTAAATACCGAATCTTTCAAGAATGTAACACAAATATTTGCAAGAATAGCCATTCATTCCTAACCAAACTGCCCTTTACATGCAGACTTTTCAAGATTTTAAATTTCATAAAACATCTATTAAAATTGATTAAAACACCACATTTAAGTATATTTACATAACAATAAAATATATATCTTGAAGTTGCTGGATACAGTCTCTGAAGGCCTCTTCTGGATGACTTCTTCATAGCTGCTAAACCTCAGGATACAACCATAATTTGACTACCCAAAACATGTAGATCTGGAAGAGTAACCCCTACAAAAAGTGTATTTCATAAAAATTGTGTGTTTTCATAGCTGCTAAACCTCAGGATACAGCCATAATTTGACTACCCAAAACATGTAGATCTGGTTTCATATCTTGGAAGAGTAACCCGCACAAAAAGTGTATTTCATATAAATTGTGTTTTCATAAGATTTACATTTTCAGTTGTAATAAGCTTTTGTCTATCGCTTACAGTTTACCAATTATCCAAAGTAATCCAGAATAAGATGACTAGAAGCAATACCCAAAAATTCAAAATATTATATATTTTATTTGCCATGAATATCTCTTATTCCAAGGTATTTTAATGAGAACTGTTACACATTTTTTGAGAAAATCAACATTTTTAGACATTTTTGCATATAAAGGATATTAAGGGTTGGTGGATTTTCTTGAAAATCTTCAATATCATGTTTGATGTTTCACTGGTTTTTTCTTTTGATTTATACTATTTTGTTTTTATAAACTTGCTTTATAATTTCTCTAGCACGTATGTACCATGAAGGTATATTGTAGACAGAGAAGGTAATGTGTTCTGTTAAATACTAAATTTAAACTCCGTGTCTTTTAAGGACGGGCACGAAGATTTTCAAGAAAATCCCACAACCTCAAATACTGTTTCTTTACATGCAACGGTTTTCGAAAATTTTTATTTTTACAAAAATTATTCTAACGGATAAATATAGTACATATGTATAGAAATGTATACTTAAATTTTCTGAGAATAGCCTCTGAAGACCTCTTCATTCTGGACAGCTTTTGTGTAATTGCTAAATTGACATAGACAAAAACTGACTAAAAAAATAAAAATCTGGTTAAACACATAATTTATGTCACATGCATCTTTACTTTCTCTAGTCCCGTATGTAGAGTAAGGTCGGGTAATGTCGGATAGGCTGGTAATGTCGCATACCTAGGTTTCGGCTTGATGGGTGCTGGCATCTTACGACAAGCACTCGAAACATGTTCACTGAGCTGGATGAAGTATTTAACGGTGGTCGCCATATTGAGTTGTGGTGTTTTGTGGAAGCTACATTGAGAAAACTGAATTCACAGAAAACAGAATTTTTAAAGGTAAGTTAACATGCTTTAATTACAACGGTGTTATAATAACAAAGTAATTTCGTCATGTTATATTCAAAAGTGCGTATTTTGCACTACCTTTTAATATATGTGAAGTGCAAGATGTATTGAAATGTGAATGACCAAATGGAAAATGGAAGAATGCCATGAAAGCGGGTAATGTCGGATACCTGTCAGTTGGTATCCGACATTACCTACCACTGTGGAAGCACCTTTTTAATACTTGTAAATAACAGTGAACAACGAAATAGTTAACTTCTAAATGCCAGTAATACAACTAATTAGAGCATAATTCATCATTTACCTGTACGAATTTTATAAAATTTGTTTATTTACATTTAAATAGATAAATAATACTTAAATGTTTATTAGAATTTGTTTATTGAGCATTTAACCCATTTAAGCTATATTAGACTGCTTTTGTCTTTATAGATGACTGACCGAACTAGGAAACGTTTGAAATCGTGGGATCCCAACGACATGATTACAGCAGTGAAAGTAGTTTGCAGGAAAGAAATGGGATACTTGGCAGCTTCCAAGAAGTTCAATGTTCCCCGTTCGACACTTTGTGATTATGTGCGTTCAGGAACTGAACCCGCAATTGCCGTATGTTCGAAATTAGGCAAGAAACCGATTTTCCCTTCTGAACTTGAAGAAAAATTAGTTGAATACCTTTTGATTATGGAGAAGAAGTATTTTGGTTTCACCAGAAGTGACGTAACACGCCTAGCTTACCAGCTTGCTGTCCGGAATAATATTCCGAATAAGTTTTCTGTGCTTAAAGAAGTAGCTGGCAAGGACTAGTTTAAGAGTTTTATGAAAAGACATGCGTCCACGCTATCTCTACGTCAGGCAACTGGAACCTCTGTTGCTAGAGTGAAAGGCTTCAATAAAGAAGAAGTAGACAAATTTTTCGACATTTATGAGGAAGAAATGGCCAAACATAGCTTTCCACCGTCACGCATTTTTAATGTAGACGAAACTGGACTCTCTATAGTTCAGAACAAGCAGCCGAAGATAGTCGCCCTAAAAGGCTAACGTCAAATAGGAAGTCTCACTGCAGCAGAAAGGGCATCTTCAATAACTGCAGTATTCTCCATGAGTGCTAGTGGAATATTTGTTCCACCTTTGATAATTTTTCCGAGGAAGAATTTTAGCCACCTTCTGGCGCGAGGAGCTCCTGTGGGATCGATCTTCAGATGCCAACAGTCTGGTTGGATAAATGCTGAAGCTTTCATGGAATGGTTCCAGCATTTTATTTCGAGTACGAAACCAACAGAAACAGATCCTGTGATGCTAATACTAGATGGGCACTTAAGCCACACTAGAAATCTTGAACATATTGAAGAAGTAAGAAATCACCATGTCTCAATCATTTCCTTGCCCCCTCACAGCACTCACAAGCTCCAGCCTTTAGATAAGACCTTCATGGGGCCACTAAAGCACTATTATGGTGAAAAGATTAGACGGTGGCAGTTCCAAAACAGAAGAGAAGTAACTCACTATGAAGTTTGTGAACTTTTATGGAATGCTTATCTTCAGGTACAATCAAGTAAAATAGCAGCTGGGGGTTTTCGAGCAACAGGTTTATATCCTGTGAACAGAAAAGTATTTGATGATTCAGAGTTTCAGGAAGTCAAACATGAAGATGAATCAGAAACTAAGCCAGCTCAAATTTCACTCACGGACGACACTCCAGCTCCTTCCAGTCCACAACCAAGCACCAGTACCTTCTCATCCAGTGTCCATTCAGCAGATACAATATTTCCTGAACAAATATCTCCCATTCCAACAGTGAACGTTAAAAAATCAAACCGAGGCCGGCCTAAAAGTTCAGCACAACTTATAACGGGATCTCCCTACAAAAGGATACTTGAAACTTCTCAGAAAGGTAAAAATGTGCAGATACCCCCTTCAAAGGCCTCACAGAAGCAGTAGAAATGTCCCAAGACACAGGACATTTCCAGCAAGAATGGAAAAAAAGGAACGGACATCACTACACGAGATGAAGAGTGCATGTATTGCAAAGGAAAGTTCTCCGACGATCGTCAGGGGGAAGAATGGATTCAGTGCATCACCTGTGAAGAATGGTGCCATGAGGAATGTTCAGGTGCCGAAAAGCAGACCTTTACTTGTGATTACTGTGCATAAACAGAGAAAATCAGTGCATACCTTTTGTTGTGTATTTTAGGTTTTTCATTTTCTAAGAGTTTTTAAAGATGACATTCCAGTTTATATGTCAGTTTCAAAGTTGAAGGGTTTTTAAAACTAGGCTAAGAAGTTAGCCAAGTCTTAAAACCTCACTATGTTTAAGATTTTCAGTCAAAATGAGATTTAATATTGTTTGTGTATATTACAATAAAATTTGGCGGGTAATCTCGGATAGTGTCCGACATTACCCTCCTATAGCACGACATAAGCATTTTGCCCATTTTCCTTTAAATCTTCAATAGAAAATATGCCCTTCATGTTAAGACCTTGTATGCTTCACAGGATTAAACGCACTGCATAGGCAATAATACATTGTGGTGAAATATGCCCTTAGTATAGGTTCTTACACACTACAATTCTCAAAAATGAAAATGGTATCCGACATTACCTGCCCTTACTCTACAATGTGCATAGAAGTATTGTATTCCACCCAAAAATTCGATGTCGAGATTTCACCGGAAATACATGTTTTAGGACCCCCTGAATCCAATAAAAAGCATTTTGAGAAACAGGTCCGCGCGCGCGTGTGTGTGTGTATGTGTGTGTGTGTGTGTGTGTGTGTGTGTGTGGACAGCATAGCTCAAAAACGAAAAGACGGTTAAATACCAAACTTAGTATTTAAGTTTTGTATCTTCCAAGGATGCGACACGAAGATTTTCAAGAAAATACCCCCACCCCCAACTGCCCTTTACATGGAGAAAATTTCTAAAATTTTGTTTTTTTAAAAATTGCTCTAACGATGTTGATTAAAATACCACATATCAAGGACGTTTCTATCACAAATAAAAAGTATATGCTGACTTTTCTGGGAATAGCTTCTAAAGACCTTTTATTCTGAATGAATTTTGCTTAATTTGGCATAACTAGTAAACAGTAAGAGACAGGCAAAAACTTACTATACAAAAAATTTAGATCTTATTAAAATACACCAGCTAAGTCATTTACATTTTTTTTTGGATCTTACCGTTTTCGAGGTATTTCTTGTTATTAGTTTCAATTGTGAAGTACTTATAATTTTCTCAGATGGAAGTGTCCGTTTATTTTTTGTTCTACTCCTGGCCAAGCAGTGAAGCGATTTGCACTAACAATCGCATAATGACAGCTTTTAAAACATTTGACTATCACTTTAGCCTGGTGCATTCCCTTAGTTCCTTTCTACTTATAAGGAACTAAGAAATAAAATTCAGGTAATGTTTATATCTATTAGCGTGGTGTTGAAAGAAGAATTTTCTTTGTGAGAAGTTTGTATGTAGAGTAGCTGGAGAAAGTCATATGAATGTAACACATCATATTTTTACTTGTCTCTATACATACTATATACATAGTGTATAGAGATGGTATTGCACTCCACCCAAAAAGTCGATACCGAGATTTCACCGGAAATATATCCTTTAGGGTCCCCTGTATCCAAAAAAAAGCATTTTCAGAAAAAGGTCCGTGTGTGTGTTTGTCCGTGTGTCAGTGTGCCTGTGAACACGATAACTCAAAAACGAAAAGTCGGTAAAACACCAACCTTGGTACTTAAGTTTAATATTTTCCAGAGATGCGACACGAAAATTTTGAGAAAAATCCCCCACCCCAAACTACCCTTTACATGGAACTTTTTTCGAACAGTTTTATTTTCTTAAAAATGACTAACGATTTTGATTAAAATATCGTATGTTAAAGACATTTACCTGACAAATAAAATGTATATCTTGAATTTTCTGGGAATAGCCTCTGAAGATTACTTTATTCTGGATGAATTTTACGAAATTTTTAATAACTGCTAAACCGTAAGAGATGGACAAAATCATACCACACAAAAAATGTAGAGCACATTAAAAAACACAATTTATGTTATATAATTTTTTTTTTTCGTGGAGTTAATCGTTTTATTACACATTTCTTGTTTTTGGTTTCAGCTTTGAAAACCTTGTACTTTTCTCATTCAGGAATTTGTCAACTCATGTACATACAAACAAAGGAACTTCAGTCACATAGCAACCAGCTTTTGATTATCACCTTAAGCTATGGCACCCCCTTATTCCGCTTCTACTTACAAGGAAGCAAGTAATAAGACAATTTCTGCTATTTTTTTCTCGATTAGCATGAAGTAAATTGAAGCATAAGCTTTTTATCAATAATTTGTTTCAGAGATGTAGAGAAAATCATGTGAATGAAATACATCAGGATGATATCTGTTTAAGAAAAGTTTAGGTAGCTTAAAACTGAAACGGATAACAAGGAATATCTCGGTCATTTTGAACGAGAGCCACATTTGTGGAGTAAGTTATTGTCTATTTCTCAGGGTTTACCAGTTATGCAAACATCATCCAGAATGAAGAGATCTTCAGAGGCTATTCCCAGAAAATTCAAGATATACATTTTATTTGTCATATAAAGGTGTTTAACATACGATATTTTAATCAAGATCGTTAGAGCTATTTTTGAAAAAAAACAACAAAAAAAACAGCATTTTCAAAATTTGTCCATGTAAACGGTAGTTTGGGGGGGGGTTCTTAAAATCTTCAAATTGCATCTTTAGAAGGTACCAAACTTAAATTCCAAATTTGGTATTTAACGGTCTTTACGTTTTTGGGCTATGGTGCCCACAGACATACACACACACACACTCAATGGAGCTCAAAGCATATATTTCCAGTGGGATCTTGACATCGTATTTTTGGGCGCAATGCCATACCTTCTCTACCTACTATATGCATAGTACGTGTAGAGAAAGTAAAACGTAAGAATCGTTTAAGAACTGTTTGTAGAAGAAGCTGTAGAGAAAGTTGTAATACGGCAGAAGTTGCAGCAGAAGCAATAGAAACTGTGGTATTGAAAGGAAGTCCCTTCGGAACCCATAAACAATCAGAAATTGAGGATGTGAGTGGCCACCAGGAATGTGCTCCGTCATTGTGGCGTAATTAAATGAAGGAGTCCCTCAGTGACACTTGTTAGCGACCTTCAACTAATCCAGTGCTGGACGGTCACTTAGCGGCCCCTGGGCGAGTGTTTAGTCGCTAGCGTAGATACGGTGCTTCGGGGACTGCCTCATAAAGTACAGGTTGGTAGCTCTCCACTAAAATACCCTTTACATCACTTTCTCTACCTATTCGTCAACAAACTTCTTGCAAAACTTTTATTCTCTTAAGCACTTCATGCTAATTGAGATAAACATTATCGAAATGGTTTTATTACCTATACAGGGTGTTAATGAGCTATACCGACATATTTTCACAGAATATGTAGATTACTTAAATAAGTAATTTGAGATAAGAGACTTATGGCCTGTTTATTGAAATTTCGAAGTAACGTCTATAAGTTACTGAAGTGCCAGTACACCACTGGCTAATTTATCACCATTCGAGAGGAAAACACGCAAAACGAAGGGACATATTAC
The DNA here is from genome assembly GCA_030762935.1 of Hymenopus coronatus. Classification (NCBI taxonomy): domain Eukaryota; kingdom Metazoa; phylum Arthropoda; class Insecta; order Mantodea; family Hymenopodidae; genus Hymenopus; species Hymenopus coronatus. The sequence continues at coordinate 128,883,555 of CM060894.1, read as the reverse complement.
AGCGTACCTCTCTAGCGTAGTGCTTATGATACTGGCTTTCAAGTGAAAGATAGTTTCCGAGTTCGGATCTCGTTCACGTATCGCGGCACTTCGTCTGGAATGAAACAAATCGAATGCGTTCCATTCACATGACTTTCTCTATATTTCTGCAACAAATTATTAATAAAAAGCTTATGTTTTTATTTACTTCAAGCTAATCGATAAAAAATAGCAGCAATAGTCTTATTACTTGCTTCCTTGTAAGTAGAAGCGAAATAAGACTACCATAGGTTAAAGTGATAGTCCAAACCTGGTTGCTATGTCACTGAAGTTCCTTTGTTTGTATGGACAGCAGTTGACAAATCCCTGTGTTAGAAAAGTGCAAGTTTTTTAAACGTGAAACCAAAAATAAGGAATATGTGAAAAAGTTGAAATCCACGAAAAGATGTATATAGTATAGATTATGTGCTCTACATTTTTTGTGAGGTAAGTTTTTGTCCATTTATTACGGTTTTGCAGTTATGCAAAATTCCGTAAAATTCATTCAGAACAAAGTAGTCTTCAAAAGCTATTCCCAGAAAATTCAAGATATACATTTTATTTGTCAGGTAAATTTCTTTAATATACGACATTTTAATCAAAATCGTTAAAACCATTTTTCAGAAAATCAAAATTTTCGAAAAAAGTTCCATGTAAAGGGTAGTTTGGGGTGTGGAGGTTTTCTTGAAAATCTTCGTGTCGCAACCTTGGAAGATACCAAACTTAAATACCAAGTTTGGTTTTTAACGGTATTTTCAGTTTTGAGCTATGCTGCCTACAAACACACACACACACACACACACACACACGGACACTTTTCTAAAAATGTTTTTTTTTTGGAATCTGGGGGTCTCAAAACATATATTTACGGTGAAATCTTGTTATCGAATTTTTGGGTGCAATACAATACCTTCTCTATACACTATGTACATAGTTCATTTAGAGAAAGTAAAAAATAATAATAAACATTTACTCAATGACAGGAATCGAACTCATGACCTTCGGGATAACAGCTTCTCGCGTTACGCATTAAGCCACCAGAGTAGTTGAAAAATATAGGCTACATACTAGTTAATCAACGCTCAGTGTCGCACTGTCAAGTAATTAGAGATTTTGCAAATTTTTGCGACATTAAATCTTGAGAACGCTAGTAACGAGCCGCTAAAAATAGACATTTCTATACTTGGGCAGCAGTTTTAAAGACATCCTAAGCAATTATTTCAACCTGATTTGCTTTAGCACCGACTTATCAGCACCTGATACACATGAGACTAAAGTCATAATCAAGTGCTTTAAAATCTCATCGCTGTGTAATGGACTGAAATTTCTTTCTCTTTGCTTGATCAGAATGAAAAAAAAAGTGAATAATGACTTTCCATTTCAGAAAATCATATGTTTTGGCAAAGAATGGCAACAATAAGAAGGAATATATCGCAAATGGTAAACTCAAACAACAACAAAAAGTGAATAATGACTTTCCATTTCAGAAAAGCATGTGTTTTGCCAAAGAATGGCAACAATAAGAAGGAACATATCGCAAATGGCAAACTAAAAAAAAAAAGTGAATAATGACTTTCCATTTCAGAAAAGCATGTGTTTTGGCAAAGAATGGCAACAATAAGAAGGAATATATCGCAAATGGTAAACTCAAACAAAAAAAAAAGTGAATAATGACTTTCCATTTCAGAAAAGCATGTGTTTTGGCAAAGAATGGCAACAATAAGAAGGAATATATCGCAAATGGCAAACTCAAAAAAAAAGTGAATAATGACTTTCCATTTCAGAAAAGCATATGTTTTGGCAAAGAATGGCAACAATAAGAAGGAATATATCGCAAATGGTAAACTCAAACAAACAAAAAAGTGAATAATGACTTTCCATTTCAGAAAAGCATATGTTTTGGCAAAGAATGGCAAAAAAAAAAAAAAAATTGCATTAACAAGGTCTACATTTTTATCCTGTAAGATCTTTTCTGTCTCTTACAATTTACCAGTTTTGCAAAAGTCACCCAGAATAAAGAGGACTTCAGAGGCAGAAATTTCAAAAAATATATTTTGTCATGAAAATGTCCTTAATATGTTGTACTTTAAACAAAATCCTTAGAGACAGTTTTGAGAAAATGAAACATTTGAAATAAAAGTTTATTTAAAGGGTAAGTGGGGGTGGGGATTTTCTTCAAAATCTTAATACATAGTTTGGTATTCTGCCGACTTTATGAATTATGCTGTCCACAGACACATACGCATACACACACACACACACGCGCGAAGAAAAACCTGATGTGTTCCATGTGAACATGCCTTTCTGCAACATCTCCACATTAGAGCTTCTTCTGCCGACGAAAGTCCTTGTCCACGCATATTATTCTTGATGTTCTGAAACAAAAATGTCACTGAGCACTAAATCAGGACTTTACGGCGGATAACTCATCAATTCGATTTTTGTTTTTGAGTGTTCAAGTAATCGGTTATTAGATGAGATAGGTGAGTGCTCGCATTGTTTTGGTAAAGAACGATCGATGGCACTTCTTGTCCTTTTTTCACCGAAGTCGTTCGTCACACAAATGGTTGTGTGCCATTCAGAATTGACTGTTTTATGTCTCTCTAAGGCAGTGTTGCCACAAGACGATTTGTTCTGTTAAAAACAAAAACAAAAAACAAAAACAAACAAAAACAAAAAAAAACAACACAAAAAAAAAAAAAAACCAGGCGACCATATGTTTCGAAGTGCTCCAGTGCGAACAACTTTTGCCGGATTTGTTCGTCTTGAAACATCCATACAATCAACTGCTGTTTACATTATGGCTCATTATGCATAGATCCATCCATTATTCATTACCTGTTCAATCCTATATACGTTCTTTTGAACCCCTACCATTGTATTTCTTGAACATTTGTTTGCACCAATCGACACGAGCATCCTTTTGAGATTGTGTCAGATTATGTGAGATCCAAAGAAAGCAAACGTTTTTCACGGTTAAATGATCGTGCAATATACAGGATGATTTTAAAAGAGCTGACACATTTCTTTCATTAATTGTTTCAAAACGTGTTATGCTAGCCACAACTTATTATATCTAAATTGTAGAGGAATTTTGGGAGATTATTTACCTCTATAGCAAATGTTGAAAATGTCCTCCATCCTGCATAAGGCACAACTCAACACGCCATTCCATGTTACTGGCCACTCGTTGAAGGACTCTGTTGTCAATAGCTTGAATCTCCTTTGTGATGTGCTTCAGATCGTCCATTGTCTGGGGTCGTGTGGCATAAACCCTGTCTTTTAAGTAACCCCATAGAAAGAAGTCCGGCGATGTCAAATCCGGAGATCTCGATGGCCACAGTTTCCTGGAAATTATCCGGACGTCAAAGAAACTTGCAATTAGGTTCATGAATTGGTTTGATGTATGGCATGTAGCGGCATTTTGCTGAAAATATCCTTCACTCAGCTCTACATCATCCAGTTGCTTAACAAACTCCATGAAAATCAGTCGGTACTCTGCAGTGTTCACAGTCTGGTTAAAAAAAATAATAGAATGGCCTCACTATTCTCTATGCGGATATTGAGCACCAAACTCGGATTTTAACCGGATGCAAAGGTGCTTCATGGATGACATGTGGATTTTCGATGGCCCAATGGCGTGAGTTCTGTAAGTTCATATAACCGAGTAAATGGAACCATGCTTCATCTGTTAAGCATGTGATGGACAATATGGCAGGATTTTGCACAATGAACGTCTGAAACCAACGACAATAATTCAATCTTTTATCCTTATCTGATTCCTGTAGCTGATGAACAACCGTAATCCTATGTCTCTTAGCAACATTGGAAACACACACACACACACACACACACACACACACACACACGCTGACACATACACATACACACGCTCGCGCGCTACAACAAAACCACAGAATAATAAAAGAAAGAACACTCTGATATCACACACCCACACACACACACACACACACTTGCACTCACAACTACACCACGTATTCATACATATAGACTAGTGACACACCAAATAAGTCTATGCAATATTTACACAAATATTTTATCTCTTAGTGCACGAACTTCCATTGAGTGTGTGCCCAGGCTCAGCCAGTTTTATATGTTTAGAATCAAATCCCAGAATGCCTTCCTTTGTCTGTTTGAAGCTTAAAATACTTCCGGCAATAATTTTCCCCTAGCACCCTCTATCTGCACGCAATCTGCCAAATTATGTGTCCAGTCTTCCTGATCCCCGCATAATGGGAAAATCCGCCTACCAGCTTCATCAACTACCTTACGGGCTTTCCACTCCCTAGCTTGACTATCACTTCAGCTTCCCATAACCGCCTTGTACTATTTACTCGGAAGTGAGCGAGGAAAGTATTGCTGCAAACGCGGGAAGTTAGTTTCCAAGTATGAATAATAAATTAGTTCCTTTCACTACAAAGCGAAGAAAGGCATTTCAAAGGTAAAGGCTCCGAGGGGTACGAATAGAAGCAAATGAAGCGCTATTTCTTCTGTAGTAATCTAAATGATCGCAAGAGGTGCAAGGCTTTCACTGACCTGCTTAACAATTGTCATTGGACCAATGCTGTCGCTTACTGGCTGTAACAATAGTTCTAATACAATATCCAGTTTACTTTCTCTTAGTACATTACTTAATATTATATGAAGGTATATTTGTATTTTACCCAAAAATTATATTCCGAGATATAGCGGAAACTGCACTATTTAGGGTCTCCTGTATACAAAAACATTGTAAAAAATCTGATCACTTATTCTTAAAAAGCTTATACTTCTATTTACTTCATGCTAATCCAGAAAAAATTAGCAGAAATAGTCCTATTACTTGCTTCCTGTAAGTAGAAGTGAAATAAGGTTAAAGTGATAGTCAAAAAATGGTTGCTATGTAACTGAAGTTCCTTTGTTTGTATAGACAGGAGTTGACAAATTTCTGTATGAGATAAGTATAAGTTTTTCAAAGCAGAAACCTAAAACAAGTAATGTCTCAAAAACTATGAATATAAATTGTTTGTTTTAATGTGCCCTACATTTTTTGTGTTGTAAGTTTTTGTCTATCTCTTACGGGTTAGCAGTTATGCAAAATTTCGTAAAATTCATCTAGAATAAAGTAGTCTTCAGAGGCTATTCGCAGAAAATTGAAGATATACATTTTATTTGTCAGGTAAAAATCTTTAATATACAATATTTTAATCAAAATCGTTAGAGCCATTTTGGAGAAAATAAAAAATTTCGAAAAAAGGTCCATGTAAAAGGTAGTTGGGGGGGATTTTTCTCAAAATGTTCGTGCCACATCCCTGAAATATACTAAACTTAAATACCAAGTTTGGTATTTTACCGACTTTGTGTTTTTGAGTTATCGTGTTCACAGACACGCGGACACACACACACACACACACACACACACACACACACACACACGGACGTTTTTCCGAAAATGCTTTTTTTAGATAAAGAAGACCCTATAACATATATTTCCGGTGAAATCTCGGTATCGAATTTTTGGCAGGAATGCAATACCTTCTCTATACACTATGTACATAGTACGTGTAGAGAAAGTAAAAGATCGATGCACGTGTGTGTGTGCTGCATAGCTCAAAGGTTAACCACAACATTTGGCATTTAAGTTCAGTATCTAATAAGAATGCGACTGGACGATTATCATGAAGATTTCCTCACCCCAACCACCCTTTACATAGAACATTTTTCAAAAAATTCAATGTCATTGCTGGAATTTGAACCATGAATCTACTGGTGTCTAGCCGATTGCTCTACCACTGAGCTACCATGGCAACTTGCCGGCGTAGCATTAATCTAACTCGCATGTTTCCCGGTAGACCACAAGGCGATCTAAACTTCCAACGGCGACATACAATGCCTTAAGTACTGTAAGTCCGGGCTTCATAGCTTAGCCAGCTATTATCCAACTCCTGTCCTACACATGACTTGTGTGAACAAACAATTACATTAGCATATTTGATTTTTTCAAAAATGGCTCTAGCGATTTTTATTAAACTACCAAATGTTTTAAGATATTTTAATAACAAACGAAATACATATCTTGAATGTTATGGGAAGAGCCTCCGAAGACCTGTTTAATCTGGATGGGTGTTGTACAACTGGTATACCGTAACAGATAGACAAAAACTTACTGCCAAAACTGTAGAGTATACACTTGTTTGTAAAGTTAACCCTTTCTGTGATATTCTTTGTTATTGGTATCATTTTTGAGCTACTTGTAATTTTGTCAAATGGGAAATCATTTTCTTTTATATCTCTATTGGTTTAAGGTAAAAAGAACCGAATTTCAATTGTTTCACACAACAATCATCTTTTAAAAGATTTAACTATCGCTTTAGCTTAGTGTATCCTTTTATTTCCCTTCTACTTACAAGGAACTAAATAATAAGGTCAACTCTGCTGATGTATGTCTTGATCAGCATGATTTAGGTATAAGAATAATCTTTTATAAGTTTGATTTGTGGCACAGATAGAGAGAGAATCATGTGAATGGAACACTTTTAAAAGAAAATTTGACTTACAAGTTTGTTACTTTAGTGTGGTTATTTGACATTTAGGGGAGGGGGGAGGCAGGGCCGGGTAGTGAGGCACAATAGGATAGATGTTTTTTTTTTTTTTTAAACTGGAAAGTGCTACCATGTACCACTTCTTGACTGAACTGCATTCTCATATCGATAGCAGTCAGAAGCAGGAGTTCCAACAATATAGTCGCATTATTGTGTTTGTAATCTTCATGATTAGACATTTCCGGTTTTTAAGTAATTTAACTGAAATTTGAAGTCGGAGTTTAAGAGGCAAGTATCTACAGAAACATATTTTACTTTTAATACATTAAATTGCAAAGATTTGAGTATTATTTTCAATGTCGTTACAATTCGGGAAGTAAGTCGTTATTGTGGTATGTCTTCAGAAGGACAAAATGGCGTGTGGGGGCAGAAGCGGGTCCCACCAATCCTGTGTCCTAACCAGTTTAGTGATGTTGACTTCATGCCAGCTGAAACCACAGAACAACACACTCCTCAGCCATCAGCATCAACATCTGAGGGGTCTACATTACATACCCAGCCTTGTGAGTCAGTCTCTCTTCTTCCCTCCAAAATTGCAGAGAAAATAGCAATATGGACACAACCACAAACATTTGCAGTTTCACCAAAAGATGTGTTGCCAGTTCCCTGTGTTAAAAGACATTTCTCTAATCGTCAGGAAGACGCCGCGGGAAAACAGCTGTCACCATATAAGGGTGAGCTTAAAAAAAAGGCAAATACTCAACCTAAGTCACCAGCAATTTGCAGAAAGACGTATCAGTCTAAGTTTGGTGAAACGACAAGAGCAAAGAAAGCCAAATATAGCGATAGCCGGTGCTCTTATTGCAAGGAGAAATATAGTGAGACAAAACGAAATAACGACTGGATTCAGTTTGTGATGTGCAGCAGATGGGCCCATGAACTTTGCACAGGTTGGCCTCAAAAGGCATTGAAATATTTTGAATGTAATGAATGTTAAGCACAGAAAAGCTGTAGTACCCGGTTGTGCCCCGCCGTTTTAACGGTCTCTACCCTAGCCCTACCTTATTTTGCAAACAAAAACTTTTTAGTTTATATTACGTATGTGATAAAAGATGGCAAGAAAGCACATGTTTTAAGATGTTCACAATTCATGATACAATAATTTACAATAAAGCGCATTTCTTAACATTATAATTTATTATTAGACACCCGATCCTGCCACCCTTCCCCTATGCCTCAGCTTACCTACAGTGCAGACTCTTGTATAGTTATACAGATTTCCCTCTCCTTGTTAATTGCTTGCTTGTAAGTAGAGGCGAAATAAGGGAGTAAAACAGGTTAAAGTGGTAGTCAAAAACTGGTTGCTATGTCACTGAAGTTCCTTTGTTTGTATGGACACTATTTGACAATATGAGAAAAGGATTTTTTTTTAAAGCTGAAACCAATAACAAAGAATATCTAAGAAACGGTCATCTCCACGAAAAAAAATGTATACCTATAACATAAATTGTGTGTTTTAATGTGCTCTACATTTTTTGTGGTAAGTTTTTGTCCATTTCTTACGGTTTAGCAGTTATGCAAAATTCCGTACAATTCAATCAGAATAAAGTAATTTTCAGAGGTTATTCCCAGGAAATTCAAGATATACATTCCATTTAATATCGATATTTTAATCCAAATCGTTAGAGCCATTTTTGAGAAAATCAAAATTTTCGAATAAAGTTTCATGTAAAAGGTAGGGGGATTTTCTTGAAAATCTACGTGTTTCATTCTTGGAGGATACTAAACTTAAAAGTTTGGTATTTTAGCAACTTTTCGTTTTTGAGTTATCGTGTTCACAGACACACGGACACACACACCCGGACCTTTTTCTGAAAATACTTTTTTTGGATACAGGGGACCCTAAAGCATATATTTGTGGTGAAATCTCGGTATCGAATTTTTTGGTGGAATGCAATACCTTCTCTATTCACTATGTACATAGTGCGTGTAGAGAAAGTAAAAATGAATAAGACGTGTGTTTTACTCAGATCACATCGAAGCTATGGAACACTATCTTCTATCGCTCATGTAGTTTCTGAAAACCGTCGTGATCAATGGAATGGTCTTGTAGAATTGGAAAGGTAAAAAGGAAGAAAAAAGCCCAGACAACATAAGGTGGTTTAAAATAAAGGTTCTAAAAGAGGAATGTGACAGACATACCTGAGCTGAAGCGCTTTGCTCTCACGTGGCAGGTCCGAATTCCTTCACACATCCAATTATCACCGACACTAATTTGGGTGATTCTGCTCAGCAGGTGGCCTCTACTCTTCTCCTATTGATTTTTGTACTACAATGGAAACATTCGTGCTTTTCCAAATCCTAGCCTTTAAATGCTTCCTTCCACAAGTTCGCAATGGAGTAACGGAGAGTTGGGTTTTGTTCTTCGTCATTGGTAAAGTTCACCTCGAGTGTCCTGCCTTGTTGGGTGAAGTGTGCCATGCAGAACTGCTTCTGTCCTTCCAAGATATTGTACATGTTACAAATAGGTATGTTTATTTTCCTATATTGCTTCCATGTTGAGTACTTCAGAACCAGTTCTCTGATTTTCCCTTTCGCCAGACACAAACTTTAATGTAACGATAACTGTGCAACAGTAATTCTTTTTAAAAAGTTATGACGTAGTACATTTACATGAATTTCTCTAACTATTCTTCAATAAACGTGTTATTTTTTTTTCGTTAATCCAGAAGAAGATCTACAAAAATACTTTTTACACAGTTTCTTGTAGATACAACGGAATTTAGGGAATGGGCTAGCTTAGGCGATAGTCAAAACTTCAAAAAGCAGGTTGTATTGTGATAGCTTTGAAATGGCGTTCTCTTTGTTTGACAAGGAGGAAGTAAAACAAATAACGAATAACATATGAGAAAAGTATAATTGCAGGAAAAGTGAAGCCAATAGCAAGGAAAATCAGTAATGCTGATATTAGATTTGAAAAAATATCTGATGCAATCCATTCACATGACTTTCTCTATATCTCTGCAACAAATTTTTGTTAAAAAGCTTACGCTTCTATTTAATTCATGATAAGTTAGAAAAATTAGCAGAAATAAGTGAGTAACATAGGTTAAAGTGATAGCAAGAGATGGTTGCTATGTGACTGAAGTTCCTTTGTTTTTATGGACAGGAGTTGACAAATTCCTGTATGAGAAAAGTATAAGCTTTTTAAGGCTGAAACAAAAAACAAGGAATATCTAAAAAAGCCATCAACTCCACGAAAAAAATGTATATGACATAAATGGTGTTTTTTTAATGTGCTCTACATTTCTTTGTGGTAAGTTTTTGTCTATCTCTTACGGTTTAACAGTTACTCAAAATTCCGTAAAATTCATCCAGAATAAAGTAGTCTTGAGAAAATTCCCAGAAAATTCAAGATATACATATTATTTGTCGAGTTTATATCTTTAATATATGATATTTTTATCAAAGTCGTTACAGCCATTTTTTAGAAAATCAAAATTTTCAAAAATTTGTCTATGTGAAGGGTAGCTGGGGGTGGGGGGATTTTCTTGAAAATCTTCGTGTCGCATCCTGGAAGATACTGAACTTAAATATCAAGTTTGGTACTTAACAGTCTTTTCGTTTTTGAGCTATGCTGCCTACACACACAGACACACACACACACACGGACATTTTTCTAAAAGTTCTTTTTTGGATTCAGGTGGTCTCAAAACATGTATTTCCGGTGAAATCTCGGAATCTATTTTTTGGGTGCATTAGAATACCTTCTCTATACACTATGTACATAGTATGTATAGAGAAAGTAAAAATTGGCTGCATAAAGATAAATCGAAATGATTATGACTATTGAGTGTGTTTGCCTGCTCAGCCATCACACGACATTGCCCGGAACATAAACGGAACGTATTGTGTTCTGTGAACATAGCGCTTTGCATACAATCTCAGGGTATGAACAAGCATACTTTCCTCTGTTTTTTATCTTAAACATTTATTTTTTTGTTAAACTAATTACAGCATAGGAGATAACGCCTTCCATCTTCTGCTGAATCCGTGGTGTTTCAGGTCCCACGAAGAGAACAGCCACCACCGCCGCCGCCAACAAAGAAAATGCTGGATCCTACCTAACATTCGATTTCGAGATTTCGCCAAGAAATTTCATTTTGACATCCTCGGAGGGTTATAAAAAAATCTGATGTATTACATTCACATGACTTTCTCTACATTTCTGCAACAAATTATTGTTAATAAGCTTATTGTTCTATTTACTTCACGCTATTCGAGAGAAAAAATAGCAGAAATAGTCTCATTACTTGGTTCCTTGTAAGTAGAACAGAAATAAGGTAGTACATAGGTTAAAGTGATAGTCAAAAGCTGGTTGCTTTGTAACTGAAGCTCCTTTGTTTGTGAGGACAGGAGTTGACAAATTCCTGTATGAGAAAAGTATGTTTTTTTTTTAAAGCTGAAACCAATAAAAAGGAATATTTAAAAAATGATAAATTCCACGAAAAAAATTAATATACTTAAATTGTGTGTCTTAAGGTGCTCTACATTTTTTGTGGGGTAAGATTTTGTCCATATCTTACGGTTTAGTAGTTATGCAAAATTCATCCAGAATAAAGTAGTCTCAGAGGCTATTCCCAGAAAATTCAAGATGTACATTTTATTTGTGAGGTAAATATCTTTAATATGCGATATTTTAATCAAAATTGTTAGAGCCATTTTTAAGAAAATCAAAATTTTTGAAAAAAGTTCCATGTAAAGGGCACTTTGGGGTCGGGAGATTTTTCTCAAAATCTTCGTGCCGCATCCCTGGAAGATACTAAACTTAAATACCAAGTTTGGCATTTTACCGACTTTTCGTTTTTGAGTTATCGTGTTCATAGACACACGAACACACGGATACACACACACATGGACCTTTTTCTGGAAATGCTTTTTTTGGATACAGGGTGCCCTAAAACATATATTTCCAGAGAAATGTCGGTATGGAATTTTTGGTTGGAGTGCAATACCTTCTCTATACAATATGTACAGTGTACGTGTAGAGAAAGTAATAAGACAAAATAAAATCATAAGTAAATCGACATAATAAAGCTCATAACGCACCGTACATAAGACTAACAAAAACTTAGAAATAAAAGAAATTTTCAAAGATTCCTTCAACGCCAATCATTAATGTTTTAATTTTTCTTAAAATTGGCTCCTGTGATTTTGATTAGAATTTCTTAAGATTTGAAATACTGATATAATATATAAGAATAGAAAAAACAAAAGAAAGGAAAATGTGTCATCCCTAGGTTCCATGTGTTGACCTGAGAGAGTCGTAACAGCTGTGCAATGCACGTACAGAACCTGGAATGTCTGTGCCAGAAAGCGCAATGGTCAAGTTACAAAAATATAAGATAAACAACGTTACGATAATCCAGAGGTTAAAAAGTCAATGCTTTCCATTCATAAGCTCCTAGGTTCAAATCTCGCATTACTTGTTATTATTTATCCTGTTATTTTTATGGTTGGTTATGTAGAACATAACATTGTATTGCTTTAGTTTTTGAAATTTTAGTCATATCTCTATATACACCAATATAATTCTAATAAAACGGTTATTTCAAATAATTCAGGAAACAATGCAAATAAAGTGTTATCCTCTAAAACTAACAAACATAATTAATATGTGGCGTATGAAGCCTCAGCACCTTCTTGTATAAAGTGCTCTTAATCGCTGCTGTAATGTGGGCGAGAAGTTACAGCATTCCGGGCTTCTTCAATTTCTACCCACAAGTCATCTTCTTCTGAATTATATCTAAGCCTATGTTATAAAAGGAGGATTCTTATACATTATGTATTACTTTCTCTAAACGTACTATGTACATAGTATATAGAGAAGGTATTGTAATGCACCCAAAAATTCAATACCGAGATTTCACCGGAAATACGTGTTTTGGGTCCCGCTGAACCCAAAAACAATTATTTTAGAATAATGTGCGTGTGTGTGTGTGTGTGTGTGTGTGTGTGTGTGTCTGTCTCTGGGCAGCATGGCTGAAAAACGAAAAGAGCGTTAAAAACCAAACCTATATTTAAGTTTGGTATCTTCCAAGGATGATTTTCAAAAAAATCCCCCCCCCCAACTACCCTTTATATGGAAAACATTTCGAACATTTTGATTTTATTAAAAATGGCTCTAACGATTTTGTTTAAATTCTCTTATACTCAGGATATTTACTTGACAAATAAAATGTTTATCTTGAATTTTCTGGGAATAGCCTCTGGAGACTACTTTATTCTAGATGAATTTTATGGAATTTTGCATAATTGCTAAACCGTAAGAGATGGACAAAATCTTACCACACAAAAAATGTAGAGCACATTAAAACACACACTTTATATTATATAATTTTATCGTGGAGTTGATCCTTTATGAGATATTCCTTGTTTTTGGTTTCAGTTTTGAAAAAATTTATACTTTTCTCACACAGGAATTTGTCAACTCCTGTCCAGATAAACAAAGGAATTTCAGTCACATATCAACCAGCTTTTGACTATAATTTTAACCTATGGTTGTCCCGTATTTCGCTTCTACTTACAAGGAAACAAGTAATAAGGCTATTTCTGCTAATATTTTCTTGATTAGCATGAAGTAAATAGAAGCATAAGCTTTTTAACAATGATTTGTTGCAGAGATGTAGAGAGAGTCATGTGAATGGAACACATCAGATCTTTTTTAATGTATTAAGAAATCTCTTGGCCAGGAATATTTAGATCTGAAATTGGGACAACTGTTGTTGTCATCAGTAGAGTGTGTGTTACTGCTTAGAAAACGACTTAACTGGATTCCATGTTGTCTATTTGGAGTTAGCACTCAGAAACAAGAACAGTCATGGCACATTAGTCACGTGTCTGCAAGCAATAATGGCGTAATCTTTTGTTGAATGGACGAAAATCTGCTCGTATTGAAGCAGCCATGTCGAATCCCAGGGTAGCACCACCACATTAATTTGCTCATGGACTTTTCTGTCAGTCGTTTCATTAGCAGTGTCGCCCCTAGTGGCGCATTTGAACATTTATCATGGCCGACTCTGTTTATTAACTCGTCATAACCGGCAACAAGACAGCAGATAACAAGCAGCAGCAGGTGTGACCCTTTTCTTCTTTTATTCCTGCACACAGCTGGCCGCGGCTTCAGACACTTTTCTCTTTGTGCAAAAACATCTTAAGTTACAGCCAACAAAAATTCAGCTCGATTGAAATTATGTAAATTGAATGGAACGTTTGGTGCTTCATCAATTTCAGCGTGTATTTTCGGAAGCACACTTAAAACTTGAGTTTGGAAACGCGTTTTTCATCCGTGGTTAGACTTTCATAATGGCCTGCCTTGTCTTTATGATGTCAAATGTTTTATTCATTAAAATAAAATGACTGGAAATACCATCTCCATGTCCTTGAGCAATTCATAAGAATTTATATGTGCCACAACACGACATCTACACCACATTATTGATGTTAACTTTTCATCTTCTTTGTCTTTTACTCTTTACTTCTCCTTCTCAACGACGACCACATTTTCCATTCTCTGTAAACGTTTTTGAATCTATTCGCTGATAAACCAATGTCCAAGTTTCAACAATAACATCTTGAAAATTTAAAACATAAATACGTTAACCTTCTGTTCCACATTCTCTGCACTGCAGTGTGTACACCACCCAAGATTTTGATATCAATATTCCATTAGAAATACACGTTTTAGAGACCATCTAAAACATATTTATAGAAAAGATACAACAAAACAACCCAGAACAAATTTTCACATACATGTAAAAGTAATATTTAAGCTTCAGTTTTTTATTTGGTATTTTCAGAATCTTCCAAAGAAGTGATGCGAAGATTTTCAAGAAAAACCTCCACCCCGAATTATTCTTATATTGATAATTTTGAGCTATTTTTTACTTTCCCTACTTTGTACAAAGATCAATGTGTGTATTTTTTACTTTCCCTACTTTGTACAAAGATCAATGTGTGTATTTTTTACTTTCCCTACTTTGTACAAAGATCAATGTGTGTATTGTTTACTTTCCCTACTTTGTACAAAGATCAATGTGTGTATTGTTTACCTTCCCTACTTTGTACAAAGATCAATGTGTGTATTGTTTACTTTCCCTACTTTGTACAAAGATCAATGTGTGTGTTGTTTACTTTCCCTACTTTGTACAAAGATCAATGTGTGTATTGTTTACTTTCCCTACTTTGTACAACGATCAATGTGTGTATTGTTTACTTTCCCTACTTTGTACAAAGATCAATGTGTGTATTGTTTACTTTCCCTACTTTGTACAAAGATCAATGTGTGTATTGTTTACTTTCCCTACTTTGTACAAAGATCAATGTGTGTATTGTTTACCTTCCCTACTTTGTACAAAGATCAATGTGTGTATTGTTTACTTTCCCTACTTTGTACAAAGATCAATGTGTGTATTGTTTACTTTCCCTACTTTGTACAAAGATCAATGTGTGTATTTTTTACTTTCCCTACTTTGTACAAAGATCAATGTGTGTATTGTTTACTTTCCCTACTTTGTACAAAGATCAATGTGTGTATTGTTTACTTTCCCTACTTTGTACAAAGATCAATGTGTGTATTGTTTACTTTCCCTACTTTGTACAAAGATCAACGTGTGTATTGTTTACTTTCCCTACTTTGTACAAAGATCAATGTGTGTATTGTTTACTTTCCCTACTTTGTACAACGATCAATGTGTGTATCGTTTACTTTCCCTACTTTGTACAACGATCAATGTGTGTATTGTTTACTTTCCCTACTTTGTACAAAGATCAATGTGTGTATTGTTTACTTTCCCTACTTTGTACAAAGATCAATGTGTGTATTGTTTACTTTCCCTACTTTGTACAAAGATCAATGTATTCCGCGTGTGAGTGTGTTTGTAACAACAAACGAATCAAACTTTGTACTTAGCTTCGGCATATTTCAAGGATGTGATGTGAAGATTTTCAATAAAATATCCAACCCAAATTGCCCTTTGCATTAAACATTTTTCGAAAACTTGCATCTTCCGAAAAATGGATCTTATGTTTAAGATATTTTCATCACTAATAAAATGTATCTCTTTAATTTTCATTCTCGATGACTTTTACATAACTGGCAACTGTAAGAGATAGACAAAACCTAGTAGACAAAAAATGTAGATTTCGTTAAAACATACCATTTATCATATCCAAATTTGTCTCCTTTTTCCTGGTTTTTTATTTCAATGTTTCAATAGGAAAACGTACTACTTTTCTCAAATTGTGTGCTGCGATTTGTTGTGCTTTCTCCTCAGACAGAGAGATCGAAATGGCCGGCTTTTAAAATATGTAATTATTGTTTTAGTTTATTGTATTTCTTTGTTCCAAATATACAAGGAAATAATATGAAATAAAACCATTTTTGCCAATATTTATCTTGATAAGCCTGAAGTATATTGAAGAATGAGCTTTTGTAACAATAGTTTGTTGCAAAATGAGTGGAGAAAGTTATGTGAATGTCGAACATTGGATTTTTAATTTGCTAAAAGTGGCACTATTGGTTTGGATTAACATACCACATGTGCACTATTATTATTATTATTATTATTATTATTATTATTATTATTATTCATTACAGGCAGTATTTGGAGTATGTAAAGATTGAAGATAATTACTTTTTTTTTTTACCTATAGACACAACCGCACGTGCTCTATGAACCTAATTTTTGACAGCGAAGAAAAAAGTCAGAACAACAAAATTGATATCTATGAAACAAAAGCACATAGAAAATTAAATGTTGTATATATTGCCTCCATTTTATTACAAAAACATCAAGGAGATCAAAGAAAATCTTTGATTTTAGGAATGTTCACAAGTATATTTACTTAAAAACCATACACCAAGTTGACCGGCACTGAGGATTTAACCCCGCACCTCCAGAAGGTGAGCTACCGAAGCTGCTGCTTGAGAAATTTCGGTCGATATTCTATATGTTAGTTTTGGGTTTATGTGTGATTATTTAATGATGATAGCGGAAAATGATCTATACTGTGGTAAAATAATAATAATAATAATAATAATAATAATAATAATGATCTATACTGTGGTAAAATAATAATAATAATAATAATAATAATAATGATCTATACTGTGGTAAAATAATAATAATAATAATAATAATGATCTATACTGTGGTAAAATAATAATAATAATAATAATAATTAATAATAATAATGATCTATACTGTGTTAAAATAATAATAATAATAATAATGATCTATACTGTGGTAAAATAATAATAATAATAATAATAATAATAATAATGATCTATACTGTGGTAAAATAATAATAATAATAATAATAATAATAATGATGATCTATACTGTGGTAAAATAATAATAATAATAATAATAATAATAATAATGATCTATACTGTGGTAAAATAATAATAATGATCTATACTGTGGTAAAATAATAATAATAATAATAATAATAATAATAATAATAATCTATACTGTGGTAAAATAATAATAATAATAATAATAATAATAATAATCTATTTTGTGGTAAAATAATAATAATCATCATAATTAGCTCATTTAGAATAGTGGTTGAGTCAAGCAACAGTATAACAAAACTCTCATTTACATTATTCACATTACTTTTTCCACCAACTATGTAAGAACAAAAGTCTTAAAAACTTATTCTTCTATATCTTCATGCAAATTGAAATAAACATTAGCAAACATGGCTTTATCACATTTTGTTTGTAGTTACGGGAAATAAGGGAATACTCTAGTCAAATCTTTTAAGAGTTAATCGCTATAAGCCGGTTTTGAAATGCCGTTCTCTCTGTGTAATCAGGATGGAAAAAGTGAATAACGACTTCGAATTTGAGAAAAACATCAGTATTAGAAAACTGAAACCACCAACAACGCCAATGTGGGAAATGATTAATGTCAAAAAAAAGAAAAAGAAAAAAAAAAGAAAAAAAAGAAAAAAAAAGTATTGCAACCAAATTATGTTTCCTTTTATGTTTAGTAAGAGTTAATTTACTTCTTACGCTTTAGCAGTTCGCAAGGAACTTCAGAGGCTATTCAAGCTATACATTTAAAATGTCATAATATATATATATATATATATATATTATGACATTTTAAATAATATATTATGTGGTGTTTTAATATAAATCTTCGTGATTTATTTTATTTTTAAAAAATGCATCTTTTAAAGCGTGTTTTGGGGTGGGGAATTTTTATGAAAATATTGTGTTGTATCCTTTGAAATGGTAAACTTAAATATCTAATGTAAGTTATACTGTTTTAAAAATGTTACATTTTGGATTCAAAATCTGTATCTCTGGTGAAATCTCTACCTCACATTTTTGGGTAGAATACAATGCTTCCCCTACTCACTATACGTAGTCACAGAGCTAGTAAACTTTACAAACGAGTATGGCTACGTGTACTGCAATGTTGTGTGGGATTATAGCAACAAATCTGGACCTATTTGTCAAATAGGCTACAACAGAAACCCGGATTTGGGCCACAATTGCAATAGTGTGTTGTAACAACATAAATAGTTTTACAGAAAACTGCTGAAGCAAGTTGTTACTCACTTACTCAATATTCGCAGTCAAAAGAAGGATATGCTCGTCACCAAGCGATTTGCTGGGTCAAAAGTTTTATACTTGGTCCCGAGATGCTTGCCGAATGATCGGATTCTGCTTAGATACATCAGTTGCATATATACCCCGCCGCTGAATCCTTGCACTTGACAGTTAGGAGTTAAGTTGGTACATCCACAGAAAACAAATGAAAAGCATGCACAAGGAAGCATTCCGGTCGGTCGGTCAGACAGCGGAAAGGGATCTAGATGCCGCACCGTTGCAATATCTGGCTATTTCCAACCACGTGCTCAGTTGTGCTATTTCCAACCACGTGAACTCCTAACATGTGCGTTGAGCTGTTCTGTACAAGATACGTATTATTCGTTGTTATTTATATTTGTTGATAGTGTTTTGTTGTTTGTTTGTACGTGAGGGAACACAACAAGACTTTCACAATTATAGAGGTGATAGACCTTTGTGGGAAGGTGTGGCGAGAGTGGACGCGGCTTCATGGAAGAAGAAAGTGAATCATGTTCACAAAGTAATACGAAAAACACAGGAATTAGACGGAATCATCAGTGAATGTGAACCACTAATGATATGTCTTGGTGACGGCGACGATGTTGATGATGACAATGACGATGATCCTTTCCAGAATGATGACGACGGAGACTTGGATGGAATTGAGTCATTACAATCCTAAACTGGTGAAAATAATTTTGTTATACCTTTCTCTCATTGAAACAACTATTCTGGATTTTTGTTCAATATTGTTGTAAATACCTATTGTACGCTACATACGTCATATATCACTATTATTTTCAGTTAACATCAATAATAAGGAATTAGCTTCATTATTCATCGGCATCCATTTACTATGTACACTGTTTATATTCGTCGTTACACACGATAGAGGTATTTGAAATCAGCTGTTGTTGTTTACTAGTTACTCTGGCAACGCCACAAAGGCACCTTAGCCAACCTTACGCGAAACCACTCGAACTGTCCAGTGCAAGGATTCAGCGGCTCTCGTTAGAGGGGTTCTGTCCATCAGTTAGTTCTAGAAGTATTGAAGACTTATTGGTATATTGGTGTACGCAGGTTTATTGTGGCAAGTAGCGCGAGATTTGAACCTAGGAACTTATGAGCGGAAGTAAGGCCTGCGTAACTTCTCGGCCACCGTAACGTAGTTCAGAGAGCTGCTTCCAATACTGAGAAGTTAACCATTGCGCTGTCAGGCACAGACCACTGTAGTTCTTTCGTGTGCGTTGTGAACACAGCTTTTACGAAGGTACCCGGAGGTCTTCGATCGGCACATGGAATCTGGGTCTTTCGACGGATGTACATAGTGCATAGAGAAGGTATTGTAATGTATACAAATATTCGTTACCGAGATTTCACCGGAAACACATGTTTTGGGACCCCTGAATCCAAGAAAAAAGTATTCTTAGAAAAAGAATATGCGTGTGTGCCTGTAGACAGCATAGCTCAAAAACGAAAAACTGTTAAATACCAAACTTGGTGTTTAATTTTGGTATTTTCCAAGGATGTGACACGAAGATTTTCAAAAAATTCCCACCTTTAAATAGAACATTTTTGAACGTTTTGATTTCCTCGAAAATGGCTCCAACGGTTTTGATTAAAATACCTCTTTAAGGACAAACGAAATGTATATCTTGAATTTTTTGGGAATAGCATCTGAGGACCTCTTCATCCTGACTTGTGTAAAATGTAAATGTAGGTCTTATTAAAACACACAATTTATGTCATATACATTTTACTTTCTCTATACATACTACGTACATAGTGTACAGAGAAGGTATTGTACTCCACCCAAAAATTCGATACTGAGATTTCACCGGAATATATATTTTGAGACCCCCTGAATCCAAAAAAAAAAATCATTTTTAGAAAAAGGTCCCGTGTGTCTGTGTGCATGTGTGTCTGTGGGCAGCATAGCACAAAAACGAAAAGACCGTTAAATACCAAACTTAGTATTTAAGTTTGCTATTTTCCAAGGATGCGACACGAAGCTTTTCAAGAAAATTCCGCAGCCCCAACTACCCTTTACTTGGAACTTTTTTAAAAATTGTTGATTTGCTGAAAAATGGTCCCAACAATTTTGATTAAAATGTCTTATATTACAGATATTTACCTGAAAAATAATATGTATATCTTGAATTTTCTGAGAATAGTCTCTGAAGACTACTTTATTCTGGATAAATTTTACGGAATTTTGCATAACCACTAAACCGTAAGAGATAGACCAGAACTTAACACACAAAAACTGTAGAGCACATTAAAACACATAATTTATGTTATATAAATTTATTTCGTGGAGTGTATCGTTTTTGAGATATTCCTT
Organism: Hymenopus coronatus; assembly: GCA_030762935.1. Classification (NCBI taxonomy): domain Eukaryota; kingdom Metazoa; phylum Arthropoda; class Insecta; order Mantodea; family Hymenopodidae; genus Hymenopus; species Hymenopus coronatus. The sequence continues at coordinate 128,863,001 of CM060894.1, read as the reverse complement.
GTTTTTAGATTCAGCTTTAAAATCTTATACTTTTCTCATACAGGAATTTGTCAACTCCTGTCCTTATGATCAGAGACACTTCAGTCACATAGCAACCAGCCTTTGACTATCACTTTAACCTATGGTACTTCCTTGTTACTAAGACTATTTCTGCTTAAACGTTTTCGAGATATTCCGGATTGTTGGTTTTCATTTTAAGACACTTAAATTTTTCTCACCGAAAGACATTTTTCTTCTCGTTTGTCGTTTTTTTACTCGTGGCAAGTAAAGAGAATGAATTTTTAACTGTTTCACATAGCGACCGGCTTTTAAAGGACGAGACTGTTGGTTTAGCCTTTGGATTTTCTTATTTTACTTCTATTTACAAGGAATCAAGTAATACGACTAATTCTACCGATGTTTATCTTGATTAGCATGATGTAAATTAAAGATTCATCTTTTGAATAAAAGCTTTGTTTGCCGAGTTGTCGAACATCGTGTGAATGGAACACATCAGATTTTCTACTTACAAGGAATCAAGTAATACGACTAATTCTACCGATGTTTACCTTGATTATCATGAAGTAGAAGTTTTAATAATAATTTGTTACAGTGATGTAGAGAAAGTCATGTGAATGTAACACATAAGATTTTTACTTTCTCTACACGTACTATGTACAAGGTGTATACAGAAGGTATTGCATTCCACTCATAATTCGATACCGAGACTTCACCGGAAATAACATGTTTTCGGTCCCCCTGAGTCGAAACAAAGCATTTTCAGAAAAATTTTCATGTGTGTATGTGTGTGCGTGTGTGTGTGTCTATGGACAGCATAGCTGAAAAACGAAAGACCGTTAAATACCAGACTTGGTATTTAAGTTATCTTCCAAGGATGCGACACGAAGGTTTTCAAGAAAATCCTCCCACCACAAACTACAGGGTATAAACTTTTGTTCTTCTCAAACATAGCTCTAACGATTTTGAATAAATATCGTATATTAAAGATATTTACCTGACAAATAAAGTGTAATTCTTGAAATTCCTGGGAATAACCTATGAAAACTACTTTATTCTGAATAAATTTTACGGAATTTTGAATAACTGCTAAACCGTAAGAGATGGATAAAAACTTACCACACAAAAATGTACAGCACGTTATATACATTTTGTTCGTGGAGTTGATCGTTCTTGAGATACTCCTTTGGTTTCAGCTTTGAAAAACTTATACTTTTCTCATACAGGAATTTGTCAACTCTTGTCCATACAAACAAAGGAACTTCAGTCACATAGCAACCAGCTTTTGACTATCACTTGAAGCTATGGTACTCCCTTATTTCGCATGTAATAAGACTATTTCTGCTAATGTTTTAGCATGAAGTGAATGGAGGCATAAGCTTTTACACAATAATTTGTTGCAGAGATGTAGAGAGCGTCGTGTGAATGGAACACCAGATTTTTTTAAACACTATAACTGTTCACATCTGTTTCTTTCAAAGTTTTGCATTGTGTAGAATGCGCAACATCTTTATGCATGCTTTGAATATAAAGGTATACATACCTACGCTTGGTATATAGTTAGGTACGGCTTTAATTTAAATGGAGGCATTTTTTGCTTAAAATACTAAGCTTAAGGATTGCAACTGGAAAACTGTGATAAAGCAATCAATCTGAGGAATACGGATCTCTCCGAGCATGTGCTCTTCTTTCGCTAAACTCTTACATGTACAACAGGCAGTTCATCATCTTTGTACATAATGTTCCTTGAGTTGTGTAGTTGCTAATGAGTAGGTGTAATGATTGAAACGCCTCACGTTTATGACCAAGTGGAGAAAACGTGCTTTTACTGCAGAGTAATATGCTCCCGGGGCAGCTGTACCTGCTTCAGATAGAGACGTCTTCATCCCAGCGCCTTTTCTTCTTCTCCGCAAGGTAAAGTTGAAAGAGAATATCTAAATCAAGTTTACGAAAATCTGCTGTGTTACATTCCCATTAGTTACTTATGCCTATTTATACTCCTCTATATTTCATACTCTTGTCTACTTTATATTAATCGACGAAACATTAAGTGTAACATAAATATTATTCATGACCAATTGTTACTAAATTAAGTCTTAATAATATCAAATACATGAAATTGTTTCAGCTAACTTCAATAGCTTCTGAGAAACGATTGATGTATTACTTTCTCTATACGTACTATGTACATAGTGTATAGAGAAGGTATTGTATTGCACCTAAAAATTTCGATACCGAAATTTCACCGGAAAATATATGTTTTGAGACACCCTGAAAACAAAATAAGCGTTTTTAAAAAAATGTCCATGTGTGTGTGTGTGTGTGTCTGTTTGTCTCCCTGTGTCTGTGTGTACGTGTGTGTGTGTCTTTGGGCAGCATAGCTCAAAGATGAAAAGATCGTTAAATACCAAACTTGATATTTAAGTTCAGTATCTTCCAAGGATGCGACATGAAAGTTTCAAGAAAATCCCCCCACCTTAAACTACCCTTCACATGGAGAAATTTTCGAAAATTTTGATTTTCTAAATAATAGCTCTAATGATTTTGATTAAAATATCGTATACTAAACATATATAGCTGACAAATAATATTTATATCTTGAATTTTCTGGTAATAGCTCTGAAGACTACTTTATTCTGGATGAATTTTACGGAATTGTGTATAACTGGTAAACCATAAGAGATAGACAGAAGCTTACCACACAAAAATTGTACAGCACATTAAAACACACAATTTATGTTATACACATTCTTCTCGTGGAGTTGATCGTTTTTGAGATATTCTTTGTTTTTGGTTTCAGCCTTAAAACTTATAATTTTCTCATACAGGAATTTGTCAACTCCTGTCCATAGAAACAAAGGAATTTCAGTCACATAGCAACCAGATTTTGACTAATACTTTAACCTACTTTTTTCGCTTCTACTTACAAGAAAGCAAGTATTAAGACTATTTCTGCTAATTTTTTCTCGATTAGAATGAAGTGAATAGAAGCATAAGCTTTTTATCAATAATTTTTTGCAGAGATGTAGAGAAAGTCATGTGAATGGAACACATAAGATTTTTTTAAAATGTCAATGCTCAAATAGAACACTTTAAAATATTGCTGGGTAAAAGAACGTTAATAAAGATAAAGCTACGATCAGTCTGTTAGCTAGCACACCTTTTAATATCCGCCACTCTCAGAAAATTTTAGATATACATTTTATTTGGCATGTAAATAATTTTAATATATAACTTGTGTGTACATACGGTATTTTAATCAAAATAATTAGCACCATTTTTGAGAAAACAGCGTTTCGAAAAATTGTCCCAATAAAGGTAGTTTCGGGTAGGGGATTTTTCTTAAAATCTTCGTGTCGCATCCTTGCAAGATTCTAAACTTAAATACCAAGTTTGGTTGGTATTTTAGCAGCTTTTTGTTTTTGAGTTATCGTGTTCCCTGACACACGGACACACATAGAAGATCTTTTTCTGAAAATACTTTTTTTGGATACAGGGGACCCTAGACATATATTTCCGGTGAAATTTCGGTATCGAATTTTTGGGTGGAGTGCAATACCTTCTCTATACATAGTACATATAGAGAAAGTAAAAAAAACAACTGATGGAAATATGACAAATAATATTCTTACTTCTACTCCCTAATTTTGGACTATTGTTTTTTAAATTAAATATTTGCAGCATTTGTAACTAAAAAGCGTTTTTGATACAACCAACTTCTCGAGCTTCTTCAGGACTACTCATGAAGCACGACAGCCACGAATGTCCGCTCTTTAAGGGTTGCAGCATGCTTAACAAAGTCAGCGATACAGTTAGAAAGTAGTAAAACATTTGAGATTAATTTTCCTTTTAACCGACGTATTTGATATTCTTTTCAGCAAATTATAGGCACTGTGAAAATGAAACTTTTTACTGCGGAGTGGATTGTACGTAAACCTAAACCCGCATATGCCGGTGTTTCATTTAACGGCTGCCTTTGCAACTATATTTTCTTTTGACTATTCTTTCTATGCAATAGAGTCTAGCATGAACTACAGTTTCTTTTAACTAATAAGCACTGCTAAAACTGGTTACACCAGATAACAGATTGAAAGAATCATTTCTATTATTCATGTCGTTAGCACTAGGAGATGGATCACATTCCGGAATATACGCACCCTGTGAGAAAGTTTTGAAACTTCTTTAAATAAAACGTTAATTTTTACTAGTATCGTGATAATGAATTCAATTAGAAGGCAGGAGATCCTCTTGTGTTCACTTTATGTTTGACTGCAGTTTCTCAATTTATGGAAGAAACCTGATCGTAAACATGCCTAAAAAAAGTCAGTAAAACTTCTCTTTTGCGACAACTTGTATCTGAATTGGCAGTAGAGATGAATGGTTGTATTACTTTCTCTACACGTACTATGTACATAGTGTATAGAGAAGATATTGTATTGCACCCAAAAATTCAAAACCGAGATTTCACCGGAAATAAATGTTTTGGGTCCCAATGAATCCAAAAAAGCATTTTCAGAAAAAGGTCCGTGTGTGTCTGTGTGTGTGTGTTCCTGTGTGTGGATCTGTGAGCAGCATAGCTCAAAAATTAAAAGACCGTTAGAAACCAAACTTGGTATTTAAGTTTGGTATCTTCCAGGGATGCGACATGATTTTTCAAGGAAATCCCTACGCTTTACATGGAAACATTTTCGAAAATTTTGATTTTCTTAAAAATGGCTCTAACGATTTTGATTAAAATTTCGTATATTTAAGGCATTTACTTGACAAATAAAATGTATATCTTGGATTTTCTGAGAATAGCCACTGAAAACTACTTTATTCTGGATGAATTTTACGGAATTTTGCATAACTGCTAAACCATAAGAGCTGGACAAAAACTTACAAACCAAAAAATGTAGAACACGTTAAAAAACACAATTTATGTTATATACATTTTTTCGTGGAGTTGGTCGTTTTTGAAATATTCCTGGTTTTAATTTCAGCTTTGAAAAACTTATATTTTTCTCATACAGGAATTTGTCAACTCCTGTCCATACAAACAAAGGTACTTCAGTCACATAGCAACCAGCTTTTGACAATCACTATAACCTATGATACTCCCATATTTCGCTTCTACTTACAAGGAAGTAAATAGAAGCCTATGCTTTTTAATAATACTTTTTGGCAGATGCAGAGAAAGTCATGTGAATGGAATACATCAGATTTTTTTATTATATTTTGCTGCATTCGTTATTCTCTTTGACATACATTTTTCGTTCTTCCCTCCTTATTTTCTAAATTGCTCATCTCCAGAAAGCCACTTGAGTCACTCTTTATTTTCTATCTCGCTCAGGATTCCCCACTATCGAGCAACAATTCTGCTCTTTTGTGTTGCAAATAATTTTCTGGGTGTAATAATGTAAACAAAAATATGATGCGTTCCATTCACATGACTTTCTCTAAATCTCTGCAACAAATTATTGTTAAAAAGCTTATTGTTCTATTTACTTAATGCTGATCGACAAAAATAGAAATAGTCTTATTACTTGCTTCCTTGTAAGTAGAAGCGAAATAAGGGAGTACCATAGGTGAAAGTGATAGTACAAAGCTGGTTCCTATGTGATTTAAGATCCTTCGTTTTTATGGACAGGAGTTGACAAATTCCTGTATGAGAAAAGTATGATTTAAAGCTGAAACCAAAAAACGATCAACTCCACGAAAAATGCATACAATATCAATTGTGTGTTTTAAAGTGCTCTACATTTTTTGTGTGGTAAAATTTTTTCCATCTGTTACGATTTAGCAGCTATGCAAACTTCCGTAAAATCCGTCCAGAATAAAGTACTCTTCAGAGGCTATTCCCAGAAGATTCAAGATATACATTTTATTTTTCAGGTACATATCTTTAATATACGATATTTTAATCAAAATTGTTACAGCCAATTTTAAGAAAATCAAAATTATATGGAGGTAGCGTGGAGAGGTTTTTTTTTTTTTCTTCAAAATCTTCGTGTCGCATCCCTGGAAGATACCAAACTTGAATACTAAGTTTGGTATTCAACGGTCTTTTCGTTTTTAAGTTATCGTGTTCACAGACACACGGACGTTTTTCTGAAAATGCTTTTTTTTTTTTTTTTGGATAAAGGAGACCCTAAAACGTATACCTATTTCCGGTGAAATCTCGGTATCGAATTTTTGGGTGGAGAACAATACCTTCTCTATACACCAAGTACATAGTACGTATAGAGAAAGTAAAAAGGGGCAAGTGTATGAGTCCAGCTTTTGCCTCTTGGAAACGCCCTAATGAAATGTGTTAGGGGGGTGCAAGTCCCGCCCGAATGCTTGTGGGCAGGAACACAAGTAATATGCAATACCGTTTCATGCGAATGGACCATCAAGTACATTTTTAAAGTGCACCAATTGACATTAAAGAGAATGTCTGGAAGTGAATTAGCATGATAAACACGGACCGGCTTGTAAATCGCAAGCTCAGGTGACAGTTGTTACACCTGCGCCCTGCAACAGTGGCACTTGTCGCTTTACAACAGGCGTTGATGTTCTGTCGGTAAGGGATAAACTCATTGGATTAATTGTTTTTCACACAAGCCGTGTACAGGACAGGAGCTGAATAGGTAGTCAGACTGAAAAAATCAATGCCGTAGTCGGGATTTGAGCCACAGATCTCCTGATCTCTAGCTGGTTGCTCTGCCACTGAGCTACCATGGCAACATAGCATTGAATTTCTCAACAGACTCGCATGTTTCCCGGTAAACCACAAGGTACTGTCATGGTCAATTTGTATTGTTACTCGTATATCCATGATGTTGAAGTAAGGCACCATAGCTCAGTCGGTTGAATACCTGCCTCTTGTTCGAGGAGTCTCCGATTCGATTCTTAGCTGGGAGACAGAGATTTTTCTCTAACCCAAATGATTCCCTATTTACCCCATCCATCGTGGTACCCTGCTTTTTTACGTGTTTCCGTCCCATCCCATACGTCGGCTGATAAGTTCCGGGCCTCACACAGATATGGCGCCACAGGCCAATTAGACGGTAGCACCGTATAACTTCACTCTAGACTAGCTTGTATCCATAGTTACAGGTCAATAGCTTGTTTAGTTTTTTAATGACAGCATTTTAAACAAGACAACTTTAGAGTTTCCATGAAAATGATGGATTTGGAAAAACGAGCAGTGATTAAATACTTCCATCAATTTGAAAGGCTTAACACCTAAAGAAATCAAGGAGGAAATGGGCAGTACATTGAAAGACACTGCCCCTTCATATTTAATGATTAAAAGGTGGGTTGTACAGTTTAAAATGGGACGTACGAGCACTAACGAAGAGCCTCGCTCTGGACACCCTGTATAAGTGACAACTCCAGAGATCTTGGCTGTATGGATAATATCTAAATGCCAATAAATTAATTTAAAAAAAACTCCAGAGATCATTGAAACAAGTCATTGTTTAGTGCTGGAAATTCACATATTAAAGTTGTTTGAGATAGCAGAGGCTGTAAACATATCAAAAGAATGTGCAGGTAATATTAAGTAATTTTGGGCTTTCACAAGGTCTGTGCAAGATGGGTGCTGCGTTTGTTGACACCTGATCAAAGGTTGCAAAGAAAAACTGTTTCTGTTAAATATGTGGAGCTCTACCATAAAAACCCCAGTGAAATTTTGAGACGGCTTATTACCATGAATGAATCTTGCATACATCACTATACTCCAGAAAGTAAATCACAGTCATAACAGTGGATTGCGCCAGGTGAACCATTTCCAAAAAAGGCAAAGTCAATTTACAGTTAACAAGGTTATGGCGAGTGTTTTCTGGGGAATTATTTCTATTGATTACTTGGAAAAGGGTAAAAGTATCACTGGTGACAACTGCGCAACGTTTGAGTGGTGAGGTGAAAAGAAGAATACCTTATTTGGCAAAAAAAAAAAAAAGATATTGCTTCATTAAGACAATGCTCCGGCCCATCGTTCGGTCATTGCAATGGGGAAAATGTGCCAATTAAAGTTTGATTTGCTTGAACATACATCCCCTTCCCCAGATCTGAACCCAGTGACTACCATCTATTCCCAAACCTCAAAGAATTTCTTGGAGGAGGAAGATTTCAAAGCAAAGAGGAGGTCATTGATGCGGTAAACAGTTATTTTGAGGTCCTTGATACATCGCACTACAGAGATAGTTTAATTAAATTAGAACCGATCTGAGAAATGTATTAGCCTTTCTGGAGATTATGTTGAGAAGTAAAACAAACAAAAAAAATTAAATGCTCTTTTCATTGAGAGGCCCGGGACTAATCAACCGACTCACGTCTTGGACTTTGTAGTTCTGTAGTGAGGATTTGAATATACTTCTTAGGAAAGGTTCAATAAAATAACATATTTGTGCAACAAGAATTACCTTAATATATAAAAGTAATTGTATATATGCTCCTACAGCTTGCACCGATTTCCACCAAACTTACAGATAACCTTTGACGCAAGGCAAAAATTACTATTTTAGAATTTTAAATTCCACTCCATTTCAGAGGATTAATTATTCAATTTCATGCAATGCCTAAAAATTATCGCAAGGTGATCTATACGTATATCGATGTAACTCGAACACTGCCAATATGAGACAAATAAGGACTATTAAACATTCAAAAGTGTCAAGCATTCTGATCACATGGTTGAAAAAGTAATAAGAGGCGAAAAGCATTGTCGAGGTTAAAATTCAAAATTGTGCCCCACTTCACAGGATTAATTATTTAACTGTTATTTATGAACAACAAAGCTGACGAGACCAACTGTATTTTTGTCAACTTTAATGCTGATATTTCGAATAACAATTTGTGTATTAAAATTTGACTTTCTTTTGTTTTGTCTACTGTATGTTTTTTTACTTTTTCTACATATACTATGTACGTAGTGTATAGAGAAGATATTGCATCCCACCCAAAAGTTTGATACCGAGATTTCGCCGGAAATAATGTTTTGGGTCCCCCTGAATCCAAAAAAAAAAAAGTAATTTTGGAAAAAGGTCCGTATGTGTTCGTGTGTGTCTGTGTGTGTATGTGTGTGTGTGTTTATGTGTCTGTGGTCAGCATAGCAAAAAAAAAGAAAAGGCCGTTAAACACCAAACTTAGTATTTCAGTTTGGTATCTTCCAAGGATGCGACACAAAAGTTTTCAAGAAAACTTAACTACCCTTTACATCGAACAAAATTATAACATTTTGAATTTATAGAAAATGGCTGGTACGGTTTTATCTTATATTTAAGATATTTACATACCAAATGAAATGTATATCTAGAGTTTTCTGGGAATAGTCTAAAGACGTCTGTCTGTATTCTGGATTAGTTTTATTGAATTTGCATAACTGGAAGAGATAGACAAAATCTTAATTTAATTGTCTTTACCCACAAACCAGCAGCCGTGTTGAGCCGAGGGATCTGTGGTTCAAATCCCAGCTATGGTAATGAATTTTATCAGTCTGAGTACCTATCCAGAAAAAATGTTACTAAACAAAAATGTGAATCTTATGAAAATACACAATTTTTCCATATACCATTATTTTGTAGGGCTAATCGTTTCAGAGATATTTTCTGTTATTGGTTTCAATTTTAAATTATTTAGCTTTTTCTCAACCAAGAAGTCACACTTGTTTCCTTTATTTTGCTCCTGGCCAAGCAAAGAAGCGAATTGCTATGATATTCTCATAGTAACAGTTTTTAAAACATTTCACTATAGTTTTTCTTTCCCTTCTGCTTATAAGGAACTAAGTAATAGGACCATTTGCTAATGTTTATTTCGATTAGCATGAAGATAGAAGATAAATCTTTTGTAAAAAGTTTGTTTATAGAAGGCGTAGAGAAGGTCATTTGAAAGGAACGTATCAGATTTTACTTTCTACAGCCCCATATGTACAATTTATGTAGGAAAAGAGAAGGTATTGTATTCCATCCAAAAATTCGAAATTTTACCGGAAATATATGTTTTGGGGTCCCCTGAGTCGAAACATTTTTTTTAGAAAAAGGCTCGTTTGTGTACCTGTGTGTGCGTGTGTGTCTCTGTAGACTAAAACGAAAAGACCGTTAAGTACCAAACTTGGTATTTAGGTTAGGTATCTTCCAAGGATACGAAAATCTCCCCACCGCAAACTACACTTTTATGGAAAACGTTTAGAAAATATTGATTATCTAAGAAATACCTCTAAAGATTTTGATTAAAATGCCATACATTAAAGATTACATCGCAAATAAAATGTATATCTTAAATTTTCTATCTTAAATAACCTCTGAAGACCTCTATATTCTAGATGAATTTTGCCGAATTTTGCTTAACTGCTTAACCGCAAGAGATAGACAAACACGTACTACACAAAAATGTAATTCTCCTCAAAACACACAATTTATGTCCTTTTTTGTTGTGGAAGTAACCATTTCCCGAGATATTTCTTGTTATTTGTTTCAATTGTGAAGTACTGACACTTTTCTCAGACAGGAAGTGTCCGTTTTTCTTTTGTTCTACTCCTGATCAAGCAAAGAAGCGATTTGTATTGACAATCGCATAACGATAGCTTAGAACATTTGACTATCAATTTAAGAGAGCGCATTCCTTTAGTTCCTTTTTACTTATAAGGAATTAACTAATAAGAACATTGTGCTAATGTTTATCTCCATTAGTATTGTAAGAAGTTTACAGAGCAGCTAGAGAAAGTCATGTGAGAGTAACACATCTGATTTTTTATCAAAGTTCCACAGAATTACAAACTGTGTCACTGCGTAACTTTCTGATAATGTGTAGCACTAACATTCAGGAGGTTTAAATATGTTTCAAGATATGATAGCATGAAACTAAAGATACACGGATTGCCAGAAACGCGGTTTACAAAAAATCAGCAATGCAGGAGTGTTCCCATCAGCTAGACCGTGCCTGATGAGATTCGTGACCTCACATCCCCTTCCCCCCATCTGATTAGGCCCTAGTAGATTTTTTAATTATGAGTCTGTGATGGCACCGCCAGGGTTTTTGTTTAATTCATAGCAGATAGCCTTACAAGGCACGTCATCTCTGGCCTGCACCCCACAGGGACTTTGTTCTCCTTAACACTGACCAGATCATCTCTCTCTCCTGAATTACTTCATTTCTCTAACTATTGCAGTCAACAGTCAAACATTAAATGTTTTATGTGAATTGATCGTTTCTTCCACACAAGGACAGAAGCTGGAGAGATTCAATTGGTGTTCAGTCTAATGCTTATGGATTACATTACTGTAAATCGTTTTGTTATACCAGTGAAACTGAATGGAATACCTGACACTTCGAGCGCCATAGTTTTTACTTTCTCTATACGTATTATGTACATAATGTATAGAGAAGGTATTGCACTCCACCAAAAAATTCGATACCGAGATTTCACCGGAAATATATATTTTAGGGTCCCCTGTATCCAAAGAAAGCATTTTCAGAAAAAGGTCCGTGTGTGTGTCCGTGTGTCTGTGTACACGATAGCTCAAAAACGAAAAGTCGGTAAAATACAAAACTTAGTATTTAAGTTTAGTATCTTCCAGGGATGCGACACGAAGATTTTGAGAAATATCCCCCCACCCCAAACTACCCTTTACATAGCACATTTTTCGAAAACTTTGACTATCTAAAAATGCCTCTAACGATTTTGATTAAAATATCGTATATTGAAGATATTTACTTCACAAATAAAATGTATTGGCATATTTTCTGTGAATAGCTTTTGAAGACTTCTTTATTCTGGGTCAATTTAACGGAATTTTGCATAACTGCTAAACCGTAAAAGATGGACAAAAACTTACCACGCAACAAATATAGAGCACTTTAAAACACGCAATTTATGTTATATACATTTTTTTTTTTCGTGGAGGTGATTGTTTTTTTAGATATTCCTTGTTTTTGGTTACAGCTATAAAAAACTTACACTTTTCTCATACAGGACTTTGTGAACTCGTGTCCATACAAACAAAACGGCCGCGCCGTGGCCGAGTGGTTAGACCACTCGCCTCTCGCTTAGACGGTCGGGGTTCGATCCCAAGCGACCGCATGTGGGATTTGTGGTGGACAAAGCGGCGCTGGGGCAGGTTTCCTCCGGGTACTCCGGTTTCCCCCGCCATCGCATTCCACCGGTGCTCCATCATCATTCATGTATCATCAGCCTGCGGTGCCTTAAGTAGTTAAAGCGGGCGATAAACACTACTACTACCTACCATACACACAAACAAAGGAACTTCAGTCACATAGCAACCAGCTTTTGGCTTCACTTTAACTTATGGTATTCCCTTATTTCTCTTCTACTTACAAGGAAGCAAGAAAAAAGACTATTTCTACCAATTGTTTCTCGATTAGCAGGAAGTAAGCAGGAATTAAGCGTTTTAAAAATAATTTATTGCAGAGATATAAAGAAAGTCATGTGAATGTAACACATAGATTTTTTTTTTCTTACGTGATAATCATTTTGTACTCGTAATACAGTTTTATTAAAGTGTTGGTATTTTATGAATGCATATATAGAATTTCAGTTTATGGCGGGAACATTTAAACGAATTGTTCTTGGTTTTAATATTTTAGGATTTTCAACGAACTTTTTTAATTTTTAAGAAATCACAGCAATATTTTAGTACTACTTTCCCTAAAAGACTACCTAAAATTTACTTTCCAGTTACAACACTCATATATTATACCACCTAAATCATCAAATTTGGTTAGGCATAGGTAGACATTTTTGGCAAATGAAGCCACAGATATTTTGAAGATGTAGTTATATTTAAAATGCATTAAAACTGAAAATGTTTATCAATTATAAAAATTGCAAGCGGAACTTTCTTATAAAGTTAAATTTAAAATGCCTAATAGTTTAGATTTTGCCAAATTCACACATTTAAACTCTATTTTGCTACAGGATTCACTTTTTAGGCCTTTCCTCCAGTTGTTTCTTCATTCTCCTTTTTTTTCTTCCGTCTTAAAACACATTCTGCATACATACCTTCATCTTAAGTTTAGAACGAATTTTACCTTACTTTTGCACGATTATAATAGCGATTTATGAGTTTGTACAACACATCAGCATGTTCTGGATCTAGACTATTCACTTTCACTTTCCAGCAGCAAAGAGATAAGCTCTCTCGATGCAAGTGAACCATTTTACAGTTCCAATTTAAATTCAATACATTTATGGCGTTTCCAAGCTCGTCGTCGATATCCTGTAGCATATTGCGGGAGGTTTATGTTGAATCGGTTTATAAGGAGTGTTTTAAGTATAAACGGTTGATACATTCTCTCATCATCACCATCAATATTATTTCTTCGTTTTTATGACAGATAATTAGCTTATGGGTATCCAACAAGAGCTTGGAACTTCGTGACAATAGCGCGTTCACAAGAAGAATGACCTCTTAAACTGCCAGTGAGCTCTTCATTAGAAAAAAATCTGATGTGTTCCATTCACATGACTTTCTCTACTTTAGTGTAGCAAATTATTTTTAAAAAGCTTATGCTTCTATTTACTTCATGCTAATTGAAAATTATAGCAGAAATAGTCTTATTATTTGCTTCCTTGTAAGTAGAAGCGAAATAAGGGAGTACCATAGGTTAAAGTGATGGTCAAAAGCTGGTTACCATGTGACTGAAGTTCCTTTGTTTGTATGGACACGAGTTGACAAATTCCTGTATGAGAATAGTACAAGTTTTTCAAAGTTGAAACCAAAAACAAGGAATATCTCAAAAACGATCAACTCCACGAAAAAAAGAATTATATAACATAAATTGTGTATTTTAATGTGCTCTACATTTTTTGTGTGGTAAGTTTTTGTCCATTTCTTACGGTTTATCAGTTATGCAAAATTCATCCAGAATAAAATAGTCTTCAAAGGCTATTCCCAGAAAGTTCAAGATATACATATTATTTGTCAGGTAAATATCTTTAATATACGACATTTTAATCAAAATCATTCAGCCATTTTTGAGAAATTCAAAATTTTCCAAAAAAGTTCCATGTAAAGGGTAGTTCGGGGTTGGGGGATTTTCTTGAAATCCTTGGAAGATACCAAACTTAAATACCAAGTTTGGTTTTTAACGGTCTTTTCGTTTTTGAGCTATGCTGTCCACAGACACACTCACACACAGACAAACACAGTCACACACACACTCACACACAGACACACACAGACACACACAGTCACACACAGACACACACAGACACATAGACACACACAGACACACTCACACACAGACACACACAGACACGCACATAGACACACACAGACACACAGACACGCACATAGACACACACAGACTCACACACAGACACACACAGACACTCTCACACACAGACACCCACAGACTCACACACAGCCACACACACACAGGCTCACACACAGACACACACACAACATACATACACACAAACACACACAACAGACACACACAACAGACACACACATACAGACACACTTACACACTCACACACAGACACACTCACACGCAGACACACTGACACACAGACACACTGACACACAGACACACAGACGCACACACATACAGACACACTTACACACTCACACACAGACACACTGACACACAGACACACAGACACGCACACATACAGACACACTTACACACTCACACACAGACACACTCACACGCAGACACACTGACACACAGACACACTGACACACAGACACACAGACACACTCACACACTCACACACAGACACACTCACACGCAGACACACTGACACACTGACACACAGACACACTGACACACAGACACACAGACACACTTACACACTCACACACAGACACACTCACACGCAGACACACTGACACACAGACACACTGACACACAGACACACAGACGCACACACAGGGACCTTCATCCAAAAAATTTTTTTTTGGATTCGGAGGGACCCAAAATATGTATTTCCGGTAAAATCTCTGTATCGAATTTTGGGTGCTATACAATACCTTCTCTGTACACTATGTACATAGTACGTGTAGAGAAAGTAAAAAAGTGCATATTCCTGACAGAGCCAAATTGTAACACTTCTACGGGCAAAACCAAGCCAATTGTCATTCAAGCTGACCATAAACAAGCGTTCAACTCGTTTCTTGGTAGGCCAGTTACATCCCAGTTGATGTTTAACGTTTCGTATGGACTGACATCCAGCATTGGTACCTGGATTCGTGTCTGTCAAAAATGTCAGCGTCAAAAGTGACTTATCGCTGTTCTAATAATACTCCTTCAGCGTGTTTTCAGCAGGTTAACGTCAGCCCTTTTCATTCAGCTAAACCCATTAGGTACTAACAGGCAGACGCCGCATTTCTCGCTGTCCTGAATTGTTGCCACCTGAACCTATTTCAGCAGGGATGTAGAAGGATCTTTTAACGGGTACCAGATTTCCCGCTTAGGTACACCAAAACCAGCAATTTGATTCGCAGCTGTTCAGGCAACTAAGAGTGCTCACCTTAAGGTCCCGCACAGTTAGCTACCATCCACAATCCAATGGAATGTTTTCATCGGCAACAAGGCTGTACCTGCCCTCGTGTCCTGTTGCAGGCATTGTGTACAAGAAATCGGTGACTGTTTGGCAAGCTTCTCTCTGGCCAGCCCCTGTGACCTCCCAAGGACTTTATAAGCACACAAGCGCTTTGAAAATGCTGAGATAGGAGGTATGTAGACTAGCCGCTAGTCATCCCATCCAATCCTTCATATTCACCGAGTTTTCCAGATGCTCCTACATCGACATATGAAAAAACAGTTTCCATGGGGTCCTGCAGCCCCATGTACATGCCTCTATCCTGTGCTACAGCGGGATGAGAACACGATTACCCTACTGTTCAGGTCAGCATTGACATGGCGAAACCTGCATTTATTTTGGTAGAGGAACCATCTAATTTTCCTCAGAATACATCTCTAGGGCTTACGATTGGCTCAGGATCTGGGTGAACTTCACAAATGTTATACACTCTTAGGTGTAAAAAGTTCCACAGATAGGTGGAACATTACTTTCTATCTTAAACTGTTTAGCTTTTAAGAAGATCTTTTAGTTGGTACCAAAACGTTATTGTGTAAATATAATTTGTATAAGATGTTCTAGTGTTTGGATATCACATGTGTTTACTGATATATATCCTTTCCTCGCTAATAGCGACAATGATCATCATTTATAAAATAAGTATTACACTATTTGCCTTTCTACGACTTCAAAAGATTGAAATTGTCCTGCCATATATAATAGATTTCCTCCATCCCTATGTCATCTTGTCTGATAAGAAAATAGACATACACCACTGACAGAACCATTGTTTTAATTTTTTTAAAATCTTTAATTTACGTCGCTTGACTACAGAACTCTTATTTCTACAGACGTATATGTGTTTTGTGGGAGGAGATCAGTAACTTATCAATCAACTGCCTGAATTGATGTAAGAGAGGAAGGGAGAGAGGTGATATGGAGCTACATACACCTGTACCAACTTAAATCCCCTGTTCCTATTTGAACCACTTTTTCTGCTCCGAAGTATAAGTACTTATTACTTAGGAGCTGCACTTCTTAAGCAAATAAAATATAAAATAATAATAACATAGTTGTTTGTATTAGCTTAAAGTAAATCGAAACATAAGCTTTTACATGCTAAAACATTAAAAGTCCCTAAGAAATGACGGTGGATAGAGAAGGACTTCTTAGCGAGGGCGTGTCCAAAATTTCTTGAGATTGTCGCTGTAAAAGTAACATTCAAACTGCCTTGGTAGTCTTGATCTAAAGGACACAGCATTTTTCCCAAGAAGGACATGTTGGTATAGACTCAGAGGGGTGCAACTTTCCTGGAATGCACTCCTTGTATCGTGATAGGCTTCCACAAGGGTATATACATCGGGTAGTAATATATTAGAAAAACATATATGTATACATAAGTTTTCTGCCTTGCCTTATACGAATGGTGGTCCATTTTTACGTATCCGCCCCACCCCTTGTGTTGCCACCTGGCGGGCACGTCTTGTAGTTTCACACCGCGTTAATCACGCGTCAGGCGGTCTGTATGTAGAAGGCGGTGAAAAACGATCATGAGCGGTTTATGCCCTCTTCAATAAACGGGCCTATAGCTCATAGCGGTGAAGCCTATTGATGGAAGGCCTGCTTAATTGAGAAAGCTTTGTTTTGGTGCTTTCCTTTCCTCGAACCTTGTTTATGAGCAGATCAATACGAGCCTTACGATAATGCAGTCGATGGGCAAAATAACTATGTTACCCTTTCCTCTGCGAACATGGCTGTAGGTGTGAATTCCAATTGGAAATGGAGTGAAGGCGTTCCAGAAAAGAACGATCTATGTAACACAACAAAACACAAACTAGCGAACTGTGTCAGCTTCACGAACAAGTTTAATATACAGAACACTAGCTGTCATTGCGCAGTAAGGCTATCTTTTTTAACTTTTAACGTCCTTTAACCTGGAAGGTCATATCGGATGTATGAAATTGATCAAATCAAACCAAAATAAATGACAGCTCAGTTAAGAAAAAGTATCTGTGAAAATCCACATATCATCAGTTTTCTTTGATTTGCTTTGATTTTTTTTTTTTTCCATATTCTCAAAATATAAAACATATAGTCGACCCAATATTTTAATGAGCAATGTCAAACAGTTGTTAAGATATTAATCCTTTGTTCATAATTAATTATCTTTTCATAAGCTAATATGAGACGCTGTTTATATAATCGCCTATGGATTTATAATGTTAAATTAATACACAAATTTAATGAAACTGTTTTCTGAGCTTTATTAATCTTCAGTGTTGTTCATTTTTTCAGCTCTTTGATTTTAGATAAGAAAATGATTAACTTCAATTGAACTATTTTATATTTAATCCTTAATTCCTGAAAATTTCAAAGCAATAATACCTTGTTAACTCTGGTCCAAGGGGTATTTCGAAAACTAAAAAATGCTGAAAAAATCTGAAGTATTCCATTCATTTGACTAGCTCTACATCTGTGAACAAATTATTTTCAAAAAGCTTCTTCTTCAACGTACTTCATACTAAACGAGATAAACATTAGTAGAAATAGTGTTATTACTAGTTTTCTTTCACGCAGAAGGAAAATAAGGGAATACACTAGGCTAAAGCGATAGTAAAATATTTTAAAAGCGCTTTGACATATGGCTGAAATTCATTTCTTTGCATTCCCGTAAGAAAAAAGTTTCAAGTATTTTAAAACTGAAACCCATAACAAGGAATCTCAAAAATAGTCAACTGTACGAAAAAATTCTGATGTGTTCCATTCACATGACTTTCTCTACATCTCTGCAACAAATTGTTCTTAAAAAAACTTCTGCTTCTATTTACTTCATGCTAAACCAGAAACAATTAGCAGAAATAGTTTTATTACTTGCTTCCTTGTAAATAGAATCGAAATAAGGGAGTATCATAGGTTAAAGTGATAGTCAAAAGCTGGTTCCTATATGACTGAAATTTGTTTGTTTGTTTGGACAGGAGTTGACAAATCTCTGTATGAGTAAAGTGTATGTTTTTCAAAACACAAACCAGAAACAAGGAATATCTCAAAAACGATCAACTCCACGAAAAAAATATATACGTATAATGTAAATTGTGCATAACTGTTAAACCGTTACAGATGGATGAATGTTTACCACTCAAAAACTGTAGAGCACGTTAAAACACACAATTATATCGTTTTTTTTCTCGTGAAATTGACCATTATCTGACATATTCCTTGTTATTTGTTTTAGATTTAAAATACTTAAACTTTTCTGCCACGGAAAGTTGTAAAGTTTTGGCACTGCATGTTAACGGATGACAACCAAATGGTAAAATATTTTAGTATTACTTTGCCCTAATTTATTCCCTTATTTCCCTTCTACTTACAAGGAAACAAAAAATTAAGACGATTTCTACTTATGTTTATCCCGACTATCATTAAGTTGATAGAATAATATGTTTTTTAAATATGTGTTACAGCGATGTAGAGCAAATCATGTGAATGAAACACAGTAAATGTTCTTTACTTTCTCTACACGTATTATGTTTATGGTGTATAGAGAAGGTATTGTAATGCACCCAAAATTTCAATACCGAGAATTCACCGGAAAAATATGTTTTGGGTCCCCCTGAACACAAAAAGAGCATTTTTAGAAAAATGTCCATGTGTGTGTGTGTGTGTATGGTATTTAAGTTTGGTAGCTTCCAAGGATGCGACACGAAGATTTTCAAGAAAATTCCCCCATTCCCAACTACCCTTTACATGAAATATTTATAGAAAAATTTTATTTTCTTAAAAATTGCTCTAAAGATTTTAATTAAAATAACTTATATTAAAGAATTACCTGACATATAAAGTGTATATCTTGAATTTTCCGGGAATAGCCTCTGAAGACTACTTTATTCTGGATCAATTTGATGGAATTTTGCATAACTGCTAAACCGTAAGAGATGGACGAAGACTTAAAACACAAAAAAATGTAGAGCACGTAAAAACACACAAATTATGTAATATACATTTTTTTCATGTAGTTGATCGTTTTTGAGATATTCGTTGTTGTTGGTTTCTGCTTTGAAAACCTTATGCTTTTCTCATTCAGGAATTTATCAGTTAGTGTCCATACAAACAAAGAAACTTCAGTCACACAGCAACCAGCTTTTGACTATCACTTTATCCTATGTTACTCCGTTATTTCGCTACTACTTACAAGAAAGCAAGTATTAAGACTATTCTCTGCTAATTTTTTCTCGATAAGCATTAAGCTAATAAACCATTAGCTTTTTAACACTAATTTGTTGCAGAGATGTAGAGAAAGTCTAGCGAATGGGCGACATCAGATTTTTTTTTTTGCTCGAGATTGCGGTTCTTAGCCCACTATCATCTTGGAGTAATTAAATTGATATAATCGAAACAAAGAAATTGCTGATAAAATTGATCATACAATAATTAGTGTCAACATTTCAATTAACAAAAACAAAATGAATTTCCTTTAATAGATATAGTAGTTGCTTAAACTATGAAGACTGTACTGTGGTACTTCATACTTCGAGTCCCTATTGGAGTATCATTTCAAAATTACTTGAGTTTTCCTAGTGTTTAACCGGGGAAAATGCGGCATGTTTGGTTGGTAAGAGTAATCGTACAGAAACTGGGAGATCCCGTTAAGGCACTGAAGTCTCATTTTACCTTTTCAACGAAGAAAATGTGTGGCACAGGTGCATTGTTGCAATCCTGAGACTTAATCTCCTCCGCTGCTACCACACCGCAGAGACGCATCTTCGCACAGACTATTCTACTGTTGCTCACTACTTGCCTGGCTCTAAAGTGAACTCCGCTACCACACCGCAGAGACGCATCTTCGCACAGACTATTCTACTGTTGCTCACTACTTGCCTGGCTCTAAAGTGAACTCCGCTACCACACCGCAGAGACGCATCTTCGCACAGACTATTCTACTGTTGCTCACTACTTGCCTGGTTCTAAAGTGAACTCCGCTACCACACCGCAGAGACGCATCTTCGCACAGACTATTCTACTGTTGCTCACTACTTGCCTGGTTCTAAAGTGAACTCCGCTACCACACCGCAGAGACGCATCTTCGCACAGACTATTCTACTGTTGCTCACTACTTGCCTGGTTTTAAAGTGAACTCCGCTGCTACCACACCGCAGAGACGCATCTTCGCTCAGACTATTCTACTGTTGCTCACTACTTGCCTAGTTTTAAAGTGAACTCCGCTACCACACCGCAGAGACGCATCTTCGCACAGACTATTCTACTGTTGCTCACTACTTGCCTGGTTTTAAAGTGAACTCCGCTACCACACCGCAGAGACGCATCTTCGCTCAGACTATTCTACTGTTGCTCACTACTTGCCTGGTTTTAAAGTGAACTCCGCTACCACACCGCAGAGACGCATCTTCGCACAGACTATTCTACTGTTGCTCACTACTTGCCTGCTTCTAAAGTATGTTTTAATTCCATTTCGCGAAAAGACGATAATCACTTCATATATGAGGAGTATATAGGATGCTCCAACATTTTGCAGTTCCATCTGCGAAGTAAATTAAGCACAGGGCAATCACATAATTTCTTAAACCAGTGCATATTTTCCAAATCCTTATAATTTAGTTGCAACATTTAAAATGTTCTCTTACAGCCACTACTTTGCAGTTATACAGGCCTTAAATTTCAAAACTTCCCAGTTTTTGAACCAATTTATTTCAATTCTATTTAATTTTATAACATAAATGCTGCTTAGATTTTGAGGAGTAACGTAAAAATGGTCTCAATTGCATTTTAGATTTCAACTTTCACCCCCAATTTGACATTTGAAAAAAAAAGTCCAACAACTTTTACCTAATTCCCAAGCACATTATTTGCCGATTTGGTCGGCCACACCCTGTTTCCCCCCCATAGCCATTATACGATAAGGAGAGGACTCTGTCCATGTACAATACACATAGTAGGCAGAGAAGGTACTATTTTCTACTAAAAACGTCGAAGTCGAGATTTCACCGGAAATATATGTTTTGCAGTCCCGTGAGTTCAAAAAAGGAACTTTTAAAAAGGTCCATTTATGTATGTATGTATGTATGTATGTATGTATGTATGTATGTATGTATGTATGTATGTATGTATGTATGTATGTGTGTGTGTGTGTGTGTGTATGTATGTATGTATGTATGTATGTATGTATGTATGTATGTATGTATGTATGTATGTATGTATGTATGTATGTATGTATGTATGTATGTGTGTGTGTGTATGTATGTATGTATGTATGTATGTATGTATGTATGTATGTATGTATGTATGTATGTATGTATGTATGTATGTATGTATGTGTGTGTGTGTGTATGTATGTATGTATGTATGTATGTATGTATGTATGTATGTATGTATGTATGTATGTATGTATGTATGTATGTACGTATGTGTGTGTGTATGTATGTATGTATGTATGTATGTGTGTGTGTGTGTGTGTATGTATGTATGTATGTATGTATGTATGTATGTATGTATGTATGTATGTATGTATGTATGTATGTATGTATGTACGACTCTGTGGACAGCATAGCTCAAAAACGAACACCGTTAAATACCAAACTTGGTATTTAGTTTTACTATCTTCCAAGGATGCGACACGAAGATTTTCTAGTAAATTCCCCTACTACAGACTATCCTTTACATGGAAACATTTTCGAAAATTTTGATTTTCTCAAAAATGGCGCGTAAGATTTTGAATAAAATGCCGTATATTAAAGATATTTACACGGTAAATAAAATATACATTTTGCATTTTCTGGGAATAGCCTCTGAAGCCCTCTTTATTCTGAATGAATTTTGCCGAATTCTGTTTAACCGCTAAAACGTAGGAGATGGACAAATCTTACTGTACAAAAACTGTAGATATCGTCAAAACACACAATTTTTATCCTTTACGTTTTTGTAGTGGAAGTAACCTTTTCCGAGATATTCCTTGTTATTGGTTTCAATTGTGAAGTGCTTACACTTTTCTCAGAGAAGAAGTGTCCGTTTTTCTTTTGTTATACTCCTGGCCAAGCAAAGAAATGATTTGCAATAACAATCACATAAGGATAGCTTTTAAAAGATTTGACTATCACTTTAGTCTAGTGGATTTCCTTAGTTCCTTTCTATTTATAAGGACCTAAGAATAAGAACATTCTCGATTAACATTGCTTAGAAAGGAGAATAATATATTGTAAGAAGTTTGCAGAGCAGCTAGAGAAAGTCATGTGAGTGCAACACATAAAATGTTTATTATTATTGGATGTAGTTGTTGTTTTGCTGGTATATTGTTCAAACTCGCAGATAACATAAATCTGCTGCTCTTGTTTCTCACTGTTATAACTTATCTGTTGGGGAATGTAAAGAATAAAGCTCCTAGCACATTTACCTGCAGTATGCAAACACACGTGCTCGCCGAACCGGTGTTTGAACAGAGGAGAGAAAATCCGGGCAAGCGGAAGCCTTGCTAATCCTGAGCGGACAGAGGGTGTACTGGTATTATGTCTGAATTCAGGGGAAAATTAATCTATATTCCATCGATATTAAACTCGTTAAATCATCACTCATTATCTCAGACTGAAATACTTCCATGCGACTGAAGTTCCTTTGTTTGAATGGAGGGGATTTGACAAATTCCTGTATGAGAAAAGTAAATGTTTTTTTAAAGCTGAAACCGGAAAGAAGGAATATCTAAAAAACGATCAACTCGATAAAAAAAATTTATATAAAATAAATTGTGTGTTTTAATGTGCTGTACATTTTTTGTGCATTAACCTTTGTCCATCTCTTACAGTTTAGCAGTTATGCAAAATTCCGTAAAATTCATCCAGAATAAAGTAGTATTCAGAAAACTTTTCGAAAAAAAGTTTCTTGTAAAGGATAGTGGGGGGGGTATTTATCTCAAAATCTTCGTGTCATATCCCTGAAACATACTAAACTTAAATACCAAGTTTGGTATATTATCTACTTTTCGTTTTTGAGCTATCGTGTTCGCAGGCACACCGGCACACGGACACACACGGAACTTTTTCTGAAAATGCTTCTTTTTTGGATACAGGGGACCCTAAAGTATATGTTTCCGGTGAAATCTCGGTATCGAATTTTTGGGTGGAATGCAATACCTCCTCTATACACTATGTACATAATATAAATAGAGAAACTAAAAATAAAAAAAATCTACCAATAATAATTTAATAATAATAATAAAAATTAATATGTTCTAAGGACTTGTTAAACACCCCTCATGCTTTTCACCGATATAGCAATAGAAATAAAATAGACATTTATTTGTATACATTTTCTTCTGAGGCTTCGGGTACATGCCGAGCGAGACTTATTTGACGAAAATTGAGTGAGTAACCGAACTATAATTGAACATGAAAAAAATCCGATGTGATCCACTCACATGACTTTCTCTATATCTCTGCAACAAATTATTGTTAAAGCTAATTCTTCTACTTACTCCATGCCAATTGAGGAGAAATCAGCAGAAATTGTCTTATTACTTGCTTCCTTGTAAGTAGAAGTGAAATAAGGGAGTACTAGGTTAAAGTGATAGTCAAAAGCTGGTTGCTATGTGACTGAAATTCCTTTGTTTGTACAAACAGGAGTAGTTGACAAATTTCTGTATGAGAAAAGTATACGTTTTTAAAAAGCGAAACTGATAACAAAGGATATCTTAAAAACGATCAAATCTACGAAAAAAATGTGTATATCATAAATTGGGTGTTTTAATGTGCTCTACATTTTCTGTATGGTAAGCTTTTGTCCATCTCTTACGGTTTACAGTTATGCAAAATTTGGCAAAATTCATCCAGAATAAAGAGGTGTTCAGAAGCTATTCCCAGAAAATTCAAGATGTATTCGGGGTGCAAACAGCTTTAATATACTTGATAATAATTAAAATCGTTAGAGCCATTTTTAAGAAAAACAAATTTTCGAAAATGTATCCATGTTAGGGACATTTAGGGGGGGGGGACTTTCTTGATAATCTTCGTGTCGCATCCTTGGAAGATACCAAACTTAAATTCCAAGTTTGGTATTTAACCGTCTTTTCGTTTTTGAGCTATGCTGCACACAGACGCACACACACACACACACACACACACACACACACACACACGGATCTGTTTCTGAAAATGCTTTTTTTGGATTCAATAGGTCCTAAAACATGTATTTCTGGTGAAATCTCGGTATCGAATTTTTGGTTACAATACAATACCTGCTCTATACAGTATGTACATAGTACGTGCAGAGAAAGTAATAATGCGAACACTACACATTCCCTTGCTAGAAACCCTTGTGGATGCATGGATCCTTTGGGTCGTATCATATTTTCTATTACATATCTCTAGAGAATGCAAGGACAAAGCTGGCGTATCCTTGTGCACGGCACGGAACCGCCAGGAAGCATCAGAACGCTGCTCTGCATGACGACGTTTTAAACTCTAGCGTTTCTTATCTAAACACAAAAACAAAACCTTGAGCATTGAGACAGCAGGCGCAGCATCTGTGCAAATTAATGCTATGTTCTGACATCTCCACGTTCCATGGATTTAGAATAAATATTAATATTTACAAAGCAAAAATATCTGTGCCTAGAGAGCAACGAAAATACCCCAAGTTCCCCTCCTCCAACACAAATGCATTTAAGAAAAAAATCTTATGCGTTCCATTCACATGACTTTCACTACTTCTCCGCAACAAATTATTGTTAAAAAGCTTATGCTTCTATTTACTTTTGCTAATCGATAAAAATTAGCAGAAATAGTCTTATTATTTGTTTCCTTGTAAGTAGAAGCGAAATAAGGGAGTGCCATATGTTAAAGTGACAGTCAAAAACTGGTTGCTATGTGACTGAAGTTCCTTTGTTTGTATGGACAGCAGTTGACAAATTCCTGTATGAGAAAAGTATAACTTTTTCAAAGCTGAACCAAAAACAAGGAATATCTCAAAAACTATCAACTCCACGAAAAAAATGTATATGACAACAATTGTGTGTTTTAACGTGCTCTACATTCTTTGTTTGGTAAGTTTTTATCCATCTCTTACGGTTTAGCAGTTAAGAGAAATTCCGTAGTAAAATATCTGGAATAAAGTAGTCTTCAGAAGCTATTCCCAGAAAACTCAAGATATACATTTTATTTGTCAGGTAAATATCTTTAATATCGAAATTTTAATTAAGATCGTTAGAGCAAATTTTTAGAAAATCAAACTTTTCGAAAAAATTTTCATGTAAAGGGTATTGTGGGTGGGGGATATTCTTGAAAATCTGTCGCAAACTTGGAAGATTCCAAACCTAAATACCAAGTTTGGTATTTAACGGACTTTTCAATTTTGAGCTATGCTACGCACAGACACACATACACACACAGACAGAAAGACAGACAGACACACACGTGGACATTTTTCTAAAAATGCTGTTTTAGTTTCTGGGGGTCCCAAAACATATATTTCCGGTGAAATCTCGGTATCGAATTTTTGGGTGCAATACAATACCTTCTCTATACACTATGTACATAGTACGTGCAGGGAAAGTAAAAATGTCGAGGTGTTGCTGGAGAGACGAACACAAGACTACCTTGTATGAGCAATATTCACAACTCGCTTGGAGAACAGGAGGCTCACCAATTCTCACTGATCTTTTTACTCGCTGTGTCGATCACGCGAGAGCGCTGGCTTATGTAGAACCTTTCATAAAGCTCTAATGACCCCACGATTGTGCGGTATATACATACACAAGATGGTTCACCTGTCCCTTATCCGCAGATTACAGTCTAACCTGAAAACATCGTTCCCAGACCCATCTTCTGCATGCCAACATTATAGACTTAGGCGCTACAATTTATGGCTGAACAGTGGCGTATTCGATTAACGCGCGGTGTTAGCGTGAGTTCCGAGATGTACCGTTCAGGTTCGAATTTTACCAAAACGTTGAAAATTTTTTCCCCGCTTTCTTTATTCCTGATTTGGCACAAAGCTAGATGGGTATCAGAACATTTGTTAACTTTCTTATTTGTTTCTTTAATTGTTGTTCTCGTTAGGTATGTTTATTCTAACTTGATCAGTCCAGTGTTATTTAAAGTCTTAGTGGAGTTTCTTTTTCAAAACAATTAGAATGAAAATTAAGGATCGAAAACTGAAGAACACTTAAAGTGAACTTCTTCATTCCTATACCGTTTTGTTTACATCTAAAATTATTAGAGTGACAAACACTGAATTAACTTTGCACCTCGATGGATAATACATAGAGAAGAAAACCACTTGAGCTACCATCATTGCGCTCGCTGGTTGCTTTAAAACTTGTAGGCATAGTCTGATGTCTTTATAACTGTTATGTGACCCCTTTTTGTAGCTTAAGCCGTTTGTTTAACCTCCATACATAACAATTCACGTTGTAGAACATATGACAGCGATCCTATCTATATAACATGCACTGTAACAGGAATTATTAAGCGCATGCTTTTGAAATGCATGTAGCTATTGCTACTAAGATCTATTTTACTATGAAAAGCAGGCTACTTTTGCGTGGCTATCAAATGGTCGACAAGCACGGTAATTTCGACCTTAATGCTTTCAGAATATGAAGTGTTGCCTATTTACAAAAATAATAAGGGACAGGTGAACCAACTGGTATATATATATATACACGTACATACCGGCGAGAGCGCTGCTTATCTTTGTTTATCTCTCGCGCTGATCGATGTCAGTTCCTAAGATTGAGCCATAGACGCTGCGACACAGTACGAGTAGTACAGTTGAAGCGCTTAATGAACTCTGTATTTAAACTTTTAAACTTCATCAGTTATCGCAGAGATTTTTTTAATGCCGAATCACAAGAACCAGCCCCAAATAACTGCTCTCGTCACGCGAATATAAACAATCTTCCAATCTAGGAAGGTTTGGTTTATTGCCTAGTTTCATGGTGATTATCTTCTGCTTAATTACAATCCAAGATATGGCTGACCAAAATTGAGGCCGCTAAATGGACACAAAGAAGGCTTTCGAGAACCTTCCAAGGAATTTGGATATAATCATTTTACATGTTCATGTATATATCTTTAAAATATGACATTTTAACTAAGTGACCATTTTTGAGAAAATCGAAGATTTCGAAAACTCTACATTTAAGGGTGGTTTGGAGTGGAGTTCCTTCCCCTTCGTTAGCTATCCATGCAAACTCTGATTCGTATAGGAAAGAAAGAAAACCATCTGATGTGTTCCATTCACATGACTTTCTCTACATCTCCGCAACAAATTATTGTTAAAAAACTTATGCTTCTATTTACTTCATGCTAATCGAGAAAAAATCAGCAGAAATAGTCTTATTACTTGCTTCCTTGTAAGTAGAAGCGAAATAATGGAGTAGCATAGGTTAAAGTCATAGTCAAAAGTTGGTTGCTATGTGACTGAAGTTCCTTTGTTTGTATAGACAGGAGTTGATAAATTCCTATATGAGAAAATTATAAGTTTTTCCAAGCTGAAACCGAAAACAACGAATATCTAAAAAACAACCAACTCCACGAAAAAAATGCATATAACATAAACTGTGTGTTTTAAAGTGTTCTACATTTTTGTGTGGTAAGTCTTTTTCCATGTCTTACGGTTTAGCAGTTATGTAAAATTCCGTAAAATTAATCCAGAGTAAACTGTCTTCAGAGACTATTCACAGAAAATTCAAGATATAGATTTTATTTGTCAGGTAAAATATCTTTAATATACGATATTTTTATGAATATCGTTAGAGCCATTTTTAAGAAAATCAAAATTTTCTAAAAAAGTTCCATATAAAGGGTAGTTGGGTTGGGCGAATTTTCTTGAAAATCTTCGTGGAATATATCAATCCTTCGAAGACATCAATCTGAAATACCAAGTTTGGTATTTGATGGTCTTTTCGTTTTTGAGCTATGCTGTCCACAGAAACACACACACATATACACACAGACACACACACGCACACACATATAGACCTTTTTCTGAAAATGTTTTTTTTTTATTTAGGGGGACCAAAAACATGTATTTCCGGTGAAATCTCGTATTTTTGGGTGGAATGCATTACCTTCACTATACACTATATACATAGATACAATGAACCTTTTTTCTAGTAAGGCAGATAATTCCATAGGAGAATTGACTTTCTGAAAATCCTCATGTCGTAATCTTGGAAGTTTGCAGCAAGTCTGTAACAAGTTTGGTACTTAACAGTCTCCGTTTTTGGTCGCCCTCTGTAGCGTAATGGTTACCATGTTAACCTCATATACCCAAGGT
The DNA here is from genome assembly GCA_030762935.1 of Hymenopus coronatus. Lineage (NCBI taxonomy): Eukaryota > Metazoa > Arthropoda > Insecta > Mantodea > Hymenopodidae > Hymenopus > Hymenopus coronatus. The sequence goes on along the minus strand of CM060894.1, from coordinate 128,834,209 downwards.
CGCGGGTTCATACCCGGCGGAGGAAGATGGATTTTTTTCGGGTGTAAAAATCCTTAGCATGACTTCCTTCGGAAGGGAAGTAAAGCCGTTGGTCCCGTGTCGTAGATTTACGGCACGTAAAAGAACCTCAAGACTGATAGAAAGGTCTCTGAACAAAATTAAGCGGTCTTTCACACCCAATTTAGGATGGGACGCTGAGAGCGAGTGTAGGTATAGAGCGTCCATAAATAACACGCCATTTACATTTTTTCTTTGTTTTTGAGTTTTTCTGTCGACGCACACACACACACACACACACACGCACACACACACACTTTGTACTTCATCTACACAAACGATGTACATAGAACGTAAAGAAGCTACTGTATTCCACCGAAAAATTCAGTGTCGAGATTTCACTGGAAATCTCAGGGTTTGTGACCCTGAATCAAAAAAAGATATTTAGAAAAAAAATGTTTGTATCACCGGTACATGTGTGTTTGTGTGTGTGAGTGTGTTTGTGTGGTTATAAACAGCGTAGCTTAAAAAATAAAAGAACGCTACTTACCATTTTGGTTTTTAACCTTAGTATCTTCCAAGGATGCGACACAATGATATTCAAGAAAATTCCCTCACACCAAATTACTCTTTACATGGAAACTTAATTGCAAAATGTGAATATCTCAAAATTGACTCCAACAATTTTGATTAAAATAGCAAATATCAAAGATATTTACATGATAAATAAAATGTGTATCTTGAATTTTGTAGTAGTAGCCTCTGAAGATCTATGTATTTTGAAGAGTTTTGCATAACTGGTAAACCTTAAGAGATAGACGAAAACGTACAACACAAAAACGTAGATCTTGTTAGAAATCACAATTTATATCCAATACGCCTTTTCTTGGAGTTGACCATTTCCGAGACATTCCTTGTTATTGGCGTCATTATAAAATACTTAAATATGCGGGGAATTGTCAACTTTTGGCAGGGCAAAGAATCAATCACAAGTACTTCACAATTGAATCCCATAACAAGGAATATCTCGGAAACGGTTACCTCCAAAACAAAAACGTAAAGGACATAAATTGTATGTTTTGGCGACATTTATATTATTTGTATAGTAAGTTTATGACTAACTCTTACAGTTTAGCAGTTAAGCAAAATTTGGTAAAATTCATCCAGAATAAAGAGATTTTCAGAGGCTATTCCTAGAAAATTCGAGATTTATATTTTATTTCGGATATAAATAGCTTTAATATATGGGATTTTAAACAAAATCGTTAGAGCAATTTTTAAGAAAACCAACATTTTAGAAAAATTTTCCATGTAAAGGGTAATTTGTGGTGGGGGCACTTTTTTGGAAATCTTCGTGTCGCATCCTTGGAAGCTACTAAACCTAAATACCAAGTTTGGTGTTTGACGGTCTTTTCGTTTTGAGGCTATGCTGTCCGCAGACACAGACACACACACACACACACACACACACACACACATGGACAGACACACACACACACACGGATATTTTTCTAAAAATGCTTGTTTTGGATTCAGGGGGTCTGAAAACATATATTTCAGGTGAAATTTCTGTATTGAATTTTTGGGTGCGTTACTATACCTTCTTTATATACTATGTACATAGTACATGTAGAGAAAGTAATAATATTTTAATAATAATTTGCTACACAGAAGTAGAGAAGTAGATCTTTAATTTATTTAACGCAATGTAGGATTATAAGTTGCCTCCTAATCGATGGATATGCAACATCCATATTCAAGCCAGTTAAATCTAAGTTATGCAGAAAGGATCATTCTTTTTCAGACAGTTTCTGGAACAATCTTGCACAAAACATTGACAATAAATAACGGTGTAACCCAGGCTACTTTGTTTACGACGGGAAAAACAAATTCGGTATTCGATCTCGGCCCGTCATATTTAGTACATGTTTGCGTGCCTGATGTATGAAACACAAATCCATTAATCTCTTCCGTGCCAGTCGGGTAATGTTCTCATGGTGGCAACCTTTACACAGAGCTGTTCCTAGTGCGTTTATGTTACCTTGCTAGCAACCAACAGTCTGTATCGCTTTTATATTAAAGTGTAGATCAGACACGTGCTCGATCAAGTGAACACTTATAGCACACATCACTGGCTATGTCTAACAACTAAAAACGTAGGTATTTCTTTAGTATTATTGCTTTCTCTACACGTGTGTATAGAGAAGGTATTACACTCAAACCAGAAATTCGATATCGAGATTTCACCCCCTGTATCCAAAACACTCTGATGTGTTCCATTCACATGACTTTCTCTATATCTCTGCAACAAATTAGTGTTAAGAACTTAGGCTTCTATTTACTTCATGCTAATTGAGAAAGCATTTGCAGAAATAGTATTATTACTTCCTCCCTTGTAAGAAGAAGCGAAATAAGGGAGTACCATAAATTAAAGTGATAGTCAAGGGCTGGTTGCTATGTGACTGATGTTCTTTTGTTTGTATGGACAGGAGTTGACAAATTCCTGTATGAGAAAAGTATAAGTATTTCAAAGCTGAAACTAAAAACCAGGAATATGTTAAAAACGATCAACTCCACGAAAAAAAATATATATAACATAAATTGTGTGTTTTAATGTGCTCAACATTTTCTGTGTGGTAAATTTTTGTCCATCTCTTACGATTTAGCAGTTATGCAAAATTCCGTAAAATTCCTCCAGATTTAAGTAGTCTTCAGAGGATATTCCCAGAAAATTCAAGATATACATTTTATTTGTTAGGTAAATATGTTTAATATACGATATTTTAATCAAAATCTTTAGAGACATTTTTAAGAAAATCAAAATTTTCGAACAAAGTTCCATGTAAAGGGTAGTTGGTGTGGGGGGATTTTCCTGAAAATGTACGTGTCGAATTTTTGGAAGATACCAAATTTAAATACCAAGTTTGGAATTCAACCGTCTTTTCGTTTTTGAGCTATGGTGTCCGCAGACACACAGACGGACCTTTTTCTGAAAATGCTATTTTTTGGATTCAGGGGGACCCAAAAGATGTATTTCCGGTGAAATCTCGGTATCGAATTTTTGGGTGGGGTGCAATACTTCTCTATACACTATGTACATAGTACGTGTAGAGAAAGTAAAGAGGACTAACATGTCTTGATGTGAATGCAGCAACATATTGTCTGTTAGTCTCAACATGCGCTTGGCTTAGTGATGCCACCCTCAAGAATACCCACATATTATTCATTTTCTCCTAGCATAAGCACGAGTATATTAATGGTGATACATTTACATAACAGGAGGGTTGAAAAATCCTCGTCAGCTCCTCCCAGAATAACCTCCATGTTTGTCCTGAGGGAAAAGATGACGCGGTATTATCGGGATCATCGTGTGAAATCTCGTCTCTCCTGTTAACAAATCCAACCTCAATAAAAACAGTTCCCACACGCAGAAATTGTATTAACATAATCCGTCGGCGCTGTATCTAAGTCAGTCAATATATCTGTCGTGAGGTAATCCGGACCAGAAGAGGGTCCATTATCGACATATGGAATCTGCTCCCCTCTCGCATACTTCTTTACGTCACAAGGATGAGCACACACGCTATCTAAATCCCTCGAGTCACGTGGCCTCTGCGTGTGTTAGATCTAATGACCGCAGATTTGTGTTTCCCGTACTTGCAAGGTGGCAGGAATTACACGTATAAAACTCCCATTAACTACTTTCTCTATACATAATATGTATATACATAGTGTGTAGAGAAGGTATTGCACTCCACCCAAAAATTTAATACCGAGATTTCACCGGAAATATGTTTTATGGTACCTGTATCCAAAAAAAGCATTTTCAGAAAAAGGTCCGTGTGTGTGTGTCCGTGTGTCTCTAAACACGATAGCTCAAAAACGAGAAGTCGGTATAATACCTAAGTTAGTATTTAAGTTTAGTATCTTCCAGGGATGCGACACGAAGATTATGAGAAAAAAACCCCCACCCCAAACTACCCTTTTTTTACCCTAACTTTTCGAAAAGTTTGATTTTCTCAAAAATGGCTCTAACGATTTTAATTAAAATTTACCTGACAAATAAACTGTATATCTTGTACTGTCTGGGAATAGCCTCTGAATACCACTTTATTCTCAATGAATTTTAAGGAATTTTGCATAACTGCTAATCCGTAAGAGATGGACAAAAACTTACCACACAAAAATTGTAGAACATATTAAAACACACAATTTATGTTATATACATTTTGTTTTGTTTTGTGGAGTTGATCGTTTTTAAGATATTCCTTGCTTTTAGTTCTAATTCTTGTAAAAATTATACTTTTCTCATATAGGAAATTGTCAACTCGTGTCCATACAAACAAAGGAACCTCAGTTACATAGCAACCAGCTTTTGACTATCACTTTAACTTATGGTACTCCCTTATTTCCCTTTTACTTACAAGGAAGCAAGTAATAAGACTATTTCTGCTAACTCATGATTAGCATGAAGTAAATATAAGCATAAGCTTTTTAACAATAATTTGTTGCAGAGATGTGGAGAAAGTCATGTGAAAGGAACACATCATATTTTTTTGTTTTGGTCCTGAAAACATCTATATCCGATGAAATCTCGGTATCGACCCTTAGGGTCGAACACAATACTTTCTCTATCTACTATGTGCGTTGTATATTTATGATAGAGAAATTAATAATTTGATACGTTACATTCGCATGGCTTTCTCTACCCAGTAATCCTTATTCCTGAGGGTACACATTATTCATTAGAAAACTTGTTTTCCTACATACTTCATTTTAATAGAGAAAAAAATCCTCAAATTGCCGCATTGCACTTTCCTTCATAAATACAAAGGGAATAGCGAATGAATGGTAAAATGTTTTAGAACTGGAAGCTATATGCTGGCCTTATTACATGACTGTGAGAAACAGCTGAAGATGGAGAGGATTTTCAAAGACGACTAATATTGATCAATTCGAACCATTAATAACGATATCTCGCAAATGGCTGATGTCACAAAAATAACTTATTTGAAATATATTTTGTGTTAAACAGATATACATTTTTAGTTTAATAAGTTTTCGCCTATCGCTTAATGCAAGATCATAGCTAGTGGCTCAGCATTCGATGTGTGCAGATATCCCTGGTGCATTAAAGCAGTTGTAGAACTCAAAGGGACCAATTCAAGTTAAAACCAGTCAGTGGAAAACTGATGAGAGCAACCCTTGCTTTAAACACACATTTTATGTCATATACATTTAATTGATTTATTACTTTCTCTATACGTACTAAAAATAAAAATAAAATAAAATAAAATCTGTAATACAACATCCTGGCATCTTGTTCCCTATACCAGGACGTATATTGCAAACTTTGTAATTTATTTCCCACTTTTAAATTATTGTTATACGTCATTATTTTACAGATAATACTTATATACTAATAACTCAAAATTTAATTTAAAACAAAAACAAACTAATATAAACTGAAATAAAATAAGTTTCAACCTAAACACTAAATCATCTATTATTAATTACTGGAATGCAGTAACACAAATAACTGGTAACCAGCTATTTACCCATAAAACTATGCTCTAGATTATTTAGATAAATGAAAACTAATGCTATACTACTGGTATCCAGCAGAATATGCACTGGTTGCCAGCGCAACTAAATAATTATATTATACAATAATTTCTTTACATTGTAGTAAACTGTAGTAAATTGTCTTTTACTTCCTTTGACTAATATCTGTTACTAATTACACCTAACCTTTTACTTCCTTTGGCTAATATCTGTTACTAATTATACCTAATCTTTTACTTCCTTTGGCTAATATCTGTTACTAATTATACCTAATCTTTTACTTCCTTTGGCTAATATCTGTTACTAATTATACCTAATCTTTTACTTCCCTTGGCTAATATCTGTTACTAATTACACCTAATCTTTTACTTCCTTTGGCTAATATCTGTTACTAATTACACCTAATCTTTTACTTCCTTTGGCTAATATCTGTTACTAATTATACCTAATCTTTTACTTCCCTTGGCTAATGTCTGTTACTAATTATACCTAATCTTTTACTTCCCTTGGCTAATATCTGTTACTAATTATACCTAATCTTTTACTTCCCTTGGCTAATATCTGTTACTAATTACACCTAATCTTTTACTTCCTTTGGCTAATATCTGTTACTAATTACACCTAATCTTTTACTTCCTTTGGCTAATATCTGTTACTAATTATACCTAATCTTTTACTTCCCTTGGCTAATGTCTGTTACTAATTATACCTAATCTTTTACTTCCCTTGGCTAATATCTGTTACTAATTACACCTAATCTTTTACTTCCCTTGGCTAATATCTGTTACTAATTACACCTAATCTTTTACTTCCCTTGGCTAATATCTGTTACTAATTATACCTAATCTTTTACATCATCATTATACTAAACTCACTGTATTTAACTTTTTAACACTATTTAGCACTTCACTAACACTTCCTCCTCAACGTCATCTCCTCTTGCCTCGTACTGTCCACCGCCAGAAGCCCATAATCCACCATTCCTGCTCTCACACGCCCTCTGCATCCCTCTTATCACTCTGGTCTACATCGGCTCCTTCTTCTTCGCCTCCTTCTACTATGCTCGGCTCTCCTTCATCTTCCATTAGTCTCCAGTCTCCATTTAGAATTAGTTAGCGTTATTTATTCTTCCTCTTCTTCCTATAAATTTTCTTCCTTGGGTTCATAGTTATTTAAGTTGCAATAGTATTTGCTTATATTTCTGTGTTTAAGTTTTTATCAGAGTGTCAGTTATAAGTTTAACTTTACTGATTTCGAATTCTGTCGGATCTTCTTAATTCGTCTCTGGCTAGTGCACGGGTTGGTATTTCCATTTGTTCAACTCTCTCTTCCCAGGAAATTTTACTAATTATATTCGCTAACTTCTCTAGGTGGATATATGTCTTCATTTCTTAAATGTCCGCTATTTTGTGCCCAGTTAGTTCAGTTCGTAATTGAGTTATTTGTTCACCATGCCGCGGACATTCAAACAGGACATGTTCGGGTGTATCTTGTTTGTTACAAATAACACAATTACCATTTAAGGTTTTATTAATCTTTTTCCAATATGTTTTGTAAGGTCCATGTCCGGTGATGTAATGGATTAGTCCTCTAGTAGGCTGAATATGTTTCCTTGATATCATTAAATAAATTATGCACTCTCCTTCCCGCTTCCGTTATGTCCCATTCTCGTTGCCAGCTTATTTTCAAAAACCTCTTAATTTCAGCTACATTTTCACATCTTCTTCCAATTATTTGTGTTACCATTCCAAATTCATTCTTCTTCAACCAAAAGTTTGCTCCCTTAAGTTTAATTAAAAGGTCTATTGGCCAAATTCCTGTCGTAACTAGGAGGGCCATAGTCGGAGAGGTTTTAACTGCTCCAGTAAATCGTAGCAACATTTTTCTTTGAGTTCTCCTTAGTAAGCTCCTTATATGAACGTCCTGCATCCGAGTGGCCCAAACACTAGCGCCATATGCTATAATGGATACGAAAATACTGTTATGATATGTTGAGATTGTGGTTAACGGTATTTTAAAAATTTGATTGCATAATTCGGGCCAATTTCATCATCGGATTTATTTCTTGTATACTCTGTGTGCTTCCTAAAGTTTAATTTCTCATCTAAATATATTCCGAGGTATTTAGCCTCCTTTTGTCTTCTTATGATTTGATTATTAAACTTTATGCTTGGATCACTTTTTAAACTACCCCTCAAAAGCACATAATTTGATTTATTCGGTGAAATTTGTAGTTTTGATTTTGCGCACCAATTGCTTAGTTTCTGTGTTAGATTATTTGCTTTACTTTCCAAGTTGTTCCTGTTTTTACCCTCAATAATGATTAAAAGATCGTCGGCATATGCGATAGTGTTTGTGATGTTTGCATCTTCATTCAAGTCGTCTAATAAGGTCTCCAATACAATGTCCCAAAACAATGGTCCTAATACCGATCCCTGTGGACATCCCTTGGTACTTATTTTATATACTATGCCATTTACACCTTCCATAAAAAGCTTTCTGTTGTTACAATAATCTCGTAATATTTCATAGAGGCATTTTGGGTAACCTTTTTGAGGTAATCTCTCAAAGAGGTATGGTCACCACAAATTGTCAAATGCAACGGAAATATCAATTAAAAGTCCTATAATATATTTAGCTTGTGAGTTTTTGACTGTTTCCAATGCTAAATTTATCGCGTCTTTGGTAGATAAGCCTTTTCTGAATCCAAATTGTTTATCACTCATTCCAACCATAAGTCGAAATTCTTTTATTCTCTTACAAAGTAACTCTTCAAAAAGTTTGCCAATTACATTTAACAGACAAATGGGTCGGTATACGAACTGAGTACATAGTGTATAGAGAAGGTATTGTAATGCACCCACATATTCGATACCAAGATTTCACAAAAAATACATGTTTTGAGACCCCCTGAATAAAAAAAACATTTTTAAAAAAATGTCCGTGTGTGACTTTGGGCAGCATAGCTCAAAAATGAAAAGACCGTTAAAAACCAAACTTGGTATTTAAGTTTGGTATCTTCCAAGGATGCGATACGGAGATTTTCAAGAAAATCCCCCACCCCAAACTACCCTTTACATGGAACTTTTTTTAAATAATCTTGATTTTCTCAAAAATGGCTGCAACGAGTTTAATTAAAATATCGTATATTTAAGATATTTACCAGACAAATAAAATGTATAACTTGATTTTTCTGGGAATAGCCTATGAAGACTACTTTATTCTGGATAAATTTTACGGAAGTTTGCATAACTGCTAAGCCGTAAGAGATAGACAAAAACTTACCACACAACAAATGAAGAGCACGTTAAAACAGGCAGTTTATGTTATAGACATTTTTTTCTTGGAGTTGATCATTTTTGAGATATTCCTTGTTTTTGTTTTCAGCTTTGAAAAATATACTTTTCTCATACAGGAATTTGTCAACTTCTGTCCATACAAACAAAGGAACTTCAGTCCCATAGCAACCAGCTTTTGACTATCACTTTAACATATGGTTACTACCTTATTTCTCTTCTACTTACAAGGAAGCAAGTAATAAGACTATTTTTGCTAACAGGAAGTAAATAAAAATATAAGCCTTTTAATAATAATTTGTTGCAGAGATGTAGAGAAAGTCATGTGAATGAAATACATCATATTTTTGTTCTTGATTAGTTTGATGAAAATAAAGGAATATGTTTTTTTTTTTTCTGAGTATAGTTTGTTATAGAATAGGAAGTGGCTCAAGTGAATGGAATACATTATACATTTTTACGTTACGCTTAACGTTTGATTTCCATTGTGGATAGGTCACATGTAATAGATGATATGGCACTATAGAAAAATGTAGATCTCGTTAAAGCAGAACATTTATAACAAAAACAATTTTTGTGATGCTAACTTTTTCCGAGATATTCTGCAATATTTGCTAAACATTTCAAATACTTGAACCTCTTCTAATTGTTAAATTGGTATTCACTTTTTACTCCGTGATCGTGTACAGAAAGTGAATATCTTTAATTGGTACCTTGATTAATTTCGTTTTCATTTTTTTTTTAATCTTGTTAAATTTATTAATGTAGTTAACTAGTGTGAAGCTTTTAATAAATCTACCTCCCTAAGCATCACATAGCAACCGGTTTTTAAAAACGACGAATTATTCTTCTTATACTCAGGTCGAAATGTATGTTTAAACAAGGTTTATTTGTATTATGAAGAAATAGATAAGCAAATATGTTTTTGTAAGAACAGGCAGTAGAAAAGAGTATGTGAATGCAATACGTAATATTTTTTACGTGCAATTTCGTTGAACTGTTTTCAGATTTTCCATCTTATACTCTCTGAAGATTGATTGAATACATTTAAAGCATTTGGTTGACAGGATCGTTTTTATTTAGAGTTTTAATAATTTGTACACAATCTATTTTTAAAAATCTAGTTTGTTCCATTCATAGGTTTCTCTAGCTGTTCCTACGTCATGACAATTGAGATAAACATTAGCAGAATTGGTCTGATTACTTGCTTGCTTGTAAGTAGTAGGAATAGCGGCATATATTAAGCTAAAGTGCTACTTAAATATAAAAGCTCATAGCGATATGGAACAATTGAGGTTCGGTTTGCTTGTGGTCCCGTTTGAGAACATTTAAATAATTTAAAATTCAGACATAAAAGAAATATTTCGAAAATGGTCAACTCTTCAGGAAAAATGTATACGACAGAAATTATGTGCTTTAAGAAAATCTACATTTTTGTGTAGTAAGTTTTTGTGTATCTTTTACGGTATAACCATTAGGCAAATTCTGCAAAATTCGTAAAGAGCTATTCAGAGGCTATTCCCAGAAAATTCAAAATATGTATTTTTTTTGTGATGTAAATATTTTTAATATACGGTATTTTAGTCAAAATCGTTGTAGCCATTTTTGAGAAAAACAACATTTTCAAAAACGTTTCCTTGTAAAAGGTAGTTTTTCTGGGGAGTATTTTCTTGAACATTTTCATGACGCATCTTCGTAAGGCACTAAACATAAATACCAAGTTTGGTATTTAACGGTGTTTCCGTTTTTGAGCTATGCTGCCTATAGACACACACGTACCTTTGTCTACAAATACTTTCTTTTTGCATCAGGGGACCTCAAAACATTTATTTGCGGTAAAATCTCAATATCAAATTTTATGTGCAATACACCTTCAGTAGTACATTATATGTACTCGTACATACGGGCTAAATAAAGAAAAAAATGAAAATGTACAATACTCAGTTTTTTCCAGAAAAAGAATTAATGCCACCTAAAATGTTATCTGTGAGTGAAAAACGATATTTTGGAATAATTTAATATTTAAAAGCTTTAAAATTTCAAATATTCGTTACTCTGGAAGTTGCACTTTATACTCTTTAATATTTTAAAAAATTATTTTCATAGAATGAGTACATTGGTGATACAAAGTTTGTGTTATAACTTTGTTGAATACATTTATGTTAGAAACTTTGGCTGTATTGGTTGAACACAGAAGTGGAACCCGACAAATGAGTAAATTTCATGTTTTTCTGAACAGAAAATAATTTAGAACAGAAGCACAGCTACTGCAGCAGCAGCAAATTACAAAGGTGAACTGGGCTCTCTAAGCCCAAGTAGTCCTCTACTGCAAGAAGTTTGCTACACAATTGGTGGATTTTGCACTGCTTTGTTTGCCCGCATACTAAAATCCTGGATTTGCCCTGGGAACATTGAATTTTTCCACTTTGTGGGAAGCAAGGAGAGGGAGGGGTAATAAGTCGGTTGCTCGAGAAAGCCACCGTCTCTCTCATATTTGCTAATAAGCTGTTAAATCCATGGCCCCCAATATTCATGCAAATGAAACGACCGTGTCTCCCGCCAACTACCTTGTAATGAAGAAGCCGAGACTTTTCTGTGCATCTCGTTACTGGCCTTGGTCTGGTTAAGATGCCCACTACTTGGGACTGTATGGACCGAGAACGGCAGATAAAGAGACCTCAATTAACTCTCTAATAGTTTCTGGAAATAGAAACGCTTGGCGTTTTTAATTTACAAAGAACTTTCAGTGGATTTTGAGTGGTGAAATTGTGTAATGAACGCACATTTTACCACTCTGTATTGCGTTTCACTTTTTAGTGAAGTAACAAATCTGCAGTTTCTTTAATTTCTTTTTAAAATGTACTTCAGTTACAGGAATATAACCGAGCGAGATAGCTCTATGGGAATATGATGTGTATTGCCGGCGCAAAACTTCTGGAATCGTGACCCTGACCACCAAATCCAGCTACCGAGCCTAGCTTATCGGAGTTTGTGATATGATAGTTTGCTCATTTAAAGTCACCGCGAGCAAACTTTGTACAGTCTGTATCGAAAGTTGTATTCAAAGTGGGCAGTAAATAGTATTCATTTTATTTTTTTAACCATGGCTTCTACGTTTTTAAAGTTAAGGGGCAAAGTATTATTTAGAGCAGAGAAATACTTGTAAATGTCCTTGATTTCATGAAATAAGAGGCAGAGATGAAGGAAGAAAATGTATGTTCCCCGAGTTCTCCAAAAGCCTGTAGAAAGTGAATGAAGGAGTAGCCAAGGCAACTGATATTTCACTGAGTTCCGTTTACAGGGTTCTCAAAGACAAGAAAGAAAGAAAAATAAAACTTAATATATCACTTTTAAATTAAAAGATGTAGAACAGCTGTGTCGCCAGCGAATTGCAGAAATTGGCAGGTCAGAATGGGAAAAGGTATCTCGAGATGTTGAAAAAATTTAAAATCATTAGAAAGAATTGTAGAAAATCAAATAGAAGGAATTCTAATCCAGGTTAATTGGTGTAGAAAGTAGCAATAACGTTGATGATGACAATGACGTGAGGGAAGACAAAGGACTGTCAGGTGTGGAAGAATTGGAGGCAGACGATTGACATTGTTTATATATTAGGCCATTTGTGTAGATGTTTTGTAGATATGAATATACATATGAAAACACATGTTTATCAGTGCAGCGCCGTATAGTGCAGGTGACAGATATTTAACGTTGACTGTGACAGACATGAATCGACTGGTGAGCTGCTTATCTGAAAGTACAACTCGCTTCCTAGCTCTCATTAAGATTTACACATGTCTTGATCTGTTGCGCCACTTACAGTGCGTATTTGGTAGGTCTAGGGTTCGTTTCCCAACGACCCCTCCTCATAGGCTTTATCGTGGTTTCTCCCTGGTGGCTGAGGCAAGTGTGGTGTGATCAACCACTATTCCTTTTTCTCTCACGTCATATTCAAGCTCAGCGGTGTCCTTGGTGCTGGGAATATAGTGCAGTTGTTTGCGCCGTAGTCTCACCTGTTAGGCGTCGTCCTCTAGGGTTTAGTCTCTAAAAGAGCGCGGGTGTTCAAACGGGGAAAGTTAGAGAACTCTGCGAATTGCTGTGGTCCTGCCTGGCGACGGGAGGGATTCTCTCCTATTCCTTCACCTCATCCCTCCGGGTTGTGTAGCCACATTCGATCCATCATTGTGTCTCTATGAGCAAAATATCCTACATAATATTCAACAACTATTATGTACATATTTAACTGACCAATAAACTGTATATCTTGAATTTTATGGGAATAGCCTCTGAAGATTACTTTATTTTGGATAAATTTTACGGAATTTTGCAAAATTGCTAAACCGTAAGGGATAGACAAAACCTTATCAAACAAAAACTGTTGAGCACGTTAAAATACACAATTTATGTTACATACATTTTTCTCATGGAGTTGATCGTTTTTGAGTTATTCCTGGTTTTTTATTTCAGCTTTAAAAACATACTTTTCTCACACAGGAATTTGTCAACTTCTATCCATACAAACAAAAGAACTTCAGTCACATAGCAACCAGCTTTTGACTATCACTTTAACCTATGGTACTCTCTTATTTTCCATTCTACTTACAAGGAATCAAGTAATAACGATATACTGCTAATTTTTTCTCGATCAGCATTAAGTAAATAGAAGCATAAGCTTTTTAATAATACTTTGTTGCAGAGATATAGAGAAAGTCATGTGAATGGATCACATGAGATTTTATTTTTCGCTTATAATGTATTATAAACGTAACTTTTTCTCTTTTGTCACTTTGCTTCATAAAGGAAATGGACGTCCCACCCTAGGCATCATGACAACATTTCTTCTTCTGTCCTTGTCTGTCCACGAGCTGTCAACATTCAGAAGCTGAAGAAGATGGAGCACCGCAATGGCGGGAGAACCCGGACAGCCCTGAGAAAACCCACCACAAATCTTACATGCGGTCGCTTGGGATCGGAGTGGTCTAGCCACTCGGCCACGGCTTTAAGCCACAAAGTGTAGACGAGAAATTAAGAAGAGTCTTGCTAATGTTAAACTATGACCATTATCTCAGCAAGTAAGTAAACTCGTGAGCTATAAATGTTCACCAATAAGTTTCCTGTTCATACATTTGAATACTAGAAGGAAAGCTGTGATTTTTTTTATAAAGCTCTTAAATTTTTATTGAAAATTATGATTTTTAAATTTTAAAAAAATAATCCACTTACATAAAATTTCTCCCGTTGAAATAAAGCCTATTTAGGTGCAAATGTTGGTAAACATTTCAGTCCTTAGGGTCAATTGGTATTTGGAGCCCGCCTGGGTATGTGGTGGAGCGTGTCTGCTTCACATTCAACAGGTCGTGAGTTTGAATCTCGCATAGGGTGAGTTACCCGGATAAGGGTTTTTTCGGGGTTTTCCCTTATCCTGAGAAGACGAATGTCGAGTAACTTTAAGCTCCACGGACCCCGAGATCATTTGAGCATCATTTCACCAATTTCATTCATCGTCCGATATGACCAACCAGGTTAAAGGACTTTAAAACTATCTGGGGTAGTGGGACATTTGTAAAGAAAATGTTACTTCTTCAGAAATTGCATAAAATTCAACAAAAAATGTAAGCTAATTTTCTATTCACAACTTTGCAGTACTTGGAAACTCTGACATGAAGGAAAAGTAAGCTGGATGAGAATGCTACGATTAGCTAAAGTAAAACTTTCCAAACAAAATATAAAAAAATCTGATGTATTACATTCACATTGCTTAAAAAGCGTATGCCTCTATTTACTTCATACTAATCGACAAAAAATTAGCAGAAATAATCTTATTACTTGCTTCCTTGTAAGTGGAAGCGAAATAAGGGAGTACCATAAGTTAAAGTGAAAGACAAAAGCTGATTGCTATGTGATTGAAGTTCCTTTGTTTGTATGGACACGAGTTGACAAATTCCTGTAAAAGAAATGTATTAAGTTTTTTAAACCTTAAACCAGAAACAAAGAATATCTCAAAAACGATCAACATCACAAAAAAAATGCATATAACATAAATTGTGGGTTTTAAAGTGCTCTACAATTTTTGTGTGGTAAGTTTTTGTCCATCTCTTACGGTTTAGCAGTTATACAAAATTCAGTAAAATTCAACCAGAATAACGTAGCCTTCGGGGCTATTCCCAGAAAATTCAAGATATACATTTTATTTGTCAGGTAAATAGTTATAATTTACGATATTTTAATCAAAATCGTTACAGCCATTTTTGATAAAACCAAAATTTTCTAAAAAAAGTTCCATGTAAAGGGATAGATGGGGTGGGAGACTTTCTTGAAAATCTTCGTGTCGTATCCTGGGAAGATACGAAACCCAAATACCAAGTTTGGTTTTTAACGGACTTCTCGTTTTGGAGCTTTGCTGCCCACAGGCACACACACACAGACACGCGCGCACACAGATACCAACAGAAACGTATACATGTTTCATTTATTTTGATTCAGGAGGTTTCAAAGCATGTATTTCCGATGAAATCTCGGTATCGATTTTAAGGTGGAATACAATACCTTCTCTATCTACTATATACATACGTGCTAGAGAAAATAAAATGTTATGCCATTAAAACATATTAATAGTTAGTATAAGGCGGTAGATTCAAGCCTAGAGTGTACATCAGATAAGAAGGAAATAAAGATTTAGAATTTAAAGGAAAAGTCTGTTCTGGGAGCGTTTATCTAACATATGAGCTTTTATCATCCCGTAATTTGAATGTCAGAATTGTTGGTATTGCTGGAAGTTAAGGCGTTTTGTATCTCTTTTATTTTCCCCCTTTAATCAAGCTCTCCACCTGCCAACAC
The DNA here is from genome assembly GCA_030762935.1 of Hymenopus coronatus. Classification (NCBI taxonomy): domain Eukaryota; kingdom Metazoa; phylum Arthropoda; class Insecta; order Mantodea; family Hymenopodidae; genus Hymenopus; species Hymenopus coronatus. The sequence goes on along the minus strand of CM060894.1, from coordinate 128,818,514 downwards.
TTCCGTTTTGCTGATCTGTTGAGAAATAAATTGCGTTGCCTCTCGCACCTCCACTTGAATATGCAACGCTTTAATAAGACAGAAATTAAAAGCCAAGGAACATTTCCTCGCATAATGGAATACATTATACTCGTATATTAAAACTTGGCTCTTTATTGCAGCATTTGTATAGAATTGCCTATTTAATATTATCGCGTTTTCGTTATAAAAATTAACAGAAAAGTGTGAGCCAGGCATCTTCTTCCGCCCATTAATCCCGTTTTCTCATTTAGTAGCTCTCTCGTGTGAAGAGTCTGGTGATAAGTTGAGTACTGAAGCCAAGATCCGCTTCACCTCTGCTGTCACAATAGCCTAGCCTACAGTCTAGTTTCCTATAATCTGTGAGCTTCTTTATTGTCTGGTGATAAGTTGAGTACTGAAGCCAAGATCCGCTTCACCTCTGATGTCACAATAGCATAGCCTACAGTCTAGTTTCCTATAATCTGTGAGCTTCTTTATTGTCTGGTGATAAGTTGAGTACTGAAGCCAAGATCCGCTTCACCTCTGCTGTCACAATAGCCTAGCCTACAGTCTAGTTTCCTATAATCTGTGAGCTTCTTTATTGTCTGGTGATAAGTTGAGTACTGAAGCCAAGATCCGCTTCACCTCTGATGTCACAATAGCATAGCCTACAGTCTAGTTTCCTATAATCTGTGAGCTTCTTTATTGTCTGGTGATAAGTTGAGTACTGAAGCCAAGATCCGCTTCACCTCTGATGTCACAATAGCCTAGCCTACAGTCTAGTTTCCTATAATCTGTGAGCTTCTTTATTGTCTGGTGATAAGTTGAGTACTGAAGCCAAGATCCGCTTCACCTCTGCTGTCACAATAGCCTAGCCTACAGTCTAGTTTCCTATAATCTGTGTGCTTCTTTATTGTCTGGTGATAAGTTGAGTACTGAAGCCAAGATCCGCTTCACCTCTGCTGTCACAATAGCCTAGCCTACAGTCTAGTTTCCTATAATCTGTGTGCTTCTTTATTGTCTGGTGATAAGTTGAGTACTGAAGCCAAGATCCGCTTCACCTCTGATGTCACAATAGCCTAGCCTACAGTCTAGTTTCCTATAATCTGTGAGCTTCTTTATTGTCTGGTGATAAGTTGAGTACTGAAGCCAAGATCCGCTTCACCTCTGATGTCACAATAGCCTAGCCTACAGTCTAGTTTCCTATAATCTGTGAGCTTCTTTATTGTCTGGTGATAAGTCGAGTACTGAAGCCAAGATCCGCTTCACCTCTGATGTCACAATAGCCTAGCCTACAGTCTAGTTTCCTATAATCTGTGAGCTTCTTTATTGTCTGGTGATAAGTTGAGTACTGAAGCCAAGATCCGCTTCACCTCTGCTGTCACAATAGCCTAGCCTACAGTCTAGTTTCCTATAATCTGTGAGCTTCTTTATTGTCTGGTGATAAGTTGAGTACTGAAGCCAAGATCCGCTTCACCTCTGATGTCACAATAGCCTAGCCTACAGTCTAGTTTCCTATAATCTGTGTGCTTCTTTATTGTCTGGTGATAAGTTGAGTACTGAAGCCAAGATCCGCTTCACCTCTGATGTCACAATAGCCTAGCCTACAGTCTAGTTTCCTATAATCTGTGAGCTTCTTTATTGTCTGCAGTTACCCAGTACTATAGTAGATAAGTTGAGTACTGAAGCCAAGATCCGCTTCACCTCTGATGTCACAATAGCCTAGCCTACAGTCTAGTTTCCTATAATCTGTGAGCTTCTTTATTGTCTGCAGTTACCCAGTACCATAGTAGATAGAAAATTATTATATTCCATCCAAAATTCCATGCTAAGATTTCACCGCACATACATGCTTTGAGAATCCTCATCCAAGAAAAGTCTTTTTACTCTCTCTACACGTACTATGTACATAGTGTATAAAGAAGGTATTGCAACCCACCCAAAAATTTGATACAGAGATTTCGCCGGATAAATGATTTGGGTCCTTCTGAAACCAAAAGAAACATTTTTGGAAAAGGTCCGGGTGTGTCTGTGTGTGTGCCTGTGAACAGCATAGCTCAAAAACGAAAAGACCGTTAAATACCAAACTTGGTATTTAAGTTGTGTGTCTTCCAAGGATACGACAGGAAAAGTTTCAAGAAAATCCCCCACCCCCAACTACCCTTTACATTGAACTTTTTTTTTTCGAAAATTTTGATTTTCTCGAAAATGGTTCCAACGATTTTGATTAAATTATAATATATTAAGAATATTTACCTGACAAATAAAATGTATATCTTGAACTTTCTAGGAATAGCCTTTGAAGACTACTTCATTCTGGATGAGTTTTACGGAATTTTGCATAACTGCTAAACCGTAAGAGATAAACAAAAATTTACCACACAAAAAATGTAGAGCACGTTAAAACACACAATTTATGTGATGTGCATTTTTTTCGTGGAGTTGATTGTTTTTCCGATATTCCTTATTTTCGGTTTCAGCTATTAAAAACTTATACCTTTCTCATACAGGAATTTGCCAACACGTGTCCATACAAACAAAGAAACTTCAGTCACATATTTTTTGACTATCACTTTAACCTATGGTACTCCCTTATTTCCTTTCTACTTACAAGGAAGCAAGTAATAAGACTATTTCTGCTGCCTTTTTCTCGATTAGCATGAAGGAAATAGAAGCATAAGCTTTTTTTAACAATAATTTGTTGCAGAAATGTAGAGAAAGTCATGTAAATGGAACACATCAGATTTTTAACCGTTTGTTGCCTGTCGGTTCCTGTAAGTTCCGCTTATTTTAAGCGTAACTATACAAATAGGGTTGTATTCTAGGATTTATTTCAATAACCTTCAACCATAAACGAGAAGTAAGTAGTTTTACGTTGTAAAAATATATACAATTTTTGCTCCAAATTGCAGTGATTTTTTAAATAAATAAAATAGAAAACCCTAATAACTACAGCCAAATGTAACCCCTTTAACTTCCAAGCATCACACCGATTATTTTACTTGGGCTCTCCCCGGTTCTTTACCACAATCACTGGTACCTGAACTTGTAAAATTTGGCTTTGAATGGATGACCAGTCCATTACCTATCACCTAACACTGTTTTGTTAGTGCCTTTGGCAGTATTATGAAAACTGGTTTAGAAGAATTTAAACTAAATAGGAAGAAAAATATTAATAAACGATCTACATTTATTTTCATTTCCATTTTCTCAATTATTTTATATAATGATTTTATAGGTTTATTCCAAAATATTTTTACTGGAACTCCAGTTTTAAACTTCATTAAAGGAAAAACGGCATATATAGTGTACTAGTGCAGGCAACTCAGGGTTAAAATAAGATGTGTGACAGCTACATGACCTTCCACAAACAAGCTTCCTTTAAAAAAGCTTATTCTTTCATGCTGATCAAGATATACGTTAGCAGAGATGGTCTTATAATTTGCTTCCTTGTAACAGAAGAAAAATTAAGAAAATACACTTTACAGAGCTATCGCTATGTCAAACATTTGAATTTCGGTTCTCTTTTGCATTCCCGGGAGTAAAACCAAAGTTAACTTCTCGCTTGAGAAAAGTTTTGAGTTGTTTAAAATTGACACCAACAACTAGGCATATTTCGGAAACGGTTAAATCCACAGAAAAAAAAAATATATATATATACATATATATATGACATAATTGTATGCTTTAATGAGAACTGCATTTTTTGTTTAGTAAGTTTTTGCCTATCTCTTATGTTACACAACAGTCATTCAGAACAAAGACATAGGTCATTCCCTCTAAATCCAAGATATTACTTTGTTTACCGCAAATATATTTAATATATGGTATTTTAATCAAAATCGTTAGTCATTTTTGAGAAGGTCAAAATTTGGAAAATATTCGATGTAGATGTTAGTATGGGATAGGGGGATTTACCTCAAAATCTTTGTGTCACTTCCCTGGAAGATACTAAAACCTAAATACCATGTTTGGTATTTTACCGAGATTTTGTTTTTGAGTTATCGTGTTCAGAGTCATACGGTCACACACACACACACGAACCTTTTTATAAAATTGCACTTTTTGGGTGAAGGGGGCCCTAAAAAATATATTTACGGTGAAATCTCGGTATCGAAATAATTTCTGGCATGCAATATCTTCTCTACCTATGTACTATGTACTGAAGATAGTAATAAAACGCGTTTCTGTAAAAGCACAAGCTTTATTATTATTATTATTATTATTATTATTATTATTATTATTATTATTATTATTATTATTATTATTGGCCTGTAGCAGCAGAAACTGTTGTTTAGCTGGTGGCAGTTTAAAAACCGGTAAAAAAGAAACACAAAATAAAGATAAGTATAGAGAATAAAGAAGGAAGCATAAGTTACTTACAAGTTCTACCTGTGTCTAAACGTCAGAATAGGCCCTACTTAATGTTTTCCACAGAAACAAATTAACTGCTCTCTGAGGATTATTCACAATCTGCACCAGATAGACTCCATACAACTACGTCATCGGTTACAACATAACGCAGTCAAGAAATGAAGTTACTTTATTATCCAGTGCAGAGCGTCTAGAAGCCACGATGTTATAATAACCATTTATAATGCATTAATATAAAATCGCAAGGATTAATAGTTTTGCACCTATAACGAATATATTTTAATGAGTTTATTTTTGCTTTCTCTACACGTACTATGTACATACCGTATAGAGAAGGTATTGCACTCCACTCAAAAATTCGATACCGAGATTTCACCGGAAATATATGTTTTAGGGTCCCCTGTAACTAAAATAAAAGCATTTTCACAAAAATGTCCGTAACCAAACTTGGTATTTAAGTTTAATATCTTCCAGGGATGCGACACGAAGATTTTAAGAAAAATCCTCCCGCCCCAAACTACCCTTTACATGGAACTTTTTTACAAATGTTTTTACTTTCTTAAAAATGGCTCTAAATATTTTGATTAAAATATCATATATTAAAGATATTTACCTGACAAATAAAATGTGTATCTTGAATTTTCTGGGAATAGCCACTGTAGACTATTCTTGATGAATTTTACGGAATTTTGCATAACTGCTAAACCGTATCAGATGCACAAAAACGTACTATACAGAAAATGTAGAGCACGTTAAAACACACAAGTTATGTTACATACATTTTTTTCGTGGAGTTGGTCGTTTTTAAGATATGTCTAGTTCTTGTTTTCAGCTTTGAAAAACTTTGCTTTTCTCACACAGGAATTTGTCAACTCTAGTCTATACAAACAAAGGAACTTCAGTCACGTTGTAAGCAGCTTTTGACTAATACTTTAACCTATGGTACTCCCTTATTTCATGGAAGCTAATAATAAGACTATTTCTGCTATTTTTTTCCATTAGCTTGAAATAAATAGAAGCATAAGGTTTTTAACAATAATGTGTTGCAGAGATGTAGAGAAAGTCATGTGAATGGACACATAAGATTTTTATATGTTATACTGTACTTTATATATAATAATTTTCACTTACAGAAAATGATTGCACACTTAATCTGCAGTCGCAACAGCGGATCAACTCGACACACTGTACAATAGCTTGAAGGATTTGCAATGAAGCAAATTAATTGTCACGTGAGATTTAGTCACATTACAATCTATCGTATATCAGTAGAATCTATGAAGTTTAACAGTCCATTGAAGCAATTTTATCAGAAAGTAGTATTTAATATGAAATGAAATATGACAATAAATTTGTATCTACCTTAAAACAATATAGACCGCTACCTAGAATATTCTTCTGAGAAAGAAGCAAATGCCATTGCGGATGTCTGTCAAAACGAATTCTTGTCAATGGCCATTTTCGAGATATTCCTTGTTTTTCATTTCAATATAAAATGCTTAATCTTTTCTCAAACACGAAGTCATCTGTGTTTCTTTTGTTTTTCTCCATGCAAAGAAGGGAATCGCAATTACAATCGTTTTTAAAACATTTGACTATCGCTTTAGCATAGTGTATTCCCTTAGGTCCTTTCTACTTAGAGGAAGTAACTAATAATACAATGTTTACTTATTTTTATCTAGATTGGCATGAAGTACATAGAAAAATAATCCTTTGTTAGAACTTTGTTTGGAGAACAGATAGAGAAGGCCAGATGAGTGCAACACACCAGGTGTTCTAAAACGCCTAAACACCATTACAGCCGTACTAGAGTAAATCATTTCTCTTGAGTAAAACTAATTTTGAAAATACTACTTTTATTATGCTATATAATTAAATTTTCTCTCGCCGGGAGGAAAATAGCTTGACTGCCTAAGTTGTTTGCAATAATTTAAGTGGACAGCAAACTGAAATGAACATTAGCCGCAAAGCTTCGGAAAAATGGCGGTAACTGGCTGCCAGAGAGAAGGATGTTGGTTCCATGTTAGCACATTCATTTCCCTGGAGAGCTTGAGGGTTTCATTTGCATGAATATTGGGAAGCAGGCTTTCGGATGTTAACAGATTGTTAGCAGGCAAAGCGCGTCTCAGCAGCAAATTGAAGAAAAATATGCCCTTTTAAAATATTGATGTAACATGTCCTTAACGTGTGTAAAGTTGACCAACAATTTTGAATAACTTATAAATGATTTTGTTTCATAAGAAAATAATTTTATTTTAAATTTTAAGAAAATATACCGTTTTCCCTGCTTGGCGCACTTTAAACATCAACTAACTGTACCTATAAATACTTTTGTTTCTTAAGAAAATAATATTATTTTAAACTTTAAGAAACTATATCGTTTTCCCTGCTTGGCGTACTTTAAACATTAATTAACTGTACCTATAGATGGGTAGGTGTATGTTTATTAGTGGGCACTCCCAAATTCAAATCTTATTTTCTCACAAATTTTTTCCCAACACTTTTTCATATTCTTAATGTTCCACAAGATAAAGTTTTTCACTAATGTGTTTCAAAATGTTGTAATACTTCTCAAAAGCACATTAAAGAAGTTCGCCATATTGCTTTTTCGAAACAGTGCTACAGTTTTGATAAATATATTATTAAATTTAAAAAAATAATAGCACCAATATAAACAAATCTGACGTGTTCTATTCACATAACTTTCTCTACATCTCTGCAACAAATTATTGTTAAAAAGCTTAATGCTAATCGAGAAAAAATTAGCATAAATAGTCTTATTACTTGCTTCCATGCAAGTAGAAGGGAAATAAGGAAGTATAGGCTAAAGTATTCACCAAAAATTGGTTGCTATGTGACTGAAGTTCCTTTGTTTTTATGGACAGGAGTTGACAAATTCCCGTATGAGAAAAGTATAAGCTTTTTAAGCTCAAACCAATAACAAAGAATATCTAAAACAGGACCCACTCAACGAAAAAAATATATATAGCATAAACTGTATGTTTTAACGTGATCTACTTTTCTTTCAAGTAAGTTTTTGTCTATCTATTACGGTTTGCCAGTTATGCAAATTTCCGTAACATTCATCCAGAATAAAGTAGCCCTCAAAGGATATTCCCAGAAAATTCAAGATATACATTTTATTTGTCAGGTATATATCTTTAAAAAACGATATTTTAATGAAAATGGTTAGAGCCATTTTTTTAAAAAATCAAAGTTCTCGAAAATTTTTCTATGTAAAAGGTAACTGGGGGATGGGGATTTTTTGAAAATCTTCGTGTTGCATCCTTGGAAGATACTGAACTTAAATACCTAGGCTAGTATTTAACGGACTTTTCGTTTTTGAGCTATGCTGCCCACACACGCACACACACACACACACACACACACACACACACACACACACGTGCGCTCGCGCGGAATTTTTCTAAAAATGCTTTTTTTGTATTCAGGGTGTCATAAAGGTTGTATTTCCGGTGAAATCTCGGTATTGAATTTTTGGGCGCATTACAATTTCTTCTCTATACACTATGCACATGGTATGTATAGAGAAAGTAAACATAATACGGCTGGACTATTTATAAACACATTTGAGGTAAAAGTGGACTTTTTATGTGAATATTTTGAAAATGCATCACGTGGATATTTTTTATTCTAACAATGAATTTAGACAGTAAATAATAGTCATTTAAATAACTATGCAAGCTAGAATTTTAATATACAGCATAAATGTCACCAGTTTTATGTACAAGTGATATAAATTTCAATAGATGTTTTACATACTGTGGATCCTCCAAATTTCGCAGGTATATATCACCTTAAGGTAAACCGAGAGATGACCAGCAACTAAAAGTGTAGTATTAGTTCATAAGAAAAAACTGACAATTCAGACAGATTCATTAACATTAACGTATATCATTAACAAAAGATCCGCCTTGCCATTCACAATGTCAAAAACCACAAATTAACTGAAGTGTGAGAACGAGCATGCGGCTATGGCTTGAATTCTTCAGTCTGACTACACTGGCCTACAAAAAAAAAAACAAGTTTTGAATGTTTCCTGCACTTCATGAGTCATTTCTTACTAATTTTGGGTCCAGAAAAACGAATATGATAATGGCATTTTTTCTTAGCACTGGTTTCTGTGGTACAAACTATTTCATATTAAGAGAAAGGGATACACTTTAATTACATATGTTAAAAACATTAAAGTTCATTTGAATTTTTACTTTATACGTACTATGTACATAGTTATAGAGAAGGTATTGTATTGCACCCAAAAATAGATTTCACCGGAAATATATGTTTTGAGACCCTCTGAATCCAAAAAAGCATTTTTAGAAAAATGTCCCTGTGTGTATGTGTGTGTGTGTGTGTCTGTCTGTGGGCAGCATAGCACAAAAACCAAAAGACCATTAAAAGCATACTTATTATTTAAGTTTGTATCTTTCAAGGTTGCGACACGAAGGTTTTCAAGAAAATCCTCCACCCCTCCTTTAAATGGAAGAATTTTCGAAAATGTTGTTTTTCTTAAAAATGGATCTAATGATTTTGACTAAAATACCACATATTAAATCCATTTCTATCACAAATAAAATGTATATCTTGAATTTTCTGGGAATAGATTCTAAAGACCAGTTTATCCTGGGTGAATTTTGCTTTATTTGGTATAACTAGTGAACTGTAAGAGATAGACTAAAACTTACTATACATAAAACAGAGATCTTGTTAAAATACACAAGTTATGTCATATACATATTTTTCGTGGAGCTTGCTGTTTTCGAGGTATTCCTTGTTATTAGTTTCAGTTGTGAAGTACTTATACTTTTTTCAGATGGGAGTGTTCATTTTTTTTTTTTTTTGTTCTACCCCTGGTTAAGCAAAGAAGCGATTTGCAATGCCAATCGCATAACGACAGCTTTTAAAACATTTGATTATCACTTTAGCCTAGTGCATTCCCCTAGTTCCAGTATACTTATAAGGAATTAAGTAATAAAATTCTCCTAATGTTTATCTCGATTAGCGTGGTGTTGAAAGAAGAAGTATCTTTTGCAAGAAATTTGTTTGTAGAGTAGCTAGAGAAAGTCATGGGAGTGTAACACATCAGATTTTTTTAAATATTAGTCACATTCTAAGAGTTCTAAATTACTGGAAGAATACCTCGCGGAAGGTTGGGTCTGACAAGAATCATGTGGAGACTTCACGAGATCGTCTTCTTTTAGCTTAGCTCTTGTGAGGAGTTCCGGAGTACCCCTGTACAAAACCAACAGTAAACCGCAGGCATCGCTTCATGCCAGTGACCCGGATATCTTTGCTCCATAACAGAAATGTCCTGATGGAAACTTTCTCCATGTTCATCCTGACAGCTCCACAACTAGGAGAGAAGTAGACCTGGTGGGAGTGGAGAAAATAGATTTAAAGGGACATGCTGCATCCAGGTTATGGTGTTTTTGCAGGAGCACTGTCACCAACCGAGTGTTGTTATCATCTCTTTTGTTGCCTAAAAATCCACGAACAACTCCCTTGAAGGCTTCCCAAGCTGCCTTTTCTTTCCCCTCCAAAAACTTGGTCAATTCCAGAATCCTTTACAAGTTCTCGAACTTGTAGCCCGACAAAAATACCTCTCTTATGTACTTAGAGGCCCGTCCTTCTTGTATCAGACCTTTGACAACATTTTTCATAGGCTCAGCCATATATCGTTTCTTATTTTTCAGCCATTCTCGCATTGTAACTGAACATACGTTGCAACATATATGTGGAGCCCAAGACTTATCCTGGTCCCCGAAATAATGCTGATAGGCTGTCTTCACATTGCGTTTCTGTGACGAACATTTTATTTCACCATAAATGTAAAAAAATTACTCATCATATTTACATATTTTCTGACATTTTTATGAATTTTACACTTCAAAAACACTCTCAAACCAGAAGGTCTGCAATAATTACAGCAGAAACTCACAGTCACTGCATCAGTATATATGTTTATGACTTACAAACAACTTAAGAGAATTTGTGTTTTGTTATTGGACAGGTGCGCAAATCCTAAAACAAAATGTCGCCCAAATTATATAAAAATGAAAAGTCACTTTATCTCCAAAGCAAGAGCTGTCAGTTTTACGGTGATTTATTAATTCAACAGATGGAAATATGTAAGAATTAACTATTTTTGGGTCCGAAGCATTTTCATTGTTGGCCAGTGCTATCTTTCCAACTCTATAGCCTGCGTGGAAGAAACAATTAATTAACACTAATTGGCCAAATATTTGGTTAGAGCGAGACTTTAAGTATTTGCCTCATTTTGGCATGACATCTCAAAATAATGTGACGTCACCTTGTGGTTTACATGCGAGTTAGTTGAGAAGTTTAATAGTATGTTGCTATTGTATCTCAGTGGTCAGAGCAACCGGTCAGAGATCTGCAGATCCGTGGTTCAAATCTGGGCTGTGGTATTCAATTTTCCAGTTTGACTCTTGATTATCCAACTTCTATCTATGCACGGCTTGTGTGGAAAAACAAATATTTAAGCATTAGTTGTGTTTGTCTTATATGATAAAGTTTTAGTTTTCCCTTCATGAAGGAAAATATAATCTATAATCTATAATTTTTACTTTCTCTAGAGAAGGTATTGCATTCCACCCAAAAATTCGATACCGAAATTTCACCGGAAATACGTCTTTTGGGTCCCCCTGAATAAAAAAAAAAAAACATATTCAGAAAAAAGTCCGTCTGTGTGTGCGTGTGTGTATGTGTCTGTGTGTGTCTGTCTGTGGACAGCACAGCTCAAAAACAAAAAGACGGTTAAATACCAAACTTGGAATTTCAGTTTGGTATCTTCCATGATGCGACATGATTTTCAGGAAAATCCCCCACCCCCATGGAACTTTTTTCGAAAATTTTGATTTTCTTAAAAATAGCTCTAACGATTTTGGTTAAAATACCACATATTAAAGCCATTTCTATCACAAATAAAATGTATATCTTGAATTTTCTGGGAATAGCTTCTAAAGGCCTGTTTATTCTGGATAGGTTTTGATTAATTTGGAATAACTAGTAAACCGTATGAGATAGACAAAAATTTACCATACAAAAAATGTACATCTCATTAAAATACACAAGTTATGTCCTATACATTTTTTTCGTGGAACTTACGTTTCGGAGGTATTTCTTGTTATTAACTTCAATTGTAAAATACTTACTCTTTTCTCAGACGAAAGTTATCGTTTTTCTTTTGTTCTACTCCTGGTCAAGCAAAGAAGCTATTTACAATGCCAATCGCATAACGACAGCTTTTAAAATAGTCTAGTGCATTACCTTAGCTCCCTTCTACTTATAAGGAACTAAGTAATAAGAACATTCTGCTAATGCAAAATCTTCTCGGGCTTCTAGCCAGGTAAAAACTTGGCTTGACCCTGTTCACCCTGAAGACGAGGAAGATGCACTTCTTCGACACGTTGGTGTCCAGCCAAGTTTTTACCTGGCTAGAAGCCCGAGAAGATTTTGAATTAATACGTCGCCAGGAAAGCTTCAGTTCTTCTTCTGCTAATGTTTATCTCGATTAGCATGGTGTAGAAAGGAGTTATGTTTCGTAACAAGTTTGTTTGTAGAGCAGCTAGAGAAGGTCATGGGAGTGTAACACATCAGATTTTTTTTTTCTTTTAGATAGTTAAGTTATAATTTGTCTGGTTTACTCTGTCCTTGTTGGTGGCCTGTAAATAAGAGGAATTGTTATTGTTATTGTTTCAGTAAATAAAGTAAATATTTAAATTATATCACTTGTTAACACTAATTATTACTTTCTCTACACGTACTATGTACATAGAGTATAGAGAAGGTATTGTAATGCACTCAAAATTCGATACCGAGATTTCACCGGAAATAAATGTTTTGAAACCCCCTGGCTCCATAAAAAGCCTTTTTAGAAAAATGTCTGTGTGTATATGTGTGTGTGTCTGTGTGTGTCTGTGGGCAGCATAGCTAAAGTCCATGTAATACCAAACTTGGTATTTAAGTTCTAGCCAACCCTCAACTACCCTTTACGTGGAACTTTTTTCAAAAATATTGATTTTCTTAAAAATGGCTCTAACGAGTTTGGTTAAAATATCGTATATTAAAGATATTTACCTGAAAAATAAAATGTATATCTTGAATTTTCTGGGAATAGCCTCTGAAGACTACTTTATTCTGGATCAATTTTACGGAATTTTGCATAACTGCTAAACCGTAAGAGATGGACAAAAGCTTACAACACAAATAATGTAAAGCACCTTAAAACACACAATTTATGTTATATTCGTCTTTTTCGTAGAGGTGATCGTTTTTTAGATATCCCTTGTTTTTGGTTTCAACTTTGAAAAACATACTTTTCTTATAGAGGAATTTGTCAACTCCTGTCCATACAAACAAAGGAACTTCGGTCACATAGCAACCAGCTTTTGACTATCACTTTAACCTATGGTAGACCCTTATTTCGCAAGTAATAAGACTATTTCTGCTCATTTTTTCTCGATTAGCATAAAGTAAATAGAAGAAGTTTTTTTGATGATAATTTGTTACAGAGATGTAGAGAAAGTCATGTGAGTGTAGCACATCAGATTATTTTTCTTAAATGTGCACGTTACGAAGAAATACTTTTTGTGGTAAACTTATATATTTTTAATGCGTTCTAGAAATCCCAGAATTGCACGTCTTTTCATTTGTGTTTATTTGATTGCTTGTTATCCCCTAGTCTTGCACAGCACGTCTGCATGGCTTAGTTTGTGAAAATGAGTTGCAATCAGCGGCCCTAACAAAAACCTCCCCCCAGTTAATTCCTCGCAATTGTTTGAGGTTTATTCCAAAGGGCTTTGCATACAGATGTGTTTACTTCAGACAGGAACTCAAGTAATGCTAATATAGAGACTAACAGAATGGAGAGCTCAGTGTGTTTACTGAAATTGCCATGGCAACACACAGAGGCTTACTAAAACTTTACACTATTACCAACGTTTATGCAGACCACCTAAATACCAAATATCATATTCTAAGCTCACCTTCTCTTAGCATGGAAACAAATATTTTACAACGTATAGAGAGCAATGACCATGAAATACATCTATATTTTATGAACATTCCAAAGATACAAACATGTAGAATAAAATTGAATTGAAAAAGATCCATAATTCAATGCTATTTTAATAATTCAAAGATATAGAATGAAACTGACAAGAAAACATCCATATTTGAAAAATCTGATGTCATCCATTCACATAACTCTTTCTATATATCTGCAACAAATGATTGTTAAAAAGTTTATGCTTCTATTTACTTCATGCAAATCGAGAAAAAATTAGCAGAAATAGTCTTATTACTTGTTTCCTCAGAAGTAGGAGATATATAAGGTAGTACCATAGATTAAAGTGATAGTAAAAATCTGGTTGCTATTTGACTTAAGTTCCTTTGTGTGGACAGGAGTTGACAAATTCCTGAATGAGAAAAGTTTGTCTTTTAAAGCTGAAACCAAAAGCAAGGAATATCTAACTCCATGAAAAAATGTATATAACAAATTGTGTGTTTTAACATGCTTTACATGTTTTGTGGAGTAATATTTTATATATCTCTTACGGTTTAGGAGCTATGCAAAATTCCGTAAATTTCATCCAGAATAAAGTAATCTTCCGAGGCTATTCCCAGAAAATTTAAGATATACATTTTATTTGTCAGGTAAATATCTTTAATATACGATATTTTAATCAAAATCGTTAGAATCGTTTTAAGAAAATCAAAATTTTCGTAAAAAGTTCCATGTAAAGGGTAGTTTCGGGTGGGGGGATTTTTCTCAAAAGCTTCGTGTCGCATCCCTGGAGGATATTAAACTTAAATACCAAGTTTGGTATTTTACCGCCTTCTCGTTTTTGAGTTATCGTGTTCACAGACACTCTGACACACAGACACACTCACACACGGACACATGATCACACACACACACACACACACAAGGACCTTTTTTGATAATGCTTTTTTTTTTTTGGGATTCAAGGGACCCTAAACCATATATTTCCGGTGAAATCTCGGTATTGATTTTTTGGGTGGAGTGCAATACCTTCTCTATATATTATGTACATAGTACATATAGAGAAAGTAAAAATATTTTAATAATTCTAACATACAGAATAAAATTGACGAATAACTATTTCAATGGTTCAATTATGTATAATACAATTTACACGAAAACATGCATTTTAATAATTATTTTAATAATTCAAAAGTTAAGAATACAATTGACACGAAAAGTATATTTCATAAGTATTTTAACTATTCAAACATGTAAGATAAAACTGATATGAAAATATCCATATCTCTTACGCATTTTAACAATTCAATGTAGCGAATAATACAGGGTTACTACAAAAGAAATAGACAACTTCAACTGCCTGTAAAACAAAAACTATTTGAGATAGCAACCTAATTATTTTGGAGGTATGTTGAGAAACTCTCAAAGTTTCGTTTGTTACTATTGGTAACGCTGTAGTGTTTTGTTTGTTGTTGCAGAAGCTGAAATGGCGGAAAATCCTGTGGAAAAGGCATATTGCGTGTTGGAATTTGCTAGAACGCAATCAGCAACTGTTGTCCAACGACATTTTAGATACTTTCAAAAGTATCTTAATAGGGAAGCGATACAATTCACACTTCTAAAGTGTTTTAAGTCAAAGATAGAGAATAAAACTGAAGTGCTTAGTGATTAAAATATATAGAATGAAACTGATGTGAAAAAATCCACATTTCAAAAAGATATAGATTAAAACTGAAGTGGCTAACATCATATTTCAAAAACATTTTAATGATTAAAAAATATAGAATAAAACTGATATCGAAAACATCCATATTAGAAAAGTATTTTAGAGATTCAAAATTAGAATGAAACTGACGTAAAATAATCCATAATTCATAAATATTTTAATATTTCAAAGATATAGAATAAAACTAACGGAAATATATACATATTTAAAAATTATTTTAGTGTTTGAAAGAGAATATTTCATAAATATTTTAACGATTCAATTAAGTAAATTGGAAATGACGTGAAAAACATTCACATCTGATTAACGTATTAACGATAAAAAATGTAGAGTAAAACAGTTATGAAAATCATCCATATTTGATAAGTATTTTAACAATCAACGGTGTAGGATAAAACTGATATGAGAAATTCTACATTTCACAAGTATTTTAACACATTGGAGCCCAAGCCCGAGTATAGCAGCTAGGGCCGTGCGAAATGTTCAATGCGGCCAACGCCCGAGAATACTCGGGCAGGTATTTCTAACGCTTTTAATGCAATTCTACGACCGTAACTCGGTCTTGGGCTATGTGGCAAAGAACATACATCAGTTATCGTTTTATTGTCTGACTTGTGCTGCCATCTGTCCTTGCTTTAGTCAACTATTAGGAAATTTAGGAGAGTTAGTAATATTGGTTGCTCCGGTAGTCCTGCCATTTTCCTTGGAGTTTGTGATCTATTAGTTACGTTTTGTGTTTCAAACTCATATTTGATACTTGTTGTAAATTTAAAATAAAATATTAATACGGAAGTTGTGACTGTTTTCTTACTTGTTGAGAAATCCTTGAATAATATACTTTTAGATTGTCCCAATACTTTTTGACAGATTTGATTAATATACTGTAAATAATAACTCAAAGTAAGCGTAAAAGCTCTGGGTTTATTGGCCCTTCAACTACGGAAACGCCTGGTCTTCAATTTGTTAACGTTTCAAAATGGAGAATAAATAATAACTCCATGGCACGACAGCTCATGGGGAACCTTGGCCTACCGCTCGGCCGCTGCGTCCCCCATCTCGGTCCAAAACAGACGTCATGGATGGGGTGCAGTATTGGAGGGTGAGACGAATTGAGAGTAAAAGTGAGTAAAAAGTATCCATTATTCGTAAGTAGTTTAACAATTCAAATTCCAAAATGAGATTGAGTGGAAAACTTCCATAATTCAAAAGTATTTTACCGACATCGGTAAAATATAATCGGTACTGTAAATACCGAATTTAGTAAGTATTATGAAGTGCAATAACTGGCGTGAAAAACGAGTATGTGTGTGAAAGAGAGGGAGAGAAATATTATAACTTCAAAGTTAGAGCCGAATGTGTACTAAAGTTTGTACCTTTCAAGGACGAAGGTGTTCATAAAATTTTCCAACAAAAGATAATACTGTACTTTGCAGGGAAAAGACATGCTTGTAGTACTTTATTCTTCAAAAAAAAAAGTGTATTAAAATGTCATATCTTGCAGAACTGGACAGGTAACATAAAATTAGGTATCTGTTTAGTTTCCTGTAAATAAGCTGTAAAGTGCTGATGCCTCTATTGACTTATATATATAATTTTATATTACCGTGAAACCATAAGTAACACACTAAAACTTGCCACAGAAAAAAGTCATTTATTAAATATTTCCGAGATAGCCCTTGTTAATGGATTGGATTTTGAAATGCTTTATACGTTTCTAATGTGCTAAGTTACCAGTCATTTGTTATACAAGGAATGTGGAATTATAAAGACTCATTTTTCGAAGATCTGTCCATAGCGTGTATCTACAGCGAAACACGTAATGAAATAATTTCTGTACATAATATGAAGTAGGTAAGGAATAAGCCTTTCTAAGTATTAATTGCACAATAATACCTCCCCTGGTCATGCTAATTAAATACATCAGAGAGAGATTTCTTAATGTCGAAATTTTTACTTTCTCTATACGTGCTATGTACATAGTGTACTGCACTCCACCCAAAAATTCGATTACACCGGAAATATGTGTTTTAGGGTCCCCTTGTAGATGTCTACGTCATAAAGGAGCTTCTGCTGCTATAGCAGCGGTCCACTGACATACATAGAAGGTATTGTAGCGAGCCGGTTTGTGTCCGCTACCGCAACAGCCAAAATAGAAAGTGGCGTAGACCCCCCTGCCACATTAAATATGGATCATCCATTAATCTCAAGCCCTCGCACCAAGGGTGGCTAGTTATCTGTTGAAATGATCACTAGCGAGGGGGTTCCTCGTCTGTCACGTGCCACACAGCGACTAATGGCTTTTCTCTGCTGTCCAAGTCACGTGTCTACTACCTTTACAGCTGATTATTGCTGTTAATGACGCTTTGATGACACCTTCACAGACATTTCACTTCTCTACAGGGTGCTTAGCTGCAGTATTCAAGGCAAAACAATTCCCACGCGTGTGTACAGAAATTTAATAATACAGATTCTGCCAAATGTATGAAGCTTCTTGAAGTTACGTTCTTCAATAAATATTTGGAGGTTTCAATGGAAATAGCACATTGCGACATGAGTGGAATAAGGACGTTTACAAACCTCAGCAAACCTCCGAACTGAAAGAGAATGTGGGTTCTCTGATGCTCTTAACATGTGTACTTGAAACATTACTAATAGGTAAGAATACTACTTGAATAAAGAATTGAAGTTTGTATGCACTTACTTTCATTTAGAAAGCTTGTCTGAAGACCTACCTAAATTAAAATTTCAACCAAATCAAATATAAAAATCTGATGTGTACCATTCACATGACTTTCTCTACATCTCTGCAACAAATTATTCTTAAAAAGCTTTTTTTTCTCTATTTATTTCATGCTAATCAGAAAAAATAGCAGAAATAATCTTATTACTTGCGTCCTTGTAAGTAGAAGTGAAATAAGGGAGTACCATAGGTTTAAGTGAAAGTCATGGCTGGATTCCATGGGACTGAAGTTCCTTTGTTTATATGGACAACAGTTGACACATTTCTATATGAGAAAAGTATAAGTTTTTCAAAGCAGAAACCAAAAACAAGCAATGTTTAAAAAAAGATGAGCTCCATGAAAAAGTGTATATAACATAAATTGAGTGTTTTAACGCGCTCTACATTTTTTGTGCAGTAAGATTTTGTCCATCTCTTACGGTTTAGCAGTTATTCCAAATTCCGTAAAATTCATCCAGAATAAAGTACTCTTCAGAGGCTATTCCCAGAAAATTCATATACATTTTACTTGTCAGGCTTTAATATACGATATTTTAATCAAAATTGTTACAGCCATTTTTGAGAAAAACAAAATTTTCGATAAAAGTTCCAGGAAAGAAGAGTTTGGGGTGGGGGGATTTTTCTCAAAATCTTCGTGTCGCATCCCTGGAAGATACTAAACTTAAATACCAAGTTTAGTATTTTACCGACTTTTCGTTTTTGAGTTATCCTGTTCACACACAAGGACCTTTTTCCGAAAATGTACATAGCGCGTATAGAGAAAGTAAAAATCTGATTTGTTCCATTCACCTGGCTTTCTCTACATCTCTGCAACAAATTATTCTTAAAAAGTCAATGCTTCTGTATACTTCATCCTAATTGAGAAAAAAATTAACAAAAATACTCTTATTACTTACTTCCTTGTAAGTAGAAGGAAAATAATGGAGTACCATAGGTTAAAGTGATAGTCAAAAGCGGTTGCTATGTGACTGAGGTACTTTTTTTTGGACAGGAGTTATCAAATTCCTATATCAGAAAAGTATGTTTTTTTAAAGGTGAAATCAAAAACAAAGGAATATCGAAAAAACGATCAACTCCACAAAAAAAATTCTGATGTGTTCCATTCACATGACTTTCTCTACATCTCTGCAACAAATTATTCTTAAAAAGTCAATGCTTCTGTATACTTCATGCTAATTGAGAAAAAAATTAACAGAAATACTCTTATTACTTACTTCCTTGTAAGTAGAAGGAAAATAATGGAGTACCTACCATAGGTTAAAGTGATAGTCAAAAGCGGTTGCTATATGACTGAGGTAATTTTTTTGTATGGACAGGAGCTATTAAAAATTCCTGTATCAGAAAAGTATGTTTTTTTAAAGCTGAAATCAAAAACAAAGGGATATCGAAAAAACGATCAACTCCACGAAAAAAAGTCCCAAGTGTTCCATTCACATGACTTTCTCCACATCTCTGCAACAAATTATTGTTAAAAAGCTTATGCTTCTATTTACTTCATGCTAATCGAGAAAAAATTGGCCGAAACAGTCTTATTACTTGTTTCCTTGTAAGTAGAAGCGAAATATAGGAGAACCATAGGTTAAAGTGATAGGCAAAATCTGGTTGCTATGTGACTGAAGTTCCTTTGTTTATATGGACAAATTCCAGTATGATTTTCAAAGCTGAAACTAAACACAAGAAATATCGTAACAACGATGAACACCATGAAAAAATGTATATTACATAAATTGTGTGTTTTAACGTGCTCTACATTTTTTATGTGGTGAGTTTTTTTTTCCCCTTTCTTACGGTGTAGCAGTTATGCAAAATTCCGTAAAAATTGATCCCCAATAAAGTAGTCTTAAGAGGCTATTCCCAGAAAATTCAAGATATAAATTTTATTTGTCAGGTAAATATCTTTAATATACAATATTTTAATCAAAATCGTTAAAGCAATTTATAAGAAAATCAACATTTTCGAAAATTTTCCCACGTAAAGGGTAGTTTCGGGTGGAAAGATTTTTCTCAAAATCTTCGTGTCGCATCCCTGGAAGATACTATACTTAAATACCAAGTTTGGTATTTTACCGACTTTTCGTTTTTGAGTTATCGTGTTCACAGACACACGGACACACACACACACGCACACACATGGACCTTTTTATGAAAATGCTTTTTTTGGATATAGGGGACCCTGAAACATATATTTCCGGTGATATCTCGGTATCGAATTTTTGGGTGGAGTGCAATACCTTCTCTATACACTATGCACATAGTGTGTGTAGAGAAAGTAAAAATGTATATAACATAAATTGTGTGTTTTAAAGTGCAGTACATTTTTTGTGTGGTAAGTTTTTGTCCATATCTTACGGTTTAGTAGTTATGCAAAATTCCGTAAAATTGATCCAGAATAAAGTAGTCGTCAGAGGCTATTCCCAGAGAATTCAAGATATGCATTTTATTTGCCAGGTAAATATCTTTAATATACGACATTTTAATCAAAATCTTTAGAGCCATTTTTAAGAAAATCAAAATTCTTCTCAAAATCTTCGTGTCGCATCCCTGAAAGATACTACACTTAAATACCAAGTTTTGGTATATTACGGACTTTTCGTTTTTGAGTTATAATGTTCGCAGTCACACGGACACACACACACACACACACATACGAACCTTTTTTTAAAAATGCTTTTTGGGGGGGGGATACAGGGGACCCTAAAACATATATTTCCGGTGAAATCTGGGTATCGATTTTTTCTGTGGAGTGCAATACCTTCTCTAAACGCTACATAGTACGTGTAGTAAAAGTAAAAATTTTTAGACTGTGTTTGTTTGAAAAACACTCAGAATACACATGAAAACTCGATGTGAGCTACTAAAGAGGCTTAAGCAAGAGTAAGGAATGTCAGAGAAAGTAAAATAGGGAGAGAAGAAGAGTGTAATGTAGGTATTCCTCATCACTTACATTGCCCCACATTTACTTAAGAATCCGCTGAATCGTTTCATATTACCAATGCACTAACGACTCATTTATATAAGAAACACAAGTCTCATACTTCATATAATGATGATAATAATAACAATAATAATAATGATGATATTAATAATAATAATAATGATAATAATAATAATAATAATAATACCCCTGTTATAACACTCCTGCTACTTATAATTCATATCCGCTTCCTGATTCTACAAACTTCTGTTAATAGGTAAATAAAAATTACCATTCGTTTTGCGTAAGTTGTTGTTGATGTGAAAGGAAAATTTCCTAACACTGGTCCTGAGTCATTTCAATGAGCCCTCAGGAAAACTGAGATGTGCCAATCCAAGCAAGAGGAACATCGGGACTTTAAATGAATCTAGTTACTCTATTTGGTTAAATTATGCCATTCTGAGCGCAGGTAAATATCTTGGTCTTGTTTTAAACAAGAAACTAATTTAGGTCACTTAGTATAGCTAGCAGAGTCTTTTGTATCTTCAGAAGGTTAGATCCATTTTATCTTATGCTGCACTGAATTAGTGACCAAGAGTTAAATCAAAGCAAAAAGATATTTTGTATTATTAAAGATTTGAAGCTTTCTCGGTGTTGATTGCTACAGATGACTTCACGAAGTGGGATTTCTCCGATCGCAATTCAACTCGGTTGCTATCCCGTGTTGTATTTTGTATTGCCATTACAGGAGCATTGGGAGTTACGTCACTAAACTGCCGAAATGCCACTGGAACTTACTCACTTACCCATCTGCGTAGAGGCAAATGTTTTGGAGCTTTCAATAAGCTAAAGCATCAAACTGAAGTTCCCCTCAATGGCCACTTACAAGATCAACTTAAACTACCTAGAGGCAAAAATTGTTTAAGGTACTCAGTATGAAGAACGACATTTTGAATCCAAGGATTTTGTTTGACAAAACCTTTTCTGTCTCTTAAGCGTAGAGTGATTAAACCCGTGGAAAATGAAGGTCCAATCTGAGGCATTGATAGTTATGAGACCAGATTTTGGACAAGAACTCGACTCTATGGCAGTGGTGCTAAGCTATTATTTTGCTTGGGCGAGTATATCACGGTCCTTCAGACAGAGATATGTGCTATTTACAAGGTACGTCCAGAAAGTAAGTTCCGTTTCAATTTATCTCCGCTGCAGCACTGCGATCGCAGTTCCGCACATGCGCGGTAGACGCTCTGTATCAAGGAGAAGAAACGTGCGCCATTTTGAGATCGCTGTCAGCCACATACGATTTGTTGCGCTTGTTTACAATGTCGGTGTTGATTGAAAATCCTGCCGCTTGTGAAATCAGATCTGTGATTCGTTTTCTGAATGCTAGGAAAATGAAACCAATTGAAATTTATCGGCAAATTTGCGAAGTTTACGGACAAAATGCGATGAGTGATTCAATGGTGAGAAGATGGGTCCGACAGTTCAACGAAGGACGTAGTGAAGTGCACGATGAAGAACGAAGTGGGCGTCCATCTTCGGTTACAGAAGAACTGGTTCACGCGATTGATGACAAAATCCAGGAAAACCGCAAGTTTACAATTAGTGCTCTCGTTATGGAATTTCCCCAAAGCTCACGATCACTAATTCATGAAATTGTTACCGAAAAACTGAAATTTCGTAAACTTTGCTCACGTTGCGTACCAAAGATTCTTACTGAGCAACACAAAACAAAACGGATGGGTAGTGCACTTCAGTTTTTAACCCGTTATGATGAAGACGGCGAAGAATTTCTGACACAGATAGTCACAGGAGATGAGACTTGGGTTCCTTACGACACCCCTGAAAGTAAGCGGCAATCAATGGAATGGAGGCACACTTCATCCCCCGCAAAGGTTAAGCCGAAACAAATCTTGATACCTCGAAAAATGATGTGCACAGTGTTCTGGGACTGGAGAGGCATCTTATTCATTGATTTCTTACCGCGTGGTCAAACAATCAAAGCAGATGTTTATTGCGAGACACTTAGGAAATTGCGCCGAACCCTGACCTCGCTCCTAGCGACTTTCATCTGTTCTTACATCTCAAGTCTTTCCTTGGAGGTCAACACTTCAACAATGACGAAGAGCTGAAAGAAAACGTGTCCAACTTTTTGAGGACACAGGCGGCAAACTTCTATGAAGAAGGTATACAAAAACTTGTGCCACGCTATGACAAATGCCTGCAAAATTTCGGCAGTTAAGTGGAAAAGTAGTTTAAGAGTTGTAGAATTCTGTGCAATAAATAATTATTCTGTATCTGTACACAATTTAATTGTATTACGGAACTTACTTTCTGGACGTACCTCGTATTCTAAAAGGTGTGTGTGTGTGTTCTAAAGGACCATGTGTTTGTGTTTGTTTGTGTGTGTGTACGTGTGTGTGAGCTGTGTTTCTGAACAGCATATCTTAAAAACGAAATGATGGCTAATTACCAAAGTTGTATTCAAGTTCAATATCTTCCAAGAATGGGACAAGAAGATTTAGAAGAATGACCCTTCATCTCAAATTTCTCTTCACATGGTAAATTTGCCAGAATTTTATGTTCTAAAATGATTTGATAATTTTATTAAAATAAGATATATTGGATAAATTTACAACAAAAGTAACATGCTCGTCTAGAATTTTCAAGAAATTGTTTCTGAAGTCGCTACATTTGGAAGGATAGGCATTTTAATATTCTTATATGGTAATTGATAAACGTAAGACGAAAAAATATAGATCTCTATAAATCACACAGTTTTTACAAATAATTTTCTTATGGCATCAGCTATTTACGAGATATCAATTGTCAACGTCAAAACTGTCCAATTCTTAACCATTTTCAATTATTTCTCGCAATATCATGGAAACAATATGGAATCTTAAGACCAGTTCAAAAACAGCTGACTATCGCTACTCTCTTCGTATCGTAGACAAAATGTGTAATGCAGCTATTTCCGAAAAGGTTTATTCTAGATTCAAATTTAGTTAATATACTCGTGTTTTCGATCCCACAAATAAGCTACAGAGGGTAGAGATTGCCCGGCGAATGTAACACATCATGTTTTTATGTCAAGAACTTAACATTGAGGACTCTTACTCGCATATTCTCTACGTCTCGTTTGTAATCAAATGTTGACTTTCCTGAACATTGATATAAGTTATTGTTCATAATTCTGACATTGCTTTCCCGAGGGAATTTGGAGGCCTCTCTGAATGTGAAAGAATGTTTCTCTACATGTACTATGTACATGGTGTATACAGAAGGTATTGCACTCCACCCGATAATTCGATACCGAAATTTCACCGGAAATATATGCTTTATCCCCTTTATCTAAAAAAAGCATTTTCGGAAAAAAGTCCGTGTGTGTGTCCGTGTGTCTGTGAACACAATAACTCAAAAACGAAAAGTCGGTATATTACCAAACTTGGTGTTTAAGTTTAATATCTTTCAGGGATATGACACGAAGATTTTGAGTAAATGCCCCACCCCCAAGGACCTTTTACATGGAACTTTCTTTCGCAAATTTTGATTTTCTCAAAAATTGCAAACGATTTTTATTAAAATATTGTATATTAAAGCTTTTTTCCTGACAAATAAAATTTATATCTTGAATTTTCTTGGAATAGCCTCTGAAGAGTATTCTAGATGAATTTTACGGAATTTTGAATAATTGCTAAACCGTAAGAGATGGACCAAAACTTACTTCACAAAAAGTGTACAGCACGTTAAAACACACAATTTATGTTATATACATTTTTTTTCGTGCATTTCATCGTTTTTGAGACATTCCTTGTTTTCGGTTTCTCCTTTGAAAAAAGTTGTACTTTTCTCATAGAGGAATTTGTCATCTGCTGTCCATACAAACAAAGGAACTTCAGTGAAATAACAACCAGCTTTTGACTATCAGTTTAACCTATGGTACTCCCTTCTACTTACAAGGAAGCAAGTAATAAGACTATTTCTGCTATATATATATAGCAGAAAATAGAAGTATAAGTTTTTTAACAATAATTTGTTGCAGAGATGTAGAGAGATCCATTTGAATGGTCCACATCAGATTTTTCCCCAAGTTTGGTTTTACATTTCCACGTGTGAGAAATAACTCAGCGGAGTGCTATCCTTTACCTGAGGTGAGGTTTTTACATGCCTATCAATACGTGGGAATAAGACACACGGCCCTGTCTTCTTTTCATTGCGAAACACATTTTGGGGAATTGGCTGTAATGGATGTTGTGTGGCGTCACTTCTCATTCTAATCTGTAACATTCATTATGAGAAAGGCTTTACATGGTGATGAACCTTCGGATTTTCTGCTTGACGCTGAAGATTGCCGGTTGATTTGCGACACAAAGGGACAACAGATAATACCAGCACGGGACGTATAAATCAGGGACAAACACGCACGCCTTAGGCATCGCCCTTATCAAGCGTTGCCAGCGTACTCGCAGACAAGAACTGCGTAACCGCCAGTCACGTTAAGAAATAATGGTCTAATTGCAGTGACAGCCACCGTCAAAATGCTTGGACAGCGTGGAGAGAGAGAGAGAGCAGCTAAACGCAAATTTACCCTTACTTTTTACTTTCTCCACATGTACTACGTATAGAGAAGGTATTGGACTCCACCCAAAAATTCGATACCGAGATTTCACCGGAAATATATGTTTTAGAGTCCCCTATATAAAGAGCATTTTCAGAAAAACGTCCGTGTGTATGTGTGTCTGTGAACACGATAGCTCAAAAACGAAAAGTCGGTAAAACACCAAAGTTAGTATTTAAGTTTAGTATCTTCCAGAGATGTGACGCGAAGATTTTGAGAAAAATCCCTTCAACTTAAAATACCCTTTACATGGAATTTTTTTCGAAAATTTTGATTTTCTCAAAAATGGCTCTAACGATTTTGATTAACATTCCGTATATTGAAGATATTTATCTGACAAATAACATGTATATCTTGAATTTTCTGGGAGTAGCCTTTGAAGACTACTTTATTCTGGATGAATTTTACGGAATTTTGCATAACCGTAAGAGATGGACAAAAACTTACACCAAACATGTAGAGCACCTTAAAACACACAGTTTTTCTTATATGCATTTTCTTCGTGGAGTTGATCGTTTTTGAGATACTCCTCGTTTTTGGTTTCAGCTTTAAAAACATAATTTTCTCATACACAAATTTAACAATTGCTGTCCATACAAACAAGGGAACTTCAGTCACATAGCAATCAACTTTCCACCATCACCTTAACCAATACTACTCCCTTATTTCGCCTCTACTTACAAGGAAGCAAGTAATAGGACTATTTCTGCTGATTTTTTTTTCTCGATTATTAGGTATGAAGTAAATAGAAGCATAAGCTTTTTAACAATAATTTGTTGCAGAGATATAGAGAAAGTCATGTGAATGTAACACATCAGATTCTTATACTGTTGTTACTATGGTTATCTATTAAGTACTATCTTTCACTGAGTAAGGTAGCTTAGGCGTTTCGACTGAGCCTGGCATTCGGGAGGTGATGGGATCGATTCCCGCGGCAGAACTCTCTGACCCATGGATTTTTTCGGGGGCATTCCCGGATCACTAGCCAAATTTGGGGAGGTTTCTTCATTCCCCGAGTTTCCTGTTCCTTCATTTCATCTCCATTTCACTCAACGTGTCTCTTTCAGGGTTGTAAGTGTCGGGTGGACTGCGGTGGTGGCGCCCTTCTGTGATGGTGAATGTTGGAAATACAGCTCTCGGCGGTGGAGCGGCGTTGAAAGCCGTCTTAAACCCAGGTTAGGAGTTCGGTGGCGATCTCCTAACGCTCCCCGCGTCGGGATGAAGCACTTCAGGATATGTTAGGCAGCCTCCACGGTGGCTCTTCTCCCGTCCATTTCGGCTGCCCGTTGATAATACTCTCATCTCATCTCCTAGGGTCTGAGATATAATAAGCCAAGGGCTGTAGTGTGTAATCCTCTCCGTCATCTCACTCACACATACACACCTACATATATCTTTCAAAACTGCCTTCGAAACATGCTTTACTAGTTTTAATATGAAAATGCGCAAAAAGTTTTAAACTGCTTCTTGAGTTTCTTTTTTTTTTTTTTTTTCATGGTTGCTTTGCCATTACTTGACTGCCACCCGAGAGGCCTTTTCCTTGCTTCCCTCCTGGGCATGGGGTGGCGTGTTGCCTGCTGTTCCGTCTGGGTGCCTTGTTTCCGTCGGACTGGGGTGCTGCTGGCTGGGCGTGAGAGACAGGCAGAGAACAAGCGAGCAATGTGTGTTTGTACAGGGTTACCAGATTCATTTCACAAAATATCTCCAGAATTATTTTAAAATCGCAAAATTCATAATGAGATTGCCCAATATCACATTCATATTTTCTTAGAGGGGAGGGCTGAAAAATGTCTCTGGGATTTGGTTTAGAATTTTGTTTGTGTATTTACATCATGTTTCTTACGGTCAGATCATTGGGCTCTTAGTTGCAAACTTTGCAATAAAAACACAAAAAACAAAAAATTACCTATATGACAAAAACCCACTGAAGCCATTTATTTATTAATTTCAAGTTGACAACTGCAAGGTCATACCTGCAGGATTTCTCTTTGGAACAAATTGCTTATTGGCAGTGGTGTTAACGCGTGTAGTGTTATAGTTGGTTTCTGTTCCTCTTTGGGTTTTATTCTTTAGATCACACACTCTCGTTAATATTTCCAGACTTTGGGGAGGATAAGGAATAATGTCGGCTACACAAAATTTCCCACCCCCGGGCGGGAATAGAACCTGGGAACCTTCGCAAAGCAGGAAGCAAACCCTTCTTAAAGGTTTATCACATTTTTCCCACTTAACTATTACAAATACCTTATTTACCCAAATTACTATACATATATACATTTAAACTGCAGATACAGTTTCAATGTAATATTCTAAAACTAATATAGTGCATATAATACTAAGATATATTTGCAATCAACTGGTGCATTTGATTCATACAGTTCTCTTGAACTCG
Organism: Hymenopus coronatus; assembly: GCA_030762935.1. Taxonomy (NCBI): domain Eukaryota; kingdom Metazoa; phylum Arthropoda; class Insecta; order Mantodea; family Hymenopodidae; genus Hymenopus; species Hymenopus coronatus. Next base: position 128,790,698 of record CM060894.1, on the reverse strand, counting down.
GTTGTGACTGCATTAATAGTGACGTAACAAGGAAAATAGTATAGCAGCTAATTTTTCTTCTGTGCACGCAGGTATTTTACACCTTTTCATAGCAGCAGTGACTTAACGAACATAGCACTCTGCTCATTACTTAACTTTAAAACAATGTACAATATACTTTTCAAGCAATACTTTCAAATTATTTTCTTCGTGATTTCAGAAGTAGCCCAAAAATTCGCAAATCGCCTCAATTAAAAATGGGTTGGAACACCCATATTTTAGTAGCCCAAACGGTGACTTTTCGCCCAATCTGGCAACACTGTTTGGGTGTGGGAGCGAAGCGAATAGTTCTGCGGAGTTCTTCATGGGAAGGTGAGACATTGTTTTGGACCTAATGTCACTTTTAGAATTAGAGTTTTTGAGTTTTACCTTCTTCACGAAATTTAAACGAAATATTATTGGGATCGTTTTGAGAAAGTTGATATGTTGTTGCTGAGCCGCTCTCTCGGGTGAATCGGAGCACAAGCATACAAATATAAATTTCAAACTGGAGTTCTCTGTCAGATTAGGTGAGTTCTTGTTACCTACTTGTGTCATGTGGGATCTTTCAGGGCTAAACGTGCTTAGAGCTATGTAACAACTGTTTTTGCGTTAGAGGGTAATTTGGCTTTTTGTACTTTTATAATTGGATGGCAACGCATTTTTACTTTCTCTACACGTACTATGTACATAGTGCATAGAGCAGGTATTGCACTCCACCCTGTACCTAAAAAAAGCATTTTCAGAAAAAGGTCCGTGTGCCTGTGAACACGATAACTCATCGCCCTCCGTGGTGTAATGGTTACCATGCTAACTTCATATACCCAAGGTCGCGGGTTCAAACCCCGTGGAGGACGTTGGATTTTTTCGGGCGTAAAAATCCTTAGCATGGCTTCCTTCGGAAGGGAAGTAAAGCTGTGGGTCCCGTGTCGTAGATTTACGGCACGTAAAAGAACCTCAAGCCTGATAAGAGAGGCCTCTGAGCAAAATTAAGCGATCTTTCACGCCCAATATAGAATGGGACGCTGAGAACCAAAGCAGTTAAAGAGCGTCCATAAATAACAGGCCATTTCATTTTTTTAACACGATAACTCAAAATCGAAAAGTCGGTAAAATACCAAACTTGGTATTTAAGTTTAGTATCTTCCAGAGAAGCGATACGAAAATTTTGAGAAAAATGCCCCCAACCCAAACTACCCTTTACATGGAACTTTTTTTTAGAATTTTTGATTTTTTCAAAAATGGCTTTAATGATTTTGATTAAAATACCGTGCATTAAAGATATTTATATGTCAAATAAAATGTATTTCTTGAATTTTCTGGGAATAGCCTCTGACAACTACTTTATTCTGAATGAATTTTCACGGAATGTTGCATAACTGCTTAACCGCAAGAGAAGGACATAAACTTATCACACAAAACATTTAGAGCACATTAAAACACACAATTTTTGTTATATACAGTTTTTTTCGTGGAGTTGATGTTTTTTAGGTATTCCTTGTTTTTGGTTTCGGCTATGAAAAATAGTTTTCTCATATAGGAATTTGTTAACTCGTGTCCATACAAATAAAGGAATTTCAGTAACATAGCAACCACTTTTGACTGTCGCTTTAACCTATGCTACTCCCTTATTTTGCTTCTACTTAAAAGGAAGCAAGTAATAAGACTATTTCTGCTAATTTTTCTCGATTATCATGAAGTAAATAGAAGCATAAGCTTTTTAACAATAATTTGTGGCGGAGATGTAGAGAAAGTCATGTGAATGGAACACATCAGATGTTTTTAATATTGCTTACTATTGTGTGTATTGCAAAAGCACGTAGGCCTGTGCGCTTGATGAAGCTCAATGTATGATACGTTACTTCAATAAATACACTTATTCATTCATTCCTTCTTCTTCACTTAAACACCAGCTATAAGAATGAGCACTGAGACAGTACATATCTCTTCACGGGACTAAGAGTTATTCAGAAGGGAAACATAAATCATAGCCAATAATATAAATTATACCAAGAAGGGAAATATACATGTACATTGAAAATGGGAAGGGAAGAAAGATTTCAAATACGTATAAGTAGCCGAGTTGTCACGAGCTGGTAGCAACGTGTACCGTTATAGGGTAGGACATTGAACCGAAGGGGGTGAGAGGACAGTGTCCGAGGGGAACATAACGGGAAAAGAGATGTTACTTGGCTTTTTGAGGCACTTGGCGTAGACAACCGGCAGAACCAGGATGTGATATTTAGGGTCCGTGGTGGAGCCAAACAGGCTACCTTTAGCTGTGAAGGAAACAGCTATTGTAATACAGACCAGAGTACGGACGATATCACTGCTTCAAAATTAATAAGTAGCAATAGTTGCGGTCAGGTAAAGTGTAGTTTCACAATAGAAAATTTAGGAGGAATGCGTGTGTGTTCGATGGGGGGAAAAGGCCGAACTAAATTAATAAATCACTTGTGTCTTACCACACCCTGAAAGAGTTTCCATGCTAGTAAACATTCTGAGCTAGGGCGCCCACAAATCCACACCGTTCCAATACTCAAAACCTGCACCCGGGATACGAACCCGTAACCGCCCCAGCACCCATCCAGGATATGCTGTGCTCCAGAGTTTGCCTGCTCCTCGACAGAATACAGAGATAAGGCATTGTCTTTTAACCCTTTGGGAATGTACAGTTTGCCCGTCGTGTATAACTCATTCAGAATGAAAACACTTTTCTCAGCAAGTTCAAGATGCACATTTCGTTTGTCATGAAAATACCTTAAACGTATGATTATTTTGAGAATAGAAGTTAAAATTTAGCTTGGGATTGCGAGATTTGCTTTAAAATATTTCTGCCATGCTTGGAAGATGCTAAATTTAAATACCAAGTTTGGTGTATAACCGACATTTCTTATTTAAGTTAAGATGTTTATAAATACACGCACACATACACGGTCCTTTCTTTAAAAAGCTGGTGTGTACCATTCACAGGGCTTTCTCTACATCTCTGTAATAAATGATTGTTAAGAAACTTATGCTTCTATTTAGTTCAGGCTACTTACAAATAAGCAAGTAATAAGACTAATTCTGCTAATTTTTTCTCGATGACATGAAGTGAATAGAAGCATAAGCTTTTCAACAACAATACTTTGTTGCAGAGATGTAGAGAAAGGCATGTGAATGGAGCACATGAGATTTTTTAATATAGCTATTTTGGCTTAGGCACTTTCCAATCATGAATAAACCTTAACTCGGGTCTCCTATTTCATAAATAACTATTTTTGCTATTTCTATACGTACTATGTACATGATGTATAGAGAAGGTATTGCATTCCACCCAAAAATTCGATACTAAGATGGCATCGAAAATAGAGGCTTTAGGGTCTCCTGTATCCAAAAAGGTATTCTCAGAAAAATGTCCGTGTGTCCGTTTGTCTCTGAACACGATAACTCAAAAACGAAAAGTCGGCAAAATAGAAAACTTGGGTTCAAGTTCAGTATCCCTCAGTGATGCGACACGAAGATTTTGGGAATAGTCCCCCCACCCCAAACTACCGTTTACATAAACAAAAATTCGATATTTTTGAGTTTCTCAAAAATGGCTCTAATGATTTTGATTTAAATACCGTATATTAAAGATATTTATATGGCAAATAAAACGTAGGTCTTGAATTTCCTGGGAATAGCCTCTGCACACCTCTTTAAAGTGAATAAGTTTTGTTGAATTTCACGTAACTGGTAAGCTGTAAGAGATAGACGGAAACTTACTACACAAAAAATGTAGATCACGTTAAAACTCACAATTTCTCATATAAGGTTTTTTCGTTGAGCTGACCATTCCTGAGACTTTCCTTGTTATTTTTTTTTTTTGGTAGTGTTTAACGCCCGCTTTAACTACTCATGGCACCACAGGCGGATCCTCCTTGTTATTTGTTTGAGATTTAAAATACTTAAACATTTTTCCCACGGAAGGTTGTGAACTCCTGGCTCTGCATAGAAACGGATTTCATCCATATGGCAACCGTCTTTTAAAAGATTGAACTATCATTTTAACCTAATGTATTCGCTTATTTTCCTTCTACTTACAAGAAAGCAAGTAATTAAGAAAACTTCTGCTAATGTTTATCTCGATTGTCATAAAGCAAGTAGAAGAATATGCTTTTTAACAATAAATTGTTAATGTGAATGGACCACATCAGATTTTTCATAAAGTTGCAACGGTTTCAAAGCGCCCTGCATTTTGCATAAGCTTATGCATTGGTGAGAGAAAATCCCTGTGCTATACATTATTAAAATAAAACTCCTTCTTAGTTGTTATCTGCTCAAAGAACCTTAATTTTATGATCTGGCAGTTTTATTATTTATTTTAACTATGTATAATATAATCTTAATGGGTGCAGCTGTTTGTAGTGAAGGGAATTTACTCGCACTATTGTGAGCAACTGTGCACGTATCGCAGCCACATACGCATATACACAGCTTTACTTTTTAATCGGATGGAGCTGCTCAGAGACGTAGGGCTCCCTTGACGATTTCTCGCCTGGAATAAGAGATACCGAGTGAGTGCATCTCGTATGGTGATGCTCACTTTTTTCTCTTCCCGTTCTCCCTCGCTGTTGTTAGACCATTGATAATGCATACAAGTATGGGGGTCCTGAATTACTGCCGGTACGTACACAAAAAGAAAATTCGAAACGTGTCATCTTCTCCACAAAAGCGTGTAATACTCAAATAAACGCAGGCTACTTTTACTGTCATACCAAAAATGGTTTATATCTATGTAAATAAATAAACAAATAGTAATATTTTGTTGCTATTGAGTATGAGCATAGAAACAAGTGAGAAACCTTTTTTTTTTGTTTTTGTTTTTTTTTTGTTTTTTGTTTTTTGTAGTTTAATGTCCTTTAACGTGCTTGGTCATATCGGAAGATGAACGAAATTGGTGAAATGTTGCTCAAAAGATCTCGGAGTCCATCTAGCTTAGAGTTACTAGACATTCGTCTTCTCAGGATAAGGGAAAACCCCGAAAAAAAAAAAAAAAACCTTATCCGGCTAACTCTCCCTAAGCGAAATTCGAACTCACGACCTTTTGAATGTCAGACAGACACGCTACCACCAGACTACCCAGGCGGGATAAATGACAACCTTGTATTCAGATTCGAATTCCATAAATATCCACTTATGTTTAAGACCTTTAAAAAGCCAAAGCAGGCTTCACATTTATGTCATTTGGAAAGAAAACCAACAATAATTTCATTTTTAGCTGAAAGAGTGATTTATTTGTATTGGTTTTAATGTGAAACATGGCAAGCAGTAAGAGATAGCAATACAGTTAGCACATGCAGCAGTTGGCATTCCTTGACTGCCTAATCTCAATATCTGATTGCAGAGGTTTCTCTCGCTTCCCAACATTGGCTTGGAACAACAGGAAAGTCAGCGAAGCATATTTCACTGCCAAAACCCAAGTATAGCTGTTAACAACACAACTACAACAGATATTGAGACAGTGAAGGATGACTGTGACAGGGTTTACCACCACTCGACGGTCATGTTTCAACATAAACCTCACGTACTGTACTTGAAAAAGTATCTTCTAACCAGCTGAGTATGCAAAGCTTTAAAACGTTTACAAACATATTAGGTTGTCTCATAAGTCATGTCGGTTTTTTTATTTGAAAATGTATTGGGTTTCTTTGATTTGCCAATGCTATTTAAAGGATGTCATGGCTAGTGTTGCGTACATAGGGAGCATGAATCAGTCTTCACTTGTTTATAAACAATCACAAAATGGAGATAACAAAGTTTGAAATTAGGGTCCTGCTAAAGCACTACTGGAAACAAGATTATGAAACCGCTGCCGCAGCTCGAAGAATATGTGAAGTGGAAGGAGAAGGTGTCGTTAGTGAGCGTGTGGCACAACGATGGTTCCAACGTTTCAACAATGGAGACGAAAACACTAAAGATTTACCACGTTTTGAAAGGCCTAAATTATGCAATATTGAGGATACACGCCAAGTTTTGCGAGAAAATCCGCAAAAAAAGTACCCACAGGCTTTCAGAAGAACTTGGTGTATCAAAAGTCACCATACATCGCTACATTAAGACACTTGGTAAGTCTTACAGAAACTGTAGATCTGTACCTCATGAACTGTCACCGTAGAGTGGATATCTGTCATCAGTTTATCCGTAATCCCATGGGTGATAGATCTATCAGGAGAATTGTCACATGTAATGAAAAATGGGTATATTACCGAAACACTGATGCCTCGAAACAATGGCTTGATCCCAGCCAACCGGCCAAAGTCATTGTTAAAAGAAGTCGGTTCGGTCCCAAAGTAATGTTGTGTGTCTGGTGGAATTTTGAAGGTGTGATTCACTGGAAGTTTGTTCCAAACGGGCGGGCGATTGATGCGGATCTTTATTCTCAACAACTGGAACGAGTTCATGCAATTTTGAGACGGAGATATCCAAGCATTAGTTAAACGAAATAGAGTTCTATTGCAACAGAACAATACAAGACCCGATACTGTACGAACAACCATGGAAAAAATTTAGGAATTGGGAGGGATCGAATTGCTTCCACACCCAGTATATAGCCCTGATCTCGCACCAACAGATTGTCATCTTTTTCGATCCATGACCCATTTTCTACGTGGAAGAAAGTTTGACAACATTGAAGCAGTGCAGGTGGGTCTCACTGAATTCTTCGCAACAAATACCAGAGACTGGTACCATCGTGCGATAATAAACCTTACTGAAAGATGGCTCAAGACCATAGAATCTAATGGTCTGAACTTTGAAGATTAGATAATTGCTTGCCAGAACACATTTCAAGTAATTATTTTTCTTAAAAACGACATTACTTAAGAGACAATTACTGTTTCCTGCGGTAGGCATCTTTGGATTGTCGCCAGCAATTTTAGCAAACAAATATGTCATAATTATTGAGGTCTTGGGTTAATATCAATATGTGTATAACATAACATACATGTACAGTTTCAAATGTTATTTATTGCGCGTAAATAGAAAGAACCAAAAAAGCATCTTTCAGAATGGAATATTAGTTTACACACCTCAAGGTTCTATCTACCTCAGCATAGGACAGCCCTCATCGAGGTATTGTGTCACGAACTTGTCGCTGTCTGCTGTGCGCCAATATGTCGCCGATCATTTGTCTACCTCGGAGTCGGTCGAGATTAGAACCCGTGAAATACTTATTAAACAAACATGTACATACCTCTGAAAAGTCATTTAGTGCACCGGCGTTGCTCGTTCCTGTACAACACCAGTTTGACTCCCACTGAGGGGGAGAATGAGTGAGAGAGTGAGTGAGTGAATGGTGTTTAAGGGCCGTCGCCAACTAGGTCATTTGGGCCTGAGGGGGAGAAAGAATGACTGGGGTATGTAAAACGGGTAGACTCAAAAATAGAAGTACTTCACTTTAGGTTCCACTGAATGAATGCTTCTGTTCATCTTTGTTACTTGTTGAGCCACTAATCCTACGAGCGACTCCCGACATGTAATTCTTGAAGACGTAGAAATATTAACAACTAGTGCTATTTTCTGCTGGTTGCTAACTTCTTATTTTCGACGGTCATCGGTACTTACTGCGAGCTTTAATATTACGCGACTAGCCAACTCGTGCGATAACTACAATATCTCGCGTCATAACATCACATACTTAGGCACTCACACCGCCGCATTCACGTACGTATTACGTACAACCTATAGCGTACCGCGTACAGCATCACGCGTCTCACACGAAGCATAAACAGCAACAACGACAATAACAATAACCTAAATCCTTGTAAGCGCACCGCTTGAATACGTGAAATCTCCAATATTGAACTCGTTAATGAAAGGCTAAAAAGAAGCGCGAAAATGACGTCACATGAATATTTTTGTAAGTTTTTGTATTCAACTCACGTGATTGCTCTTTATAATGGAGAAGTCCCGAGCTGCTAACCTTTGCGGGACAACCCTCTCTCTAAAATTTACCCTGTTACTTATGTCTCTAATGTGCTAAAACTCTTGCTCCACAAAGGCAATTGTATTGCTAACGTTAACAAAGAAAGTAACCTTGGTGTGCACAATAGCAACTTCTCACCCTGAGGTTCTCTGCTCTTGGCTGCTGAAGCAGATATGTTTCCTATATTAAACCTATGCAAAAGTAATAATTAAACTAATAAAATACACAGCGGGCTAAGATACTGTCGCAAACTGTTAAACTTGGCCCCCCCATCCCCATCTTGAATCACTTGCGAGGGAGAGCAGCACTCTCCCAACACCAATCTCGGCCGTGAAGTAGAGGCTGCCGTTCACGTCAGAGAGCAGTTCAGCTTCAGAGCGAGATCTGAGAGAGTGCAGAGGACATGAGACAGTCGCTTATAATCAAACTATAAGTCTGCAGCTACTTTTACAGCGAAATAAATATGTAAGTTAAAATACAATCATGTAACTAACATGTTTGGGGTGAGAACATGACCTGTTAAAGTATAAAAAATACAATGTTTTGACCGGTGACCGGAAACTTTTGACAAACAGTGTAGATTCCGAAATACCATCCACAGGTTTAAGCAAAATAAACGCGCAACGTGGTTTCAGAAAAGTCAGGTCAACAAGAAAATGCGTATTCACTATAAAATAATTAATAAGAGCATAAAACATTAATTTAAAAATCTGATGTGTTCCATTCACTTGACTTTCTCTACGTCTCTGTAAGAAATTCTTGCTTCTATTTACTTCATGATAATCGAGAAAAAAATAGCAGAAATAGTCTTATTACTTGCTTCCTTGTAAGTAGAAGGGAAATAAGGGAGTACTAAAGGCTAAACTGATAATCAAAGGCTGGTTGCTATGTGACAGAAGTTCCTTAGTTTGTATGGACAGGAGTTGAAAAATTCCTGTACGAGAAAAGTATAATTTTTCAAAGCTGAAACCAAAAGCATAAATTGTATGTTTTAATGTGCTCTACATTTTTTGTGGGTTAAGTTTTTGTCCATCTCTTACGGTTTAGCAGCTATACAAAATTCCGTAAAATTGATCCAGAATAAAGTAGTGTTCAGAGGCTATTCCCAGTGAACCCAAAAATAAAAACACAAAGATTTTGAAGTATAGCAATTTAAATTTACGGCACAGAGTACACCTTCATAAATGTACTCTCTTATTATAGATAGACACACTTAAAATAAATATATACAATATATAAAGCCATAACACAACAGTGACCTAAGTATGGCATAAAATGTATATAAACATTGTAGTCACTTTTGTTTAATTGTTCTATCCCTCCCATCCACCTCCCCCCCTTTACTATTGGCAGCCTTCTCGGATCTCAGCTGTCTTGCCTTAAGTATAAATTTACCTAGCCCGTGCCTGCCAGTAGCGTCCAACATGCTTCTAGCCCTACATTCGCGGTGGTAAAGAATCGCGGTAAATATTTTTCCCGCCATTCCTCCGTACCCCTACATCTTGCCAAGATGTTGGTCCGCGACTCTTCCTCCTCGCAAATGAGACAGATTCTCGCACCATTCTCCTCAGCAATTTTTGTGCTCCTCCATGCTCCTAGTCTAATTCACGCGAGCCCCTCTCTAATGAGTTTGGTACCTGTTTTGATGTGTTGCTCCTTACCCCACGCCGATTTTAGTCCAGACTGTACTTCAAATGAAACCTTCTCCGTGCATTGCGCAATTATTTGCTGTCTGTCAATACCACAGAGGCGGTTCTTAATTTTTCTCCAAATACTCCGCCTGTTTGCCTGCCCCGCCATCCAAATGAATCCTATCCAATGGTTTCCAACCCTTTCTTTAATTTTGATGCCTACGTTCAATTACCTTCTACTCGCAACTGTTCACGGCAGCAGACTGTCCTAATTAGAGATTGGTTTCCGTGAACGATTCTCATTCAATATTTAACTATTCTGATTTTGCACTCTATCGCTTCACTATGCACCATTATTCCGCAGTTTGCCGTACCCCTCCCTATACCCAGAATTCCTTTCAAAAATTGGGTCCTCACTTGGTCAGATTCCCTGTTTGTTCCCACCCCCATATTTCTCCTCCATATGTGGATATAACGTGTGTTAAGTTAACAAGAACAGAGGCCTATCCTCCCAAACAATCAAATTTGCCCAAAATTCAATTTTAAGAGCATTTCAAAGCAATGGTTTGCTTAACACTTGTACTACTATTTTATAATACAGAAATTCTAATTTTTCCTTATTAAATGGAATATGTGTATCGAGAAAGAACACTAGAAGAATACTTATGTGGCGGACAAAGCGGTGTTTGGGCGGATTTTCTCCGGGTCGTCGGGTATCCTCTGAGGTTCAATCCGCCAATTATTCCATTAATACCTTTCCTATCATTTCTATTTCATTTCATATCAACTATTTCCTCGCTGTCATACCAGTCATTGGTGTGAATAATCTATCGTATCCTTAACAGGCACCTGACCCCGGACATTACTGGCTCTCCTGGGGATGCAGGAGGGTAAGCTGGCGAAGAAGAAGAAGAAGAAGAACAACAACAACAAGGAAACATGAACATGCCAGTCGTTGGTGTGAATAATCTATCGTATCCTTAACAGGCACCTGACCCCGGACATTACTGGCTCTCCTGGGGATGCAGGAGGGTAAGCTGGCGAAGAAGAAGAAGAACAACAACAACAAGGAAACATGAACATGCCAGTCATTGGTGTGAATAATCTATCGTATCCTTAACAGGCACCTGACCCCGGACATTACTGGCTCTCCTGGGGATGCAGGAGGGTAAGCTGGCGAAGAAGAAGAAGAAGAAGAAGAAGGAAACATGAACATGCCAGTCATTGGTGTGAATAATCTATCGTATCCTTAACAGGCACCTGACCCCGGACATTACTGGCTCTCCTGGGGATGCAGGAGGGTAAGCTGGCGAAGAAGAAGAAGAAGAAGGAAACATGAACATACCAGTCATTGGTGTGAATAATCTATCGTATCCTTAACAGGCACCTGACCCCGGACATTACTGGCTCTCCTGGGGATGCAGGAGGGTAAGCTGGCGAAGAAGAACAACAACAAGGAAACATGAACATACCAGTCATTGGTGTGAATAATCTATCGTATCCTTAACAGGCACCTGACCCCGGACATTACTGGCTCTCCTGGGGATGCAGGAGGGTAAGCTGGCGAAGAAGAAGGAAACATGAACATACCAGTCATTGGTGTGAATAATCTATCGTATCCTTAACAGGCACCTGACCCCGGTCATTACTGGCTCTCCTGGGGATGCAGGAGGGTAAGCTGGCGAAGAAGAAGAAGAACAACAAGGAAACATGAACATACCAGTCATTGGTGTGAATAATCTATCGTATCCTTAACAGGCACCTGACCCCGGACATTACTGGCTCTCCTGGGGATGCAGGAGGGTAAGCTGGCGAAGAAGAAGAAGAACAACAAGGAAACACGAACATGCCAGTCATTGGTGTGAATAATCTATCGTATCCTTAACAGGCACCTGACCCCGGACATTACTCGCACTCCTGGGGATGCAGGAGGGTAAGCTGGCGAAGAAGAAGAACAACAAGGAAACATGAACATGGATAAAATCTACAGAAATATTAATGGGTAGATATGTGGAACGTAAGCAATATTCCTAGGAAATAAAGCAAACAAGCTGCCACATATAAGATTTTATAAATAAGTGTCATTATCGGTAGGTGCTCCTAAATGACGCAGAATCGTGGATATTGACATAAGAAAATCTTCTGAGATTACGTTTCTGCACTCAGAACATTAATTTCAAATAAATTAAATTAATAATTATGAAAAACTATCAAAAGATAGGTATGGGTGGAACACTTTGATAGAATGGAGATAGCTTTCCAATGTTTTCCGAAAAACAATCCAAAACTTCCATGAAGGTAACATGGGGACGAAAGAAACCATAGATGTATACATGATTTGATGATGATGAAATATAGCTCATCACAGTATTCTAATGCATCAAAACAATTCTTATGTGTTTTCTTGAATTTGACACCAAAGATACTAAATGTGAAAGTCAAAGAAATATCTAGTTACGATTTTAGATCAAAATAAATAACTCGGAAACTAAATTCACTAGCATGGAAAAATTATCCAAAATTATCCAAAAATGAACTAAAATGCATTGCTGGTATATCATTTTACAGAACATTCAGAATATACAAGAATTAATGTTGTACTTAACAACCTTTTTTCTTCGAGATTTTGGAATCCTATCGTTTTTACGGTAGTGAAAAGGTTGAGTTAACCGTAGTTCCGTGGATTCCATTTACATGGCTTTCTCTAGATGTTTAACAAACAACTTTCCTTGCTAAAGATTATTCTTCTATCTAGACATGCCAATCAAGGTCTTATTACTTGCTTCCTTGTAAAGGACATAAGGTAAAACACTAGGCTAAAATCGATAGTCATATCTTTTAAAAGCTTGTTCTATGTGAAACAATTGACGTTTGGTTAGCTTTGCAGAAAAACAAGAGAGATGACGAAACGACACTACTCATATGAGAAAAGTTTAAGTAGTTTAAAATTGAAAACAATAACAAGAAATATCTCAGAAACGGTCCAATCTGTATAAAACAGCATATGAAATAAATTATTTGTTTTAACGAGATCGATATTTTTTGGTGGTAAGTTTCTGCCTATCTCCTATGGTTTAACGGTTATGCAAATCTCATACACAATAAAGAGATCTTCAGAGCTATTCCCAGAAAATTCAAAAGCTACATTTTATTTGTGATGTAAATGCCTTTAATATACGATATTTTATCAAAATCGTTAGAGCCATTTTTAAGAAAATCAAAAATTTCAAAACATTTTACATGCAACGCGTAGTTTGTGGTGGGGAGATCTTCTTGAACATATTCGTGTCGCATCTTTGAAAGAAACTAAAGACAAAATTTGGTTTTTAACGGTCTTTTCATTTTTGAGTTATCTTGTCCACAGACGCGCGCGCTCAGACCCTTTTTTTTCTCTCTCTCTAAAAATCTGATGTGTTCCATTCACATGACTTTCTCTATATCTCTGTAAATTATTATTGTTAATAAGCTTATCTTTTATTTATTTCATGCTAATCGCGAAAATTAGCAGAAATAGTCTTATTTCTTGCTTTATTGTGAGTAGAAGCGAAATAAGGGAGTAGCATGGGTTAAAGTGAAAGCCAAAAGCTGGTTACTATGTGACTGATGTTCCTTTGTTTGTATGGACACAAGTTGACAAATTCCTGTATGAGAAAAGCATAAGTTATTTAAAGCTGAAACCAATAAGGAATAACTCAAAAACGATCAACTCCACGAAAAAAATGTAAAATGTAACATAAATTGTGTGCCTTAACGTGCTCTACATTTTTTTGTGTGGATATTTTTTGTCCATCTCTCACGGTTTGGCAGTTATACAAAATTTTGTAAAATTCATTCAGAATCAAGTAGTCTGCAGAAGCTATTCTCAGAAAATTCACGTACACTTTTCATTCGTCAGGTAAATATCCTTAATATGCGATTTAGTCAAAATAGTTTTAGCCATGTTTGAAAAATTGAAAATTTTTGAAAAACTTTCCATGTAAAGGGTAGTTTGGGGTGGGGGGATTTTTCTTAAAATCTTCGTGTCGCATCTCTGGAAGATTCAAAACTTAATACCAAGTTTGGTATCTCGTTTTTGAGTTATCATGTTCACAGACCAACGGACACACACACACACACACACACACACGGACATTTTTTCTGAAAATGTTTTTTTTTGTATACAGAGGACCCTAAAACATATTTCCGGTGAAATTTGGGTATCGACTTTTTAAGTGGAGTGCAATACCCTCTCTATAAACTATATACATAGTACGTACAGAGAAAGTAAAGATATATCATTGCAAGCATATTTGACACTATGTGTGACTCAGCACACTTCCCCTCCTTGACTGGAGTGGAGGGAAACAAAGTTGTGACGTCAGAACGTTAGCTTTGAACATACCTGATGTACAGCATTGTTAGGAAGCTAACGGAAAAGTACTGGAATGTTGCCCAGGAAGACTGCAATTAGACTTTCTTAGGTGTCCGTTGCGCTTTTATTGTATTGATGTTGCACTGTTTCCAGACTGCGATTTCTATGTGTACAACCAGTGTTCCACAGAAGTTGAGCTTCACTCATTTCACGCAGCGTTGAAGGGAACTTTATCCCCTTGTCACGTTTGTTGACAATGCGATCCATGACTATATGCTCAGTTTTGGTTATGGTACGTGATGAATGCCGAAATCATTGGCTACCCTACTCTGGAAACCTGCAATGAAATTATTTCATTCTTATAGTTCACACATTTTGTTATACAATTATCGCCATAGAACTGCTACATATTTCAATACGCATTAACCATTCACCAGTCTGAGGGCAGCCCGAGGTGTGTTAGACGTGTCCCTGTTCTCAGAGAGAACTTCCGCACTGTAGAAATATATAAATGCTCACCTGGGTCAACGAAATAACGCAACAATACTTCCACCTGACCTATTGGAGAAAGCTTCTAGTGCCGGTGTGCTTAGGCAAAAATTGAGTCTTTAAAAACGTATACCATCTTCTTCAAATCGTAATGATTGCAGCCAGGAATTTGACTACCATCAGGGCACTTCTTCCTGTTGGAACATGCATGAACTTGGCCATAGCAGATACCAAGCGAAAAGCTGCATGCCTGATAGAAGACTTGAGAAAAACTTAAAATTTTACTACCCTGTTTAGTATTGCCTAAGGTTTATTCCCGAAAAAATCTTAGGTTTTACTAGGCTTAGCATATACTTAAGTTTTTACTTTCTCTACACGTACTATGTACATAGTGTATAGAGAAGGTATTGTATTCCACCCAAAAATTCGATACCGAGATTTCACTGTAAATAAATGTTTTGAGTCCCCCTGAATCCAAAAAAATAAGTTTTGAAAAAAGGTCCGTATGTGTATATGTGTGTCTGTGTGCTTGTGGATAGCATAACTCAAAAACAAAAAAACCGTTAAACACAAAACTTGGTATTTAAGTTTGGTATCTTTCAAGGATGCGATACGAAGATTTTCAAGAAAATCCCCCCGCTCCCAACTACACTTTACATGATTAATAATTTTAATTGAAATTGAATTTTATTAATTTGACTATTTTGGCAGAACAGAGTGTAACATTTATAACAAATAACAGAATAACTAGCTAAAATTATTAAAATACAAATTCAAAATCTTAATATTACTAACCCATATGATAAATAATCATAACCAAAAATATATCTTAAACTTCTTCAACAAAAAAAAATCACTTTTTTCGAAAATGTTGATTTCCTAAAAAATGGCTCTAACGATTTTGATTAAAATATCATATATTAAAGATGTTTACCTCAAAAATAAAAAGTATATATTGAATTTTGTGGGAAAAGCCTCTGAAGACTACTTTATTCTGGATGAATTTTACGGAATTCTGTATAACTGCTAAACCGTAAGAGACGGACCAAAACTTATCACAAAAACATGTTGAGCACATTAAATCACATAATTTATATCATGCACATTTTTTTCGTGGAGTTGGTCGTTTTTTAGATATCCGTTTTTCTTTTTTTTTCCTTTTTTTTTCCTTTTTTTTCCTCAGCTTTGAAAAACTATACTTCTCTCATACAGGAATTTGTCAACTTCTGTTTGTCATACAAACAAAGGAACTTCAGTCACATAGATACCAGCTTTTGACTATCACTTTAACCTATGGTACTCCCTTATTTCGCTTCTACTTACAAGGAAGCAAGTAATAAGACTATTTCTACTAATTTTTTCTCGATTAAATGAAATGGCCTGTTATTTATGGACGCTCTTTAACTGCTTTGGTTCTCAGCGTCCCATTCTATATTGGGCGTGAAAGATCGCTTAATTTTGCTCATAGGCCTCTCTTATCAGGGTTGAGGTTCTTTTACGTGCCGAAAATCTACGACACGGGACCCACAGCTTTACTTCCCTTCCGAAGGAAGCCATGCTAAGGATTTTTACGCCCGAAAAAATCCATCGTCCTCCGCGGGGTTTGAACCCGCGACCTTGGGTATATGAAGTTAGCATGGTAACCATTACACCACGGAGGGCGACTTTTCTCGATTAGCATGAAGTAAATAGAAGAATAAGCTTTTTAACAATAATTTGATGCAGAGATGTAGATAAAGTCATGTGAATGGAACACATCAGATTTTCATTCACACCAAACTCAAGTAAATGCTTAAAAACTGGGTAGTACAAGCAAATACTTCTTTTTATGCATTTCACCCAATATAGCAGTGAAATGTTGAATTACAACACGCCAACAATGTGTGGTTTGTGACTGTAGTGAGAAAGAGGCGTGAGAGTAGGGGGGGGGCGCATCTCACAAAGTCGCTCCAAAAATTATTACACAGTTTTAACTGCAACCAATTAGATAAGGAATATCTGTGAGAATTTATAATTTAGACCGATGGTATATTTTTGTGCATATTTGTTTGTAACGTTTAACATTTAAAGAACTATAAACATTCAGTTAAGCAATTTAAATGGAAAAGATGCTTGGGTGTTTTATAGGTAAGGAATGAGGGTAATTTAGCGTTATATGATACTTCTTCTTGAGAGTTATACGTGTTGGAGCATCCGTGCTTATGCATGTACACTTCCCTCTTCTATAAAAGAATTGCAATTGAACAAAAATCAATTTAGATCAGAATTAAAAAGAGATCTTATTACTCACAACCTTCAGGAGGTCTCAATCAATCAAAAAGTTCTGGTAATAATGTAACATTGAAATATTATAAGCATGAATATTCTAAGAATGCATGTGTACTAGTAGATTTTTGGAAACAGACATGTAATTGTAGATTATGCAAAGCTGACACCTCCGAAAAATAATTGTCAGAGTTATTATTTGTAAATAAGTGTATTAATAGGTATGAATATTATTCTTGACTTGATCTACATCCTAGAGTTTGGGCATAGAATCTAATCTCATAATAGGATCTACAGATTGTACGTCGGCGGGCAGGCTGGTGGGTGGGTAGGTGAGGGGGGGCGGGTAGGCAGCTGGGTAGGTGGGTAAGTGTGGGTAGGTAGGTGGGTAGGTGGGTAAGTGTGGGTAGGTAGGTGGGTAGGTGTGGGTAGGCAGGTGGGTGGGTGGGTAAGTGTGGGTAGGTAGGTGGGTAGATGGGTAAGTGTGGGTAGTTGGGTAAGTGTGAGAAGGTGGGTGGGTAAGTGTGGGTAGGTAGGTGGGTAAGTGTGGGTAGGTAGGTGGGTAGGTAGGTGTGGGTAGGTAGGTAGGTGGGTAAGTGTGGTTAGATAGGTGGGTAAGTATGGGTAGGTAGGTGGGTAGGTGTGGGTAGGTAGGTGGGTAAGTGTGGGTAGGTAGGTGGGTAAGTGTGGGTAGGTGGGTGATTTGGTAGGTAGGTACTTCATACTGACTTTCTTTTCGCTTCTGCGTTGAATAATCGTAAGAGTAATGGTTCCATAATTAGTGTATGTAAAATACGTCATCTGTGTGAGAGGGAATCATGTGTTACCATTTGTATTAGACCATCATTTGTTAGCGTCCTCTCCGAGACCAATCGACTGACATAAAGGAAGATCTGATTTCAAGGGTCTACATTGTTTCTTTGACTCGCTAACTAGGGGCATCGAAGAAAAACACTTCAAGTTGGCATCCAACTAAAGTACAATCCGAAAAAAAGTCTCGAAAATATTTCAATAATAACACATAATTCGCATAGTTCAAGTTTTTTTTTAAATATATTAAATGATATCGCATTAATCTCTTAATGTTTTATTTTTACGAATAAAGCTAAAAGTTAATTCAATTAAGGAGACTTTTTTTAAAATTAGCGGTATATTTTAGCAACCTTTCAAGTTGGATGCTATGTTTTATTAACTTAACACCATAGCATCTTACTTTTCTTTCTCTAAATTAAATGTCAGAATAGTCACATAAATCAGAAATATCTTTCTAAACTAAATACTTCTCTCCATACATTGTATGGATCCCTACATCATAATTCTGTGTTCTAGATTCGACATCTTATAAGTGTTTTTTTTTTTTTTTTCTCTCGTAACTTCAACACTACCTAATGAACTAGCAGCTGTTCACAACTGCCAATGAAATATAAAGTATTCATATTCTGTTTGAAATGTGTGATCTTCATTCTAGGTAATAAACATATAATCTTTTGTCAAGCTGGGAAATGAAATACGCAGAAAGGAACTAACGCCTCGTCGTAAAGCATTACACTGGAGGCATCAGAACAGCTTCATGTCTTATCCACGTTTATAATATATTATATGGCACTGGTCGGCCTTCTATAAGTAGTTACACAATGTTCCGCAACTTAAGTTTCTTTTCGTGCTTCACTGGCAACTTAGATGCACATGGTATAATACAGATTGTAACTAACTATATGCTATTCAAATTGTAACGCACATCTGAATTAAACTTGTAACATTTCTATAGAGCAGTGTTTCCCAACCTTTTGAAGTTCACGGCACCCATGGGAATAACATTAAACACCAGGGGCACCCTTCCTTGAATTAAAAGAAAATTAAGCTTAATATGTTAATTTATTGAAATATTATATAATAATAACGTACACCATAACATAATACAGTAAACTTTACTACAATCACTGAGTAAAAATACATCAATACATTTTGTTCGATTAATGATTAATGTGAAACTTGTGATTGATGCTTAGAGCACAGATATGTGATGTCGGGTCTTACAGTTGACAGTGAAATCTATTTCCTCTGCACTATCTACGAAATCAAATGGTGAGACAACCCAGTCGAGATTCGTAGTGGAAATAGTTGGAAAGTACGCATCTATTGCATCTTGCAATCTTGATAAGTGATCACAAATGCGGTCTTTCAGTTTACCCAGATCTTTATCTCCTGCCACATTAAGAAGAGATGGAAAGTTCGACAAATCTCCTTTTTGAACTGCAGACTTGCAAGAACTAAGTTTTCTTTTAAAACCTTTCATTTTATTGGTTGAGGAGATTATTGTTTCATGTCGACCCTGTATCGAAACATTCAGTTCATTCAGCTTATGAAAAATATCTGCCAGATACGACAGTTCAAAACACCAAGAATCACTTAGTAAGAGCTATGAAATGTGTCTTGATTTTCATCCTTAAAAAAAAGTTTTTAGCTGTTCTTTAAGTTCGAGAAACCGGTTTAATACACGACCCTGCGACAACCACCTTACTTCTGTGTGAAGTAACAAAGAGCTGCATCCGTTGCGCGACATAACTGTTCAAAAATTCTGCACTTTAAAGGTCGAGACTTCATATAGTTCACCATTCTCACAACTTCTCACACTTCAGCAAAATCTTCATTACACCCTTTCACGACTAATGCCTCTCTATGCAGAAAACAGTGAGTTATAATAATGGATGGATTTTCATTGAGAGCTCTGGCAGTAAAACCTTTAATTTTCGCAGACATAGATGGTGCACCACCTGTACATATACCTCAACAGTCTTTCCAGGAATGATCATGGTCATTGAGATAGGAATTAATAGAAACGAAAATATCATGGCCTGTGGTTGTAGTCTCCAGCGGTCTACAGAACAGAAACTGTTCACTAATATCTTTTTCATCAATAGATCTGATAAAACCAAGGAGTTGCGGTTTGTCACCAATATCGAGACTCTCATCTACTTGCAAAGCAAATGTTCTATAAGTTTTTATTTTCTCCGTGACTTGTTCGTTGATATTGCATGACATTTCAGATATCCTGCGGCTGATTGTGTTGTTGGACAGAGGAACTTTCGAAATTTGATTAGCTGCTCCTTCGCCAAGTATTGTTGAAACTATAACTTGACATGCAGGGCCAATGATTTCCTCTCCAAGAGTATGAGGTTTCTTTTTTTTTTTTTTTTTTAGCTATCAGTTCTACTACTTTAAATGAGGCTTCAAGAGCAGTATCACCTATGGTCATTCTCTTTACCATTCGCACAGCTGTTTTCTTCTCCCCTTCTAATATATGTGAAAAATACATTACACTTTTCTGTGACACACTAGGATGCTTTGTTATAAGATGCCGCTTCAGTTTGCTAGGTACCATGGCCTCGTTGCTAAGTGTTTCGCCACAAACTAAACACACAGGGATAGGGTTTTCCTCGTTGTTATTCAACTTAAATCCATACGCTAAGTAACTGTCCTGGTATGTCCTTTTCTTTCGTTTGTCTTCTTTATGTGGTGAATTCGACGGTCCGGGAGAAACTGTAAGATTTGGCTTCTTAAAGCAAGGAATAGGAGCCGACTGTTCACTTTCACTGTCCTGGCGTTTACGTTTAACAATAAACTAATCCATACCTAAACACTGTGAATCAACGCGAGGAAGACAACTGAAAGCGGTTTTTTTTTTTTTTTTCGAGTGGAGGGGAAAAATTCACTTTATGGACTAACCCGGGCAGGCCCGGAGTGTCGGGGTCTCCCATGTGGGCATACCGACTAAAAAACCTCTCCACCGGTATTAGAAGGAAGAAAGGAGAGGCGGTACCGCATGATTTCACCCGCGGATTCAAGGCGATAATATAACTGACTGCAGGGTGCAGTCAGAGGGGTGAAATGAGGACCGAGAGACAGACTTGACCGAGGCCCAGACTGCCACCGCGGAGTATTCGGGGAGAGGAATGAAGGAATTCTAGGGTGAAGGATGGAGTTAGTGCTGGTTGACTCTGTTGAGCCAGTCGTCCTATCCTGGGACGTTTTGGAGCCTGAGTCCTTGGCGTCTACTTTGGATGTTGAACCTGGAAGTTTGAGGTGCCGACTTCTCCAGTAGAGCTCTCACCTCCTCCTTGAAGATGAGTCGGATTTCGGTGACTGCTGTTGCTACTGCTTGGTGAAGTTCTGGATGTGAAGTGGTGCTGTGTTGTTCCTGAAGCTTGTCCTCCAAGGCCGTCAGCTTAGCCGTAAGAATCAGGACCTCCGCGTGGAGGTCCTGAATGGCCTCACTTAGGCCCTGGATTTCCTGCTGCAGGATGGTTGGTGTTGGTTGTTCAGTCTGCGGAGATGGCTGTGTAGATGATGGTGTCCGGGCTGGTTTAGGCGATGAGTGCCTGCTCTTTGGGTAGCTGGGGCACTGGGCTTGCCCGGTGAAATGTCCCGTACCACCACAGGTGGCACAGAACCGGCGACGGCGGCGGAGGACGTGCCCAGTGCACTCCGAAGTGAAGGCGTTGGTGCCACAGTAGTGGCACTTCGGCGGCGAAGAGCAGTCTTCTTAGCTGTGCCTGTAGGCACAGCAGCGACGGCCGGGCCGGTGTCTTTCCTGTCTGCTTGCCTCAACGTGCAGAAGTCGCCCTAATAAGGGCAACCCTGACGCCAAGGCAGCCTCCAGGTCTGATCGGTCCTGTAGCTCCACCCTTACTAGTGGTGTCGGGCCCCGGTCGCAGATTATTCTAGTGGCCCTCGAACATGAAGGCCATCTAGATTGTGCAGCGGCGAGGAGGTGCCGAGTGGAGAGATCCCGAGGGACTCCCCTAACCACGGCACTGTGCCGGGGCGGCGTCGGCGTGGAGCTCAGCGGTGGCGGCGATGAAGTGTTGGCTGCCGGTGAAGCAGCGGCGGTCGGCGGCGATGATGATGGTGAGCGAGCAAAGGTGCAGCGCTCACTGCCGGTGTAACGGCAGGTGGCGGAGATGACGGCGAGCACTTCCTACCGGCGGATGCCGGAGAAGCGGTGGCTGCTGTAGGAGCTGCTGGTGTGCGTTGATGCTTCCTCTTCGGCATCTCGAGGCGGAGTTTTTTGTTTTGTTTTGTTTATCTCAATATCTCGCGGCACCCCTTAGCCAATCACACGGCACCCGCCGGGGCACCCGTTGCTATAGAGGTTTTTACGTCACGAAGGCACAATGGCTCTTATGGAGAATCCGCGCAGCGTTGCCACGTTTGTTCCTCCGCCACGATTACTGCGCTTAGCCAATCACACGGCACCCGCCGGGGCACCCGTTGCTATAGAGGTTTTCACGTCACGAAGGCACAATGGCTCTTATGGAGAATCCGCGCAGCGTTGCCACGTTTGTTCCTCCGCCACGATTACTGCGCTTAGCCAATCACACGGCACCCGCCGGGGCACACCGGTTGGGAACCGTTGCTATAGAGGTTTTCACGTCACGAAGGCACAATGGCTCTTATGGAGAATCCGCGCAGCGTTGCCACGTTTGTTCCTCCGCCACGATTACTGCGCTTTTGTTCACAACAAGGTTCTTTATATCATTATTATAAAGATTACTATTATTTATTTATTATTAATGAGTACTAATCATTTATTATTATTAATTATTATTCATAATTATTATTATTATTATTATTATTATTATTAATATTAGTAGTAGTAGTAGTAGTAATAGTAGTAGTAGTAGTAGTAGTAGTAGTAGTAGCAGTAGTAGTAGTAGTAGTAGTAGTAGTAGTAGTAGTAGTAGTAGTAGTAGTAGTAGTAGTATATTATTGTTATTTAGTCATTGCATTCATTATTATACTTACACTATTACTGTTTGATTAGGTTAAAACTATTTTATATTTTTCAGTTAATTTCTTAGTGAAATACATTTATGCCTCAATTTATTGCATTCTCTTAATAACTGTCAGCACTTTACATTTAACCTAAATATAATACACTTAGTAATTAATGTTTCTTTAATCAGACATGGGTTCAACACCCAAAGAGGAGTCCTGGTTGGTCTGTTCACTGCCCTCACAAGAACTGGAGTCATTGCTGGAGGAACTGCTGGTTAACCTAATGACATCATCCTGCAGTTGATCTGCTTTCCACATATCGTCTGCTATCCCTTCAACATGTTTGCAGTAATTAAACCACTGATCTTGGGTGACTGATTCAAAACCATTGTCTATTAAACGGTCCATCTGCTTTTGCTTAAATGTAGTGTTTAGTCGCCCAACATGTCCCTTTACATACCATTTGTAAAACTGATACAATTTTTAAAACTCACACACGCCTCAGATTCCCAAAACCTACTGAAAACCTCCACTGAAGTACGACCCCTCATCGCCCCTTGAACTGTCATCATCATCTCCAAGACACGAGGACCAGTTTGTTGGAGCTGTGAGCCTAGCGCGCTTTGCCTCAAACTGTTGATTCATGCTTGTCTTGGTTCTGGAGATGTTCTATGTGTATATAAAAATAATTTCACTATTTCCTTGACAACTTTGTCGCTGGAAGTTTTTGCGTGGACTTGTAGAACGAGAATTGCTCAGCGACGACATTTCCCACTGTATACACGAAGAATCCAAACACTTTGTTTTAAACTTTATTTTTTTAAATAAAATGTTTAGACATATTGATACAATGTAAATACCAACGTGGCCTATGGAAGTAAGCAAATAATCCAGATTTTTTTCATTGCAATTAATTTGGTTTAAAACCATGTTTTAACGTTCGGAGTGTGAAAGAAGCTAAAAATCTGCTTTCAACAAAATTTTATGATTTAAAAAATGTACAGTTATATGAAAGAATTTTCGTGCATACCATGGTTTTCTTTCACACATTTCATACCGAAATGAATGCTCCTAGTCGCATTTGGAAACACACACATTTGGCAACGGCGCACTTGATTCTTCCATAAGAAAAGCGTGGCCCATTGTGCCTTCAGTACGTGAACATCTCTATAGCTGAAATACACGAGCTTATGTACTTACTCGCGGTATACTGTTTACTCTTAAGACGTTAACGCTTAGGATTCTCTTATCCAATAACCGTGCGTTTTTGAACGCATTTAGAAACTATTACACGACACAGCTAAAATATATAAGCAGTTAATACATTTTCTGTTTGGTAAGAAACAGGAGATGGGGTAGTAGTGTATTGTTGACAACAAAGTTAGTCATCTGTTTGCCAGATATATACATTTTTATTAGAAATCTGTGAGACATAACGGATGTTTTCAAGGTTCACCAACTGATAAAAATACAATTTCTCATTGGTATGCCATCATGTGTATCTATGATTTAGTAGGGGCGCTTTGTGTTATTGCAGATTAACTGCGCGGAGCCCACTGTATTTACATTTGCTCCATGAATGTGGTATAAGAATTTCAGTAGTATCATTTTCTATAATATCTATGAAAAGACAGCATAGTTGGAGCATCAAAATATAATGCCACAAAGAAATTGGTAGCTCGAGTCGAGTTCGACACACACAAATATCTATCCTTTATAATATTGAACTATTGCAAAGAAATAAAAAAAAAATCTGATGTGTTGCATTCACATGACTTTCTCTACATCTCTGCAACAAATTATTGTTAAAAAGCTTATGCTTCTATTTACTTCATACTAATTGAGAAAAAATTAGCAGAAATAGTCTTATTACTCATTTCCTTGTAAGTAGTAGCGAATTAGGGGATAGCATAGGTTAAAGTGATAGTCAAATGCTGGTTACTATGTGCTTCAAGTTATTTTGTATTGACAGGAGTTGACAAATTCATGTATGAGAGAAGTATAAGTTTTTCAAGGCTGAAACCAAAAACAAGGTGTATCTCAAAAACAATCAAGTCCACGAAAATAATATATAGTATGTGACATAAATTGTGTCTTTTATCGTGATCTACTCCTTTTGTGTAGTAAGTTCTTGTCTACTCTTACGGTTTACCAGTTATACAATAAAAATCATCCAGAATAAAGAGGTCTTTTAAAGCTATTTCCAGAAATTTCAAGATATACATTTTATTTGGTAATTACATATCTTAAATATAAGGGATTTTAATGAGTATCGTTATAGCCATTTTTAAGAAAAGCCAAATTTTCGGAAAAAAGTTCCATGTAAAGGGAATTGGAGGTGGGGGGATTTTTTTGAAAATATTCGAGTCGCATCTTTGGAAGATATCAAACTTGAATACAACTTTGGTTTTTAACGGTCTTTTCGGTTTTGAGCTATGCTGCCCAAGGACACACACACACACACACACACACACACACACACACACACACACAGAAGGACAGACAGGATCATTTTTCTAAAAATGATTTTTTTTTGGATTCAGATGGTCTTAAAACATGTATTTCCGGTGAAATCTCGGTATCGAATTTTTGGGTGCAACACAATATCTTCTCTATACACTATGTACATAGTACGTAAAGAGAAAGTAAAATCTCAATCTGAGACGTTATTACATTCTTGCGGAACTTTGTATAGACGTGCTCTGCCTCCTGTTGAATATGTTTGTGTTATTTTGTATCAATACACAAAATATAATGATTTGAAAATAAATAAAATGATAAAGTAGTGGTGTTTAATTTAATGAAAATCGGTATTTTGTTAACTTTTAACCTTGCGTTTTCTGCAAGCATTGTACTCAGAGCTGTTGCATGATAATTATTTGTTTAATTGTGTTATTACTCCATGACTAGAATCGTAATTACATGTGAACTCGCTGTTTCTATGCTAATTTGTGCGGCCTAAGTTATTATTGTTATTATTTTGGCAATGCACGAGTTATATTAGTAAATAGTGTTTGATTAGATATAGATGGCTTTGTATGATTTTTAGGCATTAGGTGCATGCAATTAAATAACTTTTTGAAGAAGATTTTTTGCGATTCTTGTAATCTTTTACTTCCTCTACACGTACTATATACATAGTGAATAGAGAAAGTATTGCACTCCACCCAAAAATTCAATACCGAGATTTCACCGAAAATATATGTTTTAGGGTCCCCTGTATCCAAAAAGAGCATGTACAGAAAAAAGTCCGTGTGTGTGTTCGTGTGTCCGTGCCTGTGAACCCGAGAAAACGAAAAGCCGGTAAAATACTAAACTTGGTATTTAAGTTTAGTATCTTCCAGGGATGCGACACTAGATTTTTAGAGAAAAATCCCATCACCACAAACTACCCTTTACATGGAACTGTTTTGTCGCCTTCCGTGGTGTAGTGGTTACCATGCTAACTTCATATACCCAAGGTCGCGGGTTCAAACCCGGCGGAGGACAACGTATTTTTTTCGGGTGTAAAAATCCTTAGCATGGCTTCCTTCGGAAGGGATGTAAAGCCGTTGGTCCCGTGTCGTAGATTTACGGCACGTAAAAGAACGTCAAATCTGATAGAAAGGCCTCTGAGCAAAATTACGCGGTCTTTCACACCCAATTTAGAATGGGACGCTGAGAACCGCACAGTTAAAGAGCGTCCATAAATAACACGCCATTTACATTACATGGAACTTTTTCGAACATTTTAATGCTTTCAAAGATGCCTCAAACGATTTTGATTAAAATATCGTGTATTAAAGATACTTACCTGACAAATAAAATGTATATCTTGAATTTTCTGGGAATAGCCACTGGACACTACTTTATTCTGGAAGAATTTTACGGAACTTTGCATAACTGCTCAACCGTAAGAGATGGACAGAGGCTTACCACACAAAAATGTAGAGCACGTTAAAACACACAATTTAATATACATTTCATTTAATATACATTTTTTTTTTCGTGGAGTTGGTAGTTTTTTAGATATTCCTTGTTTTTGGTTTCAGCTTTGAAAAACTTGTACTTTTCTCATACAGGAAATTGTCAACTCTTGTCTATACAAACAAAGGAACTTCAGTCATATAGTAACCAGCTTTTGATTATCATTTTAACCTATTTCGCTTCTACTTACAAGTAAGCAAATAATAAGACTATTTCTGCTAATTTTCTCTCGATTAGCATGAAGGAGAAATAAGCATAACCTTTTTAACAATAATTTGTTGCAGAGATGTAGAGAAAGTCATGTGAATTGAACACATCAACATTTTTGATAAGGGTTACTTTAATGATATTCTCGAACCTGCCTAAAATTAAGCTTATGGTGTGAAATAGAACATTTTAGGTTGTCAAATACATTTGATATGTGGGATATCTGATTTGTTAACGCCCAACTTTGATATTTGCCTCCTGTCAGTTTGTAAATTATAAACTTATGGCTGCCCACCATGAAATTAATCCTGTAAAATGAGTCGTAGTTTCCAATTGTAAGTTAGACATAATTTTTGTCCTGTTTCTAAAGTTACTGTGTAAAGTAGAGTCGAAATCGGTACACCGGTATAGAATTCCATAAGGTTTTCACATAGATACACTGGCTTTATATATTAAAAATCTGATGGGTTCCATTCACCTGACCTTCTCTACATCTCTTCAACAAATTATTGTTAAAAAGCTCATTATTCTTTTTACTTCATTCTAATCGAGAAAAAAAATTCAGAAATAGTCTTATTACTTGCTTCCATGTAAGTAGACGGCAATTAGGCTAAACTGATCGTCAAAAGCTGGTTGTAATATGACTGAAGTTCCTTTGTTTGTATGAACAGGAGCTGACAAATTCCTGTATGAGAAAGGTATGTTTTTCAAACCTGAAACGAAAAACAAGGAATATCCCTAAAAGGATCAACTCCACGAAAAAATGTATATAATATAAATTGTGTTTTTAATGTGCTCCAAATTTTTGTGTGTTAAGTTTTTGTCCATCTGTTACGGTTTAGCAGTTATACAAAATTCCGTAAAATTCATCCAGAATAAAGTACTTTTCAGAGGCTATTCCCATAAAATTCAAGATATACATTTTATTTGTCAGGTAAATATCTTTAATATACGATATTTTAATCAAAATCGTTAGAGGCATCTTTGAAAACATTAAAATGTTCGAAAAAGTTCCATGTTAAGTGTAGTTTGGGGTTGGGGGATTTTTCTCAAAATCTAGTGTGGCATCCCTGGAAGATACTAAACTTAAATACCAAGTTTGGTATTTACCGACTTTTCGTTTTTGAGTTATCGTGTTCACTGACACGGACACACGAAAATACACACACGGACTTTTTTTTTTCTGAACATGCTCTTTTTGGATACAGGGGATCCTAAAACGTACATTTCCGGTGAAATCTCGGTATTGAAATTTTTTGGTGGAGTGCAATACTTTCTCTATACACTATATACATAGCACGTATAGAGAAAGTAAAAATATATTTTATAGGAAGAACAATGATGGTTCAGAAAGAGCAGACTCTGAGCAGACCATCGGTATATTTAATCTAAAGGAAATATTGTGAAAGGAAAGAGAACAGTAGAGAGGAAAATAGATGCAACGGTTTAGAAACCTGTGCAGGACATACTTATGTATACACTTTTTACTTTCTCTGTACGAACTATGTAAATGTGTATAGAGAAAGTATTGCATTGCACCCAAAAATTCGATACCGAGATTTCACTGGAAATACATGTTTTGAGATTCCCTGAATATAAAAAAAAACATTTTTAGAAAAATGTCTATGTGTGTCTGTCTGTTTGTCTGTGTATGTGTGTGTGTCTGTGGGCAGCATAGCTCAAAAACGAAAATACCGTTAAAGCCCAAAATTGGTATTTAAGTTTGGTATCTTCCAAGGATGCGACACGAAGATTTTCAAAAAAAAATCCCCCCACCCCAAACTACCCTTTACATGGAAAAATGTTTGAAATTTTTTATTTTCTTAGAAATGACTCTAATGATTTTGATTAAAATATCGTATATTAGAGATACTTACCTGACAAATAAAATGTATATCTAGAATTTTCTTGGAATAGCCCCTGAAGACTACTTTATTCTGGATGAGTTTTACGGAATTGTGCATAACTGCTAAACCGTAAGAGATGGACGAAAGCTTAAAACACAAAAAATGTAGAACACGTTAAACACACAGTTTATGTTATATAGGTTTTTTTTCGTGGAGTTGATCGTTTTTTAAATATTCCTGTTCTTGTTTCAGCTTTGAAAAACACACTTTTCTGATACAGGAATTTGTCAACTCCTGTTCATACAAACAAAGGAACTTCAGTCACATATCAACCAGCTTTTGACTATCACTTTAACTTATGGTACTCCCTGATTTCACCTCTACTTACAAGGAAGCAAGTAATAAGACTATTTCTGCTATTTTTTCTCGATTAGCATGAAGTAAATAAGAGCATGAGCTTTTTAACAATTTTAATTTTAATTTTTCACATTTGTGCGAGCCAGAGGGTGATTTTGTAATTTAAAGAACAAAAGTGTTAATGCTTACTTATCGGTTTGAGCTATATATTTATTCAATAAAACTAAATTTAAATAAAGCATAATAAAATCAGCGAGGAGAGGTTTTATAAGTACGTTGTGATATATGATGAGACATAGGTCCAGTATAATCTTTTTGTGTTGAACCCTGAATACATTGTGAATAGTTATGTAGCTTTAAGTTTCATTGCGATCGATATTCTTCCCTCACCCTACATCACCTATATAGTCAGGCAGGGCAAAGGGCAGAGGAGGGTCAACCGTGTAACCAATTACGCAATCACCGAACGTCTGAGATAGGGAACAACAGTGGTTCTAAAAGCATGGTGAAATTTTCCTCGCGAACATAACTCTAGAAAATAGCGAAAAAAACCTCAAAAACTGCATCATGATATCGTTTTCAAACTCTGATGCAAATAACATTTGTAGTTATTCACTTCTCACTCTATATATACGTCATTTTAATTGGTTTAAATTAAAAATATGTCATTTAGTTGAATGGGTTGCCACTTCTTTAAACTCATACCTCCATAATAAATATAAAACCAATTTATATAACCCAAGCCCAAATACCTTTATTTGTTTGATAAGTTGGAATCAGCTCACTCTTATTTCTATTATCCCTTACAGTTCTAGCAGGAGCTATTACTATACTTTTAACTGACCGAAATCTCAACCATTTTTTGGCACAAACCCTACCTGAAAGAAAGACTTTTCAAAATATTCACCGGTTAAGCCTGGCGCGTTTTCTTTGTCTTACTAGAAATAAATTGAGCAAAAATACTTTAATTACATCTCATACAGCAGAAACAGACGTTGACTTCCAGCTAACAGTGAGTGTAAAAGGCTTTACGTAATATGTAATCAAGCTCGCCAACTTAGCGATCATGTTCAAAAGTTAGCGGCAAAATTAAATCCGTTAAATCCATGTTGTACAGCAACAACTCACGAGCCAGCTGATCGCAACAGAGGATCCAGCTTCCATTCACGGCAGGATGGCAACATCACGAACTACTACCACCTTTTATTTCCAGTTTCACGCCTCCGCTGCTACAAACGTCATGGGACTCCGTCATCATCAGAACGTCATACCCCCGCCGCTGAATCCTTGCACTTGACAGTTAGGAGTTAAATTGGTACATCCACAGAAAACAGATGGAAAGCTTTACCCGTTTGACCTTCTAAACCAATCACAAAGAAGCATTCCGGTCGGTCGGTCAGACAACAGAAACTCATCTAGATGCCGCACCGTTGCAATATTCCAACCACGGGCTCAGTTTTTGAGCTCCTAACACGTGCGTTGAGCTGTTCTGTGCAAGATACGTATTATTCGTTGTTATTGATATTTGTTGATAGTGTTTTGTTGTTTGTTTGTACGTGAGGGAACACAACAAGACTTTCACAATTATAGAGGTGATAGACTTTTGCGGGAAGGTGTGGCGAGAGTGGACGCGGTTTCATGGAAGAAGAAAGTGAATCATGTGCACAAAATAATACGAAAAGCACAGGAATTAGACGGAATCATCAGTGAATGTGAACCACTAATGATATGTGTTGGTTACGATGATGATGATGACAATGATAATGATGAATCACTTATAGAAAACAAAACCGGGCTTGTAGCCCAGTGGACCACGGCCTACAAGCCCGGTTTTGTTTTCTATAAGTGATTCTAACACCGGCCGTGAAAGCCTTCGAACTTTAATGATAATGATGCTTCAGAGAATGATGACGACGGAGACTTGAATGAAATTGAGCCATTAAAATTCTAAACCAGTGAAAATCACTTTGTTATACCGTTCTCTCATTGTAAGGACCTATTTTGCATTAATCTGTTCTATATTGTCGTAAATACGTAATGCATGTTACACACGTTACAGTATCACTGTTATTTTCAGTTAACATCAATAATAACGAATTAGTTTCATTATTTATCGGCATTCATTTACTATGTACACTGTTTATATTCGTCGTTACACACGATAGAGACATTTGTAATCAGCTGTTGTTGTTTACTAGTTACTCTGGCAACGCCACAAAGGCAGCATAGCCAACCTTACGCGAAACCACCTGAACTGTCAAGTGCAAGGATTCAGCGGCGAGGGTATAGTTAAGATCCGCAACAGCATACAGCGCCATAGAAATACCTATAGTTCATAATATTTTAATCTTGTATCTTTCCTTGTTTTAAAGTTTTAGGAATTGTTTCACATAAAAAGGCATTTATCTCATTTCAGTTTTTCTGTTTATATTAAAATTGTATTCTAAATAACCGATGTTTGATACTTAACTTGACTTGCACGAATGTGCCAAAGCAAGTTTTTAGTATTTAGCACAAGGTCTGAAAATCCTGATGCTTTGCACTCCAGTACATAATTGTACATTTTTGCATTGTTAATTCTATAATATATTTGTAAATGTGTATTGTAATTTGTTGACATTTATGAAGAGTACATAATACAATAACCATATTTTAGGTTTATATAATTACTAGTAGTAACTATTATGTCGATAATTAGAAAACTATCATCTGACATTACATCAGTGTTACATATAATGAAATTATATTTATTTGTATATTTTAACACTCATTTTTATACCCTTTTGTTTTTAAGTGCATGCAAAAAAAAAAAAAGAAAAGAAAAGAAGTACATATGCTTTTATAGAGCACATTAAGTATAGTGCAGTGGCGTACAGGCCCCAAAAGCAAATGGTGTGATTATATGTCTATTCTGCTGTTTTTGTAACCCATGATTTTAGCACTAGAGCTTTATACATTGTTTTTTCCGTTGTATGTAAACATATGTACACCTGTATATCCCTTGACAAGTTCTATGTTCAGCGGCTTCCTGGCCTAAAACAACCTACGGAATGCTTTCTAAACTGATCTAACGTACTTTATGCTAAATATCCGTCAGACTACACTTTGAACAACTTTGATGACTCCTAGAAGATAAGACTGCAAAGAGAATTGTGACCACATCGCACCCTAACATTAACCACATGATGGAGCTAAACCATCATTACAAAACACTGATGTAACGTTAGCGCCCTTCTTCTACAATAATGCTTTTTCTAAACTCGGCAATTTTCGAAACCAGCAATTTGGAAGCTAAGTACCACCATTTAGAAAAACAACAAGGGTATTACATTGCCTCCCAAATGTTTCGATTAGGTAACGGGAGAAGGTGGATACTAAATCTGTTTCTTCCCCTTTCTATCTCTGCCCTGCGTCTGAATGGCTCTCTTGCGGAAAGAAAGGGATGAAAATTACAAGGGTGCTAGAATAAGGGAAAGTTGAGACAATGGATCCGTTTGCTGAAGTAATTATATTATTTACAAGCCTTTAACTACGTTCTCCCGGAATGGGGGAAGTTTACAACACCCGCGAGCTGCATTCTAATGAATTTCACCACTAGAAATCGAAATTCTCCACAACTATTTGAGAACTTCAAACATCCCATTATGTTACGGAATCAGCATAGCGACTATCACAAACAGAAAATAGCGAAATTTATCAAATGACTATTGAAGATTTCTAGATACCTGTTCAAAATGTTAGTTTTAATAAAACTCTGATGTGCTCCATTCACATGACTTTCTGTACATCTCTGCAACAATTATTGCTTAAAAGCTTATGCTTCTATTTACTTCATGCTAATCGAGAAAAAAAACTAGCTTCCTTGTAAGTAGAAGCGAAATAAGGGAGTACTATAAGTTAAAGTGATAGTCAAAAGCTGGTTGCTATGTCACTGAAGTTCCTTTGTTTGTATCGACAGGGGTTGACAAAGTCCGGTGTGACAAAGGTATGTTTTTTAAAGCTGAAACCAAAAACAAGGAATATCTCAAAAACGACCAACTTCACGAAAAAAATACATATAACATAAATTGTGTGTTTTAAAATGCTCTACATTGTTGTGTGGTAAGCTTTTCTCCATCTTTTACGGTTTAGCAGTTATGCAAAATTTCGTAAAATTCATCCAGAATAAAGCAGTCTTCAGAGCTTATGCCCAGAAAATTCAAGATATACATTTTATTTCTCAGGTAAATGTCTTTAATATTTGATATTATAATCAAAATCATTAGAGCCATTTTTAAGAAAATCAAAATTTCCGAAAAAAGTTCCATGTAAAAGGTAGTTGGGATGGCGGGATTTTCTTGTTAGTCATTTTTGAGAAAATTAATATTTTCAAAAAATTTCCATCAGTAAAGTTAAATATCAAGTTTGGTATTTTATGAACTTTTCATTTTTGAGTTAGCGTGTTCACAGACACACATAAACACACGGACGTTTTTTTTTTAAATTGCTTTTTTTGGATACAAGGAAACCTAAATTGTTTTTCCGAGAAATCTCGGTATCGGATTTTTGTATGAAGTGCAATACTTAATGCAGCTACGTACCATGTACTGTGTAGAGAAAGTGAAAAATCTGCGTACTAGCAAAACTCCGCGCCTTTTACTGTGTTACATCTGGATAATATTTTCTCTCCCTCCCTCGCTCTCTCTCTCCCTCTCTCTCTCTCTCCCTCTCCTCTATCTCTTTCTCTCACTTTTTCTTATACGGGCTGTTAGGACTTTGTGCAGATATTTGTATTGGTAATTGAAGGCAGTGTAATGGAAAACATTGGATTAATATTTGCTTCATTTGCAGACTAATACTTTTACTTATTAAGAGTAGTATCTATGACTTCAGGTTGTTTAGTACCTCTAATTAGATGTGTCACACATGTTTATTTTCCCGAAGGGCACGGGTGTTAACAGGGCTCCCGGTAAAGAATACTGTATCTGAACTTGGTTCGCATTATTTTTGCAAGATCTAATCATAGCACACTGCCTAGTTTAGCATGTCACATACCGAGGTGTGAAAACTTGAAAGCCAAATGGATAGTCTACACTGACGAGCGTTAATCATTTTTCGGCGCAGTTATGACCATATAAAAACATCAGGTAGTAGACTAGAGATTGCTTTTCAGAAAACTTTTAAACGAAGAGAAAAGAAAATCTAATGTGTTCCATTCAGATGACTTGCTCCAGATCCTTGTAACATATTATTGTTAAAACGCTTCTTCTTCTATCCACTTCATGCTATTCGAGATAAACATTAGCAGAAATGTTCTTTTTACTCACTTTCTTGTAGGTAGAAAGGAAATAAGTGAATACACTTAATGTTTTAAAGCTATAGTCAAATATATTAACAGCTGATTGCCATGTGGTTGAAATCCGTTTCTTTGCATTGCTAGGAGATGACAAATTCCCGTATGTGAAAAGGTTAAGTATTTTAAAAATTGAGGAATATCGCGAAACGCTCAGCTCCACGAAAAAATAATATCATATGTGCTTTAACGAGATCTACATTTTTGTGTAGTAAGTTTTTATCCATCTCCTACGGTTTACTAGTTTTGAAAATTCACTAAAATGTATTTAGAATGAAGAGCTCTTCAGAGATTACCCCCACGATACTCAAAGAATACATTTTATTTGTCATGTAAATATC
This sequence comes from Hymenopus coronatus, assembly GCA_030762935.1. Classification (NCBI taxonomy): domain Eukaryota; kingdom Metazoa; phylum Arthropoda; class Insecta; order Mantodea; family Hymenopodidae; genus Hymenopus; species Hymenopus coronatus. Next base: position 128,756,165 of record CM060894.1, on the reverse strand, counting down.
TTTAACATACGATATTTTAATCAAAATTGTTAGAACCATTTTTGAGACATGCAAAATTTACGAAACTTTTTCCATGTAAAGGGTAGTTTGGGACTGGAAGATTTTCCTCAACAACTTCGTGTCGAATCCTTGGAAGATACTAAACTAAATACCAAGTTTGGTATTTTACCGATTTTCGTTTTTTAGTTATCGTGTTCGCAGCTACAGGACACACGGACACACCCAAACACACTCACACACAAGAGTATACAAGGGAAACAGGAGACCCTAAAACGTGAATTTCCTGTAAAATCTCGGTATCGAATTTTTGGGCGGAGTGCAGTGCCGTTTCTACCCACGTACCATATACAGTAAAGTAAAAAAATAAATAAAAATAAAATAAAAAGGTACCATTTATCAAAATATGTGTATACATATCAAACACCTGTATAATATAAAACCAAACAGCTAAATCGAAATAATAAATAAAGTTCAAGAATGAATTATTGTGCTCATACAGGTTAAAAGAATAATAACAGTTAAATGATTCATCTTTTTACTTTCTCTACACATACTATGTACATAGTGTACAGTGGAAGTATTGTATTCCACCCAAAAATTCGACACCGAGGTTTCGCCGGAAATACATGTTTTAGGAACCCCAGAATCAAAAAAAAAAAAAAAATTAGAGAAAGGTCCCGGTGCGCGCGCGCGTGTGTGTGTGTGTGTTTGTGTGTGGCTGTATGTCTGTCTGTCTGTGTGTGGGCGTGTGAGTTTGTGGACAACATAGCTAAAAAACGAAAAGACCGTTAAAAACCAAATTTGGTATTTAGGTGTAGTATCTTCCAAGAATGCGACACGAAGATATTCAAGAAAATCCCTTTACTACAAATTACCCTTTACATGGAAAAATGTTCGAAAATTTTAATTTTCTTAAAAATGGCTCTAACAACAATCAGGTATATTAAAGCTATTTGCACCCCGAATAAAATGTATATCTTGACCTTTCTGGGAATGGCTTCTGAAGACCTCTTTATTCTGGATGAATTTTGCGGAATTTGGCATAACTGCTAAACCGTAAGAGATAGACAAAAAACTTACCATACAGAACATGTAGAGCACATTAAAACTCACAATATACTTTATATACGTTTGGAGTTAATTGTTTTTAAGATATTCGTTGTTATAAGTTTCCGCTTTGAAAAACATACTTTTCTCATATAGAAATTTGTCAATTCCTGTCCATACAGACAAAGGAACTTCAGTCACATAGCAACTATGTTTTGACTATTACTTTAACCTATGGCACTCCCTTATTTCGCCTCTACTTAGAAGGAGGCAAGTTATAAGACTATTTCTGCTAATTTTTTCTCGATTGGCATGAAATAAATAGAAGCATTAGTTTTTTAACAATAATATGTTGCAGAGATGTAGAGAAAGTCATGTGAATGGATCACATCAGATTTTTAAGAATGTTTCTTGAGGCACCGTGGCCAAATGGTTACACCGCTCGCCTCTTACCTAGGCGGCCCGCGCTCGACCCCAGGAGGCTACATGTAGAATTGTAGTGGATGAAGCGTAGTCTGGGCGATATTTCTCCGTATCCTCCATTTACTGCACAAATTGCTTTATTATCATCCTGGTAACCATTTCACACTTCACACACTTCCTCACCTTCACGCCATCCATCCAGACTTCTCTCTAGTCCAGAGCGTCCAGGCGTCTGAACCCTGAGGAGGCTGCCAATAGAGAAGGGGGGGGGGATAAGATCAACTAAACAAAAGTGACTACAATGTTCTACATACATGTACATTATATCATACTTAGGTCCTGTTGTGCTAGGGTTGTATATATTATGTGCATATATGTCTTTTAAGTGTAATTATCTATTATAAGAGGGTGCATTTATGAAGGTGTACTCTGTGCTGTAAATTTAAATTGCTATATTTGAATATCTTTGTAGCTTTATTTTCGGATTCACTCTTAATTTTTATTGTTGTTTAATATTGCTTTTGACTGTGTGTTTCCTTTGTCTTTTTATTTTCGTGTTTACTCTTTTAATTCTTTGTTGTGGTTGTTGTTTTAATATTGCTTGTAATGTGTATTACAAAAGCATGTACGGTCTGTCGACCCGTGCGACTGTTGAAATTCTATGTATGATATTGCTATGTTAATAAATACACTTATTCATTCATTCATTCATTCATTCATTCATTCATTCATATTGAAATATTACCTGAAGTATTTATTTTATTAATTACTTCCCTCAGTTGAGGGCTGCCTTATAGACATATAGACTTATAACATACAATCTTATTAACAGAAGATAAATGTTACATTTTAGGAGCCGATTCTCCGATGTGTTGCTATGGGCACAAACTTTTTATTCGTATGGTTTTACTTCCCGCACTAATGCTTCTGATCATGATTAAATTTAATTGTTCAAATATCAATAAAACCAAACCAGCAATTCTAATATATAAGAAGTATAATGAAATATTAACTACCAGCACTGAAATTTCTTTTGCTTTCATTGAAACCACATTGCAAGTGGGAATGCCAACTTATGATCCATCTAATATTAATAAGTATAGCAAATTAGCTATATCGCGCAAAAAAAGTAATTATTGGCAGCCTTAAAATAACGTTGTACAAATAAGTTTTAGTCACGTCACAGAGGATTTAGTATTTGTCTTTCGTTAATTTAGGTTTAGAGCTCTCTTCCCTACCAAATGGGTGCATAAATTTAAAAACTTACATTAATAAAAGGATATTTTGCAGAAATATTTTAGTGGTCATTAAATTTGCAAATCACCTTCATCAAAATTTGGTCTTAAAAAGCGGATTTTAGTAGCCCAATCGGCGACTTTTCGCCCAATCTGACAATACTGCCTGGGAGTGAAAGCCCTAAATAAGAGGAGGGCAAACAGATAAACAAAGGTAAAGAAAAAAAATGTTTTTGGAAGAAAAGGCAAAAAAGGATATACCATATGACATTTTAAAAGTGCTGCTATTTCTTGCAATATCACTGAAAAGAATGGAGTTCAATGGCCCTCTTTTAACAGTTTTGAGTAGAAGTTTAGTCCTGTATCCTGTTTTATCAATAATGTAAAAGAGAAGTCATGTCAGTGTTAACACATGTTGATTAAATACTTTTGTTGTTTAAATGATTTTTAAGCGTTTAGTGTCTCATCAATTGAAGATGAATGAACTAATATACCTTCTAACGTCTTTTTAGGCAGGTAGCTCAATTTAGCCACATTTAATCAAGTTATCCTACCAAATAACCATGAAAATATATCAAAGAGCAGCGTTAGACACATCTAATGCGTGTTTCATTTAAATTTTCTAGAGTAACAGGACTGTTGCTGAAATATTGCCAGCATTTAATAACCGTCGTATTAACTTAGTCTAATAAATATATGTTACCATTTGTGGTTGGATAACCTGTTAAGGAAGAAACGTGTTAAAGACTCAGCCCACATCTCCTGAGGGAACTTTATTACCGCTCAATTGGAAGAAGAAGAAGAAGAAGAACTATAATTTGTGGAATGATGGACCTTCACCCCTCATCATTATTCAGAAACAGCTGCCTCAGGCAATATTCTATGTAAGTGGATTCATGCCTTTTCGGGAATCCTTATAAAGTCAAATACATTAATGGGATTTAATTGAATTTGGTGTCCAAGGCGACAAGCTCAGGGATTTCTCTTGTCACATGTCTAGCTAGATTTGAACAGTGTTATTGAAGCTACACGGTTTTCATTCTGAAGTGAAAATCAGACTGAATCATATAGCACATAGTAAAGGTATTGCAATCCACCAAAAAATTCGATATCGATATTTCTCTGCAAATATACATTTTAAGGTACCTTGTATACCAAAAGAGCATTTTTAGCTTCTGTAGTAGGTATGTACAGAATTCATTATAAGTAGAGAAAGTATTATATTTAATCCAAACAGTTGATATCACCTCGACTGCTTTGAAGAGTCCTGATTTCTCCCCAACCCCACCATTATATAAGTTTAGTAAAGTATGATGTGCCTCTTATCTGTGTGTACATGTGTATGTGTGTGTGCGCGCGCGTATCTGTGTGTCCGTGAACACATAAATCGGAAAACAAAGTCGGTTAAATACCAAATTTAGCATATAAGTTGAGCATTTTTCTATTTCTATTTTCTCTATTATCCTATATAATAATAATAAATAATAATTTGATAGGCCTATTTCCATATATAGATTTTCAGGAAAAATTTCCCTAGCTTTTATATGGAAAAATCCTTGACACTTTTTATTTGATCAAAAATGGCTCTCTTATGTTTTGATTGAATTAAGGTATATTAAAGATACTTATACGATAACTAAAATACATATCTGAAATTGCTGGGAATACCTACTGAAGTACTCTTCACTCTGAATGGATTCTTATAACTGGTAAACTGCAAGAGATGGACAAAAGTTACTACACTAAAACACACACTTTATATCATACAGAAGTTTTTATGCAGTTAACCACTTCCTAGATATTCTTTGTTATTGGTTTCAATATTCAAATACTTAAACTTTTCTCATAGGAGAATTTGTGAACTCCTGGATATGCAAAGAGAGCGAATTTCAATCACATAGCAACCAGCTTTAAAAGTTTTGACTACGCTTTAGCCTAGTGTATTTCCTTATTTCCTTTCTACTTAGAAGGAACTAATAGATAAAAACTGTTTCTGATAATGTTTATCTTGATTAGCATGAAATACAAATATGTAGAAAAAGTTACGAGAATGGAATCCATCAGATTTTTATACTGTGTGTCTGTGTGTCCGTGTGTCTTTCAACACGAAAACTTGAAAACGAAAAGTCGGAGGACGTAAAATCCTTAAAATACTTGGCTTCCTTCGGAAGGGAAGTAAAGCTGTTGGTCCCGTGTAGTAAATTTACGGCACGTAAAAGAACCTCAAGCCTGATAGAGAGGCCCCTGAGCAAAATTAAGCGTTCTTTCACGCCCAATTTAGAATGGGACCCTGAGCGTCACAGCAGTTAAAGAACGTCCATAAATAACACGCCATTTACATTTTTTGTAAGCTCAGCATCTCTCAAGGATATGACACGAAAATTTTAAACAAAATTCCACCACCCAAACTGACTTAATCTGAAAAAATTGGAATATTTTGTTTTTCTCAAAAATGACTTAATTTTGATTAAAAACCCGTATAATAAATATATTTATAAGACAAATAAAATTTACAATATCTTGAATTTTCTGCAAATGATCTCTGAAGATCTTTTCACTCTGGATTCCTTAAACTGTAAGATGCAGATCTTATTAAGGCACAAAATATATCATTTTTATTTTTGTTTTTTATATGTTTATTTGTTTTTGCCAAGATACTTCTTGTTATTGCTTTCAATTTTAAAATACTTAAACATGTTTTCTCTAAATAAACAGGAAGTTTTATTTTTGTTTCTTTTGTTTTATACTGGCTAGGTAAAGATAACCGAATTGCAATCGTATAGCAAACAACTTTTGAAATATTTTATTATATCTTTAGACTTTATATTTCTTTGTTTCCTTTCTACTTTCTAGGAACTAAGTAATAAGATCAATTTCTGCAAATATGATGTGTAATATAAGTATTTAGAATGAAGTACATAGAAGAAGAATTTTTTGTAAGAATAGTTTGTTTGCATAGTGGGTGGAGATAGTCATGTGAATTGAACATAGAAGTTTTTTCTCTATGCACACCTAGTCGGCTTACCCTGCCCATACGGAGTAGTTGCACCGTCTAGGGCTTACACCTATAATTATCGCACTTATGCAGTCACATACAGATGCTATTGAACTATATCGAAATACTTTCACAGAATATGTAGATTACTTAAATAAGTAATTCGAGATAGGAGACTTATGGTCTGTTTATTGAAATTTCGAAGTAACAGCTATAAGTTTTCGAAGTACCAGTACACCACTGGCTAATTTATAAACCATTCGAGAGTTTAACACGAAAAACGAAGGGACATATTACAGCGTACCTCTCTAGCGTAGTGGTTATGATACTGGCTTTCAAGTGAAAGATAGTTTCCGAGTTCGGGTCTCGTTCACGTATCTTGGCACTTCGTCTGGAATGAAAAAAATAATGATAAAAAATGTTTACTCTATGACAGGAATCAAACTCATGACCTTTAGGATAGCAGCTTTCCGCGTTATGCAATAAGTCACCAGAGCAGTTGAAAATACGCCTCCAGAGCAGGCTGCATACCTCAAGAACGTAGTTAATGAATGCTCAGTGTCGCACTGATTAGTTCGAGATTTTACATATTTTTGCGTCATTAAATCTTGAGAACGCTAGTAACGAGCTGCTAAAAATCCATATTTCTATACTCGGGGGGCAGCAGTTTTAAAGACATTCTAAGCTATTTTTTCAACCTGCTTCGCTCTAACACCCACTTATCAGCACCTGATATATATATGATAAATCCTTTTGCAGTGTAATATTGCATATTTGGTCACATTGACACACATGTGATCACATCACAGCTGAGACACACTTTTGTAACAAAAATAAGTTCATAATCACACCTTTCATCATAACTGAGTGTGGAAAAGAATAGAACAGACAGGGTGACAAGGTCATTGGCTACAACCAAACTGTTCATTTCCTTTAATGACTCACATGATTTCTTTTACTACACGTACTATGTACATAAGGTATTGAGAAGGTATTGCATTCCACCTGCAATGTTCGAAAAGTGCGTAGAAATGTTAGGTTGGTGTAGTGAGCTCTCACGGCGGTAAGAAAGAAAGAGGAATGGAACTTTTCAAGCACTTTCAAGATTGCATAAAGCATAAATATAAAATAAATATAAAGATAAATATAAAATAAATATAAAACAAATAATATTTAAGCGCCTTACACCCTGGTAAATGTTGACAAATATTCTGTAAGCTTTCATTTATCTTCTGTGATATATAAAATAGTTTAAAAACTTCACACGACTCACAAAAAATTCAAGATGCAAATTTAAGTTGATACAGTAAGACCTCAGATGCATTATACTTAATCAAAATTGTTAGTTGCTATTTTACGAAATCCTAGGCAACGAAAATGTTATATGTAATAGGTAGTTTAAAGAGAGGGATTTTCTTGAACATATCCATATTCATGCTAAACTGTGCGTGACTCAGTTGGCATTTATGAAACTTTTCGTTCTGGAATATTTACGTTCTCAGACGCACAAGCGCACACACCAAACAGAGACGGTTTTGAAAAACTATTCAGGAAACTTCAATAGGGTTTTCCGGCAAATATTTATTTCAAATGTTCGCAATATTTTGAATATAGGTAGTAAAGAAAGTTGTTTTAACGATCTCCATATGGTCAATGACCTTCGGAGAAACCTCATTCCACCAAGAGGCCCATTTACTAGCTGGAGGCATCTCGCGGGCGGTGTCCATTACATCCAATGGTTATTGACTGATTGCGTTAAAGGGCGCTCAACTACTATGGTCATTAGCGCCCTTACAAAATAACTAAGGATCAAACACGATATAAAACAAATAAAAGATAAAGGGCAAGAAAAACCATGAAATAAAACGAATGGGTACTAAAACTGTAGAGAATGTAAAATATACCTAAAATGAGCGAAAATGACATAACTATACTAAAAACTCGTTCAACGGGGTAAAATGAGTAGGGCTAAAAACAGTTAAGATCTTGAAAAATCCATGACCTTCGCTCCGTTACAAGCCCTCGTTCCTCCAATGGTGGACACGTGGCAAGTAGGATGTCGATGAAACGAGATATTACACAGCTTTAGCCGAGGTCTCAAAAACTCCAAACTTGCTCTCATCTATTTAAACGGTGTTAGGGATAGTAAAACGTGAAAGAAGGTAGGAAAACTATCCCATAAAATCTGATGCGTTCCATTCACATGACTTTCTCTACATCTCTGTAACAAATTATGGTTAGAAAGCTTATTGTTCTATTTACTTCATGCTAATCGGGAACAAATTAGCAGAAATAGTCTTATTACTTGCTGCCTTGCAAGTAGAAGCGAAATAAGGGAGTACCATAGGTTAAAGTGACAGTCAAAAGCTGGTTGATATGTGACATAAGTTCTATTATTTCTATGGACACGAGTTGAAAAATTCCTGTATGAGAAAAGTATAAGCTTTTCAAAGCTGAAACCAAAAACAAGGAATATCTCAAAAACGATCACCTGCACGAAAAAAAAGAAAAGATATATATATCTTTTTAAGAAAATCAGTTTTAAGAAAATCAAAATTTTCGAAAAAGTTCCATGTAAAGGGTAGTTTGAGATGGGGGGATTTTTCAAGATACCAAACCTAAATACCAAATTTGGTTTTTAACGGACTTTTCGTTTTTGAGCTATGCTGTTCACAGACACACATACGCACACAAACAGAGACCTTTTTGTAAAAATGCTTTTTTTTTTTTTGGATTCATAGGGACCCAAAACATGTATTTCCGGTGAAATCTCGGTATACATAGTACGTGTAGAGAAAGTAAAAAGAGATTCTCTGATAGTCGTATATAAGGTTCATTAAAAGCAAGGCTTAAAGATTGAGAAGCAGGATATGAGGCACGTACTTGTGCAACAGCTAAACGTTTAGCAGGCTAATGCAGTCCCAGTTGTCCCAAACCATTTGCGCTTTACAGCATACTTGTAATCATTAGACTTGAACCGTTTCTCTTCTAGTTGCAAACGGACGGACTGGAACAAGTTAATAAGCCCTTCTTAGGGGCGTAATTGCACCCAAAAAGCGTGCAGGTGAAACCTTCACAAAATATAATCGAACCGGAATTTTTTCCCCCTCCACCTCTGCGTTGTCACGATTTAGCGATTCTAGCCATGGCGACGTCCCTCCGAGTAATAATCGAGTTTCATGCTATATATTATTTCTGTTATTATCCCCCCCCTTCCTTGTCACAACACAAAACCCTTAATCCCAATGGAGGGGGGATGCTGTGTATAATTTCCCACCCACCCCAATCCCTGTAATGAAGTAGGGAGGGAAGAAAATTGTGGGTTCGCTTCTTCTTCGCGATGCTTTTGTTTTGAAGTTTCTATTTAAGCCGCCCGAGGGCAACCAGGTAGTTAGCTCTGACATCTCAATCAGAGGAAAACAGGTGACTAGCGAAAGGGGATTATGATGGGACAGGAAATATATGTCTGTGGCCTTGTGGTGGGGGAAAGCATCTCGTTTTGATTTTGCGTGGCTGTTTAAAAAGAACAGTAAGAGTGTTTGGGGAACATGATAAACTTTGCTGCTGCCAACTTGTAGATGTTTTAACACGTTCTTTGTTTATAGTAATAAAATACAATTTAAGATTCCCAAATGTTTCTGAATTCCTACTTTCATGTGTCTTTCTCCAGTTAGTATAGTTTATTTACTTTCTCTACACGTACTATGTACATAGTGTATAGAGAAGGTAATTCATTCCTCCCAAAAATTCGTTACCGAGATTTCACCGGAAATACATGTTTTGGGTCCCCCTGAATCCACAAAGAGCATTTTCAGAAAAATGTCCGCGTTTGGGCAACATAGCTCAAAAACGAAAAGACCGTTAAACACCAACTTTGATATTTAACAGTTTTTTAAGCTCAGTATCTTCCAAGGATGCGACACGAAGATTTTCAAGAAAATCCCCCCCACCCCAACTAACCTTCACATGGAAAATTTTTCGAAAATTTTGATTTTGTAAAAAATGGCTCTAACGATTTTGATTAATACATTGCATATTAAACATATATACCTAACAAATAAAATGTATATCTGGAATTTTCTGGGAATAGCCTCTGAAAACTACTTTATTCTGCATCAATTTTACGGAATTTTGCATAACTGTTAAACCGTAAGATATTTACAAAAGCTTACTACACAAAAAATGTAGAGCACGTTAAAACACTCAATTTATGTTATATACATTTTTTATCCTGTTTGAGATATTCCTTGTTTTGTGTTTTCAGCTTTGAAAAACATTTCTCATACAGTAATTTGTCAACTCCTGTCCATACAAAAAAAAAGGAACTTAAGTCACATAGCAAACAGCTTTTGACTATCACTTTAACCTATGGTACTCCCTTATTTCCCTTCTGCTTACAAGGAGGCAAAAAATAAGAGTATTTCTGATAATTTTTCTCGATTAACATGAAGTAAATAGAAGCATAAGCTTTTCAACAACAATTTGTTGCAGAGATGTGGAGAAACTCATGTGAATGGGGCACATCAGATTTTTTTGTAGCAAATAGTAATCCTACAGTTTTAAAACTAAGACCCGTTATTTAAATTTATCTGTTTTAGTTTCTTTATTTTAAGGTTGTATACAGACTTTTATATGCCCATGGTTGTAATGAGATTAATAAATCAAATCACAAATCGATAAAGGTTAATCAACATATGAGCGCCTAAGTAACAATCATTACTACATATAAATCTGAACTATGTATCTTTTTTATTTAGTTGAAGTAACAGACTGCATTATATAGTAACATAGCTTATCCATACCAAACGCAATGCATAAGGTGACATTTAGAGATTACGCAGGGCAGCAAAAACGACTTAAATTGGGTGAAACCTGATTCACATTGAATACAAAAACCCTTAAGAGAACTTTATATGAAAGGTCTGATTTCGAGTTACCCTATCTTTGAATGAAGGCTCCTAAGGTAGAGCCGAATTCTCACAAACCGTCAAGATGTTCTTATTGCGGCCGCGGTCTTTTAGTGTTATTTAGTTTTTGTTCTCCTCTAGTTAGCTCTATTAGGGCTTCCACTTTCCCATCGTGTTTCTTTTTATATTATCTTAATCAGAACATCGTATATCTTTATTATATTGTCGCTAATTTGCTAACCTATACGCGCAGTAAGAAATAAAAGCAAATTAAAAAAGCTGAACGACCTCAATAGGAAGCCATCGTTCCAAAGGTATGCTGGATCACTAGCAGATTCACCGTAGCGTAATGTATTATCTCTACGCAGGGGTTTCCTATGGAGGTGTTATTGTAATTAGTCTGAGATTTCGTTATCTGCAATTTATAGCTTATTAATAACGTGCATAATTAGTAGACAAGATATTATATTCAACAAAAAATTGGATACCTAGATTTTACCGGATATACGTGTTCTGAGGACCCCTGATACAAAAAGCTTTTAATACAAAAAATATGATGTGTTCCATTCAATTGACTTTCTCTACACCTCTGCAACAAATTATTGTTAAAAAATTTAGGCTTCTGTTTACTTCTTGCTAATTGAGAAAACATTAGCACAAATAGTCCTATCACTTGCTTCCTTGTAAGTAGCAGCAAAGTAAGGGAGTACCATAGGTTAAAGTGAAGTCAAAAGCTGGCTGCTATGTGACTGAAGTTCCTTTGTTTGTATGGACAGGAGTTGACAAATTCCTGTATGCGAAAAGTATAAGTTTTATAAAGGTGAAACCAAAAACAAAGAATATCTCAAAAAACGCCCAACTCCACAAAAAATGTATATAACCTAAATTGTGTGCTTTAACATGCTTTACATTTCTTGTGTGGTAAGTTATTGTCCATCTCTTACGGTTTAGCAGTTATGTAAAAATCCGTAAAATTCATCCAGAATAAAGAAGTCTTTAGAGGCTATTCCCATAAAATTCAAGGTGTAGATTTTATTTGTCAAGTAAATATCTTAAATATACGAGATTTTAATCAAAATCCTTAGAGCCATTTTTAAGAAAATAAAAAATTTCGAACATTTTTCCATGTAAAGAGTAGTTTGGGGTGGAGGAATTTTCTTGAAAACCTTCGTGTTGCATCCTTGGAAGATACCAAACTTAAATACCAAGTTTGGTTTCTAACGGTCTTTTCATTTTTGAGCTATGTAGCCCACAGGTGCACACAAACACACACACACACACACACACACACAGACAGACACACACACATACACACAGACAGACTTACACGGGGACATTTTTAAAAAAATGCTCTTTTTGGATTCAGGGCATCTCAAAGCATGTATTTCCGCTGAAATCTCGGTATCGAATTTTTGGGTGTAATACAATACCTTCCCTATACACTGTAAATAGTTCGTATAGAGAAAATAAAAAGTGTACGTCTGTGTACAGCATAACTCAAAACAGACAAGTCAGTTAAATACCAAACTTGGTATTCAATTTCAGTATTCTCCAAGGATTCCATACGAAGATTTTGACAGTACTTTTTACATTGAAATTTTTCGATTTTATTAAAAATGGCTCTAATGATTTTTATTAAAATACCACGCATTAAAATATTTACATCACAAATAAAAAGTAATGTGCCTTAAATTTTGTGAAAATAGCTAGTGAAGCTTTCTTCATTCTCGATAACGTTTGTATAGCCAGCAAACCTTAAGAGATACACAAAATCTTACTAATGAAATAGATCTCGTTAAAGCACTGAATATAGGCTAAACATTTCTTTTGTGTGGAGTTAACCATATCCGGAATATTCCTTGCTTTTAGTTTCAATTTTACTATACTTGTGTATACGTTATTCAAATGATAAGTTGTCATTTGTTTCTCATTTTCTTTTTCACCCTCGCCAAGGAAGGAGAACCTAATTTCAATTGCATCGCTTATTGATCAACGTCTAATAATTTGACTTGGTATCACCTTAGCCTTGTATATTCCCTTATTCTACTTGAACTTAAAATAAAAATGTATAAAACCATCTCTACTAATGTTTATCTCGATTAGCATGAAGTAGATAGAAGAATAAGTTTTTGTCAGAAGGTTTTGAAAAATAGGCAGACAAGCCAAGTGAATGTAACCAACAAGCTTCTTATATTAGTTCTGTAATGTTCAATTTAATATTTTAGCGTTTTGCTGTTATGTTTTCAACACAAACCTTGATAGTGACATGTTGGTTACATTAGGTTACCACTTAAGATGCCGAATACTAGATATGTTATAAATTTAATAGTTTTTTTACACACGGTGTTTCGAATGGCTACCCCGGGGCCGAAGCCCCCCATTCTAATACCAGGGAGTACCAGACTTCGTGGGTCTTTCCACTAGGGCAACACCTTATTTCTTAAAAAGGCCCCCCCCCCAGTACAATGTTCCAGGACGGAAGTAGATACGCCACTTCCGGGTTGACTATGTACCAATAACCTTGGTGAGCCCGACAGTTGCCGTCTACTAGCTGTCCTGGTTAGTGCCGGAGTCTCACTCCCCGTCAAGGCAAGTCGAGACATACCCAATAACCCACGGGTATCGGAACCACCGCCACGTCGAGTCCAACCCAATCCGAACAACGGGAGTGGCTCGTGTGCTCGGCCCGACTACTGGTCACGTCAGAAGTACCACGGGTGCTCGGGGTACGCCTGCACCACAGCAGCTGAGGAGCTCGGAGCCTCTCCCCTAAAAAAAGACGCATGTAGGAATAGGTGGTATATTGCCAAGGTAGCTCAGTGGTTAGAACAACCGACTAGAGAACTCAAATACCGGCTATGATATTGAATTTTTCAGTCTGACACCACCTCTCCATCTCCTGTCCTCCACACGGCTTGTGTGAAAAAACAATTAAATTGTGGCCATAATGGTTGGCTAAATACGAAGCCCGGGACTTAAAGCAGGTACCTACGACACTTGAGGTTTGTCATCTCAAAATAATTTGATATCATCTTGTGATTGTGCGGTACACAAGCAGGTCAGTTGAGAAATTTAATGCTCTCCCGGCATGTTGCCATGCTAGCTCTGTGATAGAGCAATCGGCTAGAGAGAAATTCGTGGTTCAGATCGCCTTGAGTTTCTCAGTGTCACTCTACCAATCCAGTATAGATATTACTTTGAGCTGCACTTCCGCAAGTATTGTTCTAGATTATTTTATTAAACATTAAATGTTGTTATTGTTTATTATTATAGCTATTATTATTACTACTACTACTATTACTACTACCACTACTACTACTATTACTAATACTACTATTACTACTATTCTACTACCAGTACTACCACTACCACTACCACTACTATTACCAATACTACGACATATAGTACTGATACTACGACTACTACTACTATTACTGCTAGTACTACTACTACTAATACTACTACCACCACTACTATTATTACTAATACTACCATTATTATTATAATCCTACCTACTACTACCACTAATATTATTACTACAACTATTACTACTACCACTATTACTACCACTACTACTGCTGTTATTACTACTATTACCACAAATATTACTACTACCACTACTACTACCTTTAATACCACTACGACTAACACTATTACTATTACTGCCACTAATACTACTACTACCACTACTACTGTGAGTACTACCACTACTACTACCTTTACTACTAATACTACTAATATTACTACTACTACCATTTATACTGCCACCGCTACTACTACTGCTGCTAATACCACACTACTACTACTACCACCACCACTACTACTACCACTACTACTGCTGCTAATACACTACTACTACTAATACTACCACTACTACTACCACTACTACTACCACTACTACTACCACCACTACTACTACCACCAATACTACTACGACCACTACTACTACCACTACTACTACCACCACCACTACTACCACCAATACTACTACGACCACTACTACTACCACTACTACTACCACCACCACTACTACCACCAATACTACTACGACCACTACTACTACCACTACTACTACCACTACTACTACCACCACCACTACTACCACCAATACTACTACGACCACTACTACTACCACTACTACTACCACCACCACTACTACCACCAATACTACTACGACCACTACTACTACCACTACTACTACCACCACCACTACTACGACCACTACTACTACCACTACTACTACCACCACCACTACTACCACCAATACTACTACGACCACTACTACTACCACTACTACTACCACTACTACTACTACTACTACTACTACTACTACTACTACTACGACCACTACTACTACCACTACTACTACCACTACTACTACCACCACTACTACTACCACCAATACTACTACGACCACTACTACTACCACTACTACTACCACCACCACTACTACCACCAATACTACTACGACCACTACTACTACCACTACTACTACCACCACTACTACCACCAATACTACTACGACCACTACTACGACCACTACTACTACCACTACTACTACCACCACCACTACTACCACCAATACTACTACGACCACTACTACTACCACTACTACTACCACCACCACTACTACCACCAATACTACTACGACCACTACTACTACCACTACTACTACCACCACTACTACTACCACCAATACTACTACGACCACTACTACTACCACTACTACTACCACCACCACTACTACGACCACTACTACTACCACTACTACTACCACCACCACTACTACCACCACCACTACTACTACCACTACTACTGCTGCTAATACCACACTACTACTAATACTACTACCACTACTACTACCACTACTACTACCACCACTACTACTACCACCAATACTACTACGACCACTACTACTACCACTACTACTGCTGCTAATACCACACTACTACTAATACTACTACCACTACTACTACCACTACTACTACCACCACTACTACTGCTGCTAATACCACACTACTACTAATACTACTACCACTACTACTACCACTACTACTACCACCAATACTACTACGACCACTACTACGACCACTATTACTACCACTACTACTAACACCACTACTACTACCACTACCACTACTACTACTACTACCACTACTACTACTACCTCTACTACTACCACTACTACCACTACTACTCCTACTTGCACACTACTACTACCACTATTACTACAACTACCACTACTACTACTACCACTACCACCACTACTACTACCACCACCAGTACTACTTACTAATACTACTACCACTACTACTTACTAATACTACTACCACTACCACTACTAATACTACTACCACCACTACTACTAATACTACTACTACCACTACTACTACTACTAATACTACCACCACTCCTACTAATACTACCACCACTACTACTACTACTAATACTACTACCACCACTACTACTACTAATACTAGTACCACCACTACTACCACTAGTACTACTACCACTACTATTACCACCACTACCACTACTACTACCACTATTACTACTGCTGCTACTTCCACACTACCATTACCACCACTACTACAACTACCACCACTACTACTAACACTACTATTACTACCACCACTACTACTACTACTACCACTACTACTGCAGCTACTTCCACACTACTACTACCAATACTACTGCTGCTACTTCCACACTACTACCACTACTACTACTACTACCACAACTACTATTACCACCACTACTACTACTACCACTACTACTATTACCACTACTACTGCAGCTACTTCCACACTACTACTACCAATACTACTGCTGCTACTTCCACACTACTACCACTACTACTACTACCACAACTACTACTACCACAACTACTATTACTACCACTATTACTACCACCACTACAACTACCACTACTACTGCTGCTACTTCCACACTACTACTACCACTACTACTACTACCACTACTACTACCACTACTACTGCTGTTAATACCACACTACTACTAATAATAAAAATACTACTGCCACTAATACTACTAACAGCACTACTACTAATAATACTACTACCACTAATACTGCTAACAGTACTACTACCACTACTCCTACCACTACTACTACTACTACTACTACTACTACTACTACTACCACTACTACTACTACCACTACTACTACTACTACTACTACTACTACTACTACCACTACTACTACTACCACTACTACTACCACCACTACTACTACCACTACTACTACTACTATCACTACTACCACTACTATTACCACTACTACTACCACCACTACTACTACTACCACTACTACTACTGCTATTTCCACACTACTACTACCACTACTACTACCACCACTACTAATACTACCACTATTACCACCACTACTTCTACCACTACTAATACTACCACTACTACCACCACTACTACCACCACTACTACTACCACAACTGCTAATACTACCACTACTACCACCGCTACTAATACTACTACTACTACTAATACTAGCACTACTACTACCAGCACTACTAACACTACCACTACTACCTCCACTACTAATACTACCACCACTACTACTAATACTACCACCTCTACTACTAATACTACCACCACTACTACTACTACCACTACTACTAATACTACTACCATCACTACTACCACCACTACTACTACTACTACTACCACTACTACTACCACTACTACTACTACTACTACTACTACTACTATCACTACTACTACTACTACCACTACTACCACTGCTACTACTGCTGCTTCTTCCACACTATTACCACTACTACCACTACTACTACTACTACTACTACTACTACTACTACTACTGCTACTACTACTACTACCACTACTACTACTACTACCACTACTACTACTACCAGCACCACCACCACCACTACTGGTACTACTACTGCTACTTCCACACTACTACTGTCACTACTACTACTACTACTATCACTACTACTACTACCAGCACCACCACCACCACTACTGGTACTACTACTGCTACTTCCACACTACTACTGTCACTACTACTACTACTACCACTACTACTACTACCAGCACCACCACCACCACTACTGGTACTACTACTGCTACTTCCACACTACTACTGTCACTACTACTACTACTACCACTACTACTACTACCAGCACCACCACCACCACTACTGGTACTACTACTGCTACTTCCACACTACTACTGTCACTACTACTACTACTACCACTACTACTACTACCAGCACCACCACCACCACTACTGGTACTACTACTGCTACTTCCACACTACTACTGTCACTACTACTACTACTACCACTACTACTACTACCAGCACCACCACCACCACTACTGGTACTACTACTGCTACTTCCACACTACTACTGTCACTACTACTACTACTATCACTACTACTACTACCAGCACCACCACCACCACTACTGGTACTACTACTGCTACTTCCACACTACTACTGTCACTACTACTACTACTACCACTACTACTACTACCAGCACCACCACCACCACTACTGGTACTACTACTGCTACTTCCACACTACTACTGTCACTACTACTACTACCACTACTACTACTACCAGCACCACCACCACCACTACTGGTACTACTACTGCTACTTCCACACTACTACTGTCACTACTACTACTACTACCACTACTACTACTACCAGCACCACCACCACCACTACTGGTACTACTACTGCTACTTCCACACTACTACTGTCACTACTACTACTACTACTACCACTACTACTACTACCAGCACCACCACCACCACTACTGGTACTACTACTGCTACTTCCACACTACTACTGTCACTACTACTACTACTACCACTACTACTACTACCAGCACCACCACCACCACTACTGGTACTACTACTGCTACTTCCACACTACTACTGTCACTACTACTACTGCTACTACTCATAGAGGAGGACATGTCCGAAGTTTTGTAGACTGCGCATTTGTTGGATGTAAAATGACGGGAAGGTAATTTCCAGACTATATCTGTACTACCTGGAAGCTTATTTAAAGTTGAGGAAGGATATGATATTGCTGTGGTAACAAATCCGGGAGATAATGGAGACGAAGGCATCTTGAAGAAATTGAAAGAGATTTATCCTGAGTTTGTAGGTATAACATGTGAAAATCTAGAAGAAGTTAAAATAGAATATCTCCAAAGGAATGTCAAAGTTTATAATAGTAGAGAGAAGGAAAAAGACACATCTCGATTCTTTTATATAATCCCGTTCAATGTGGATGTCAAAGATGTAAATGACATGGAATGTTTCTCCAGAATGCTACGCCAATGGAAGCAAGTACTGGAGGAACATCATGTAAGAAAAATAGCAATTGCCACACCGGAAGGGATAAATAGGAAATACACGAGGAAAATACTGGAATGGTTATTTCGTGGATGTGGAATAGAAATAAGGTATATTGTATCAACAAAGGCATGGGAACCACAGAAGAACGGGAAACTAATGCAAAAGAAAACAGGTCAGCGCAAAAAGAAACAACCGGAACAAACGGTAGTAATTAAGGGAAAAGGGAAAACATACGCGGAAACACTGAAGTCTGTGAAACATGGTATTGATATAGCAAAACTAGATTTCACAATAAAAAACATTAGGAAAATAGGTAAAGAGGACCTATTCCTTGCAGTTGATAGAACAGGGAAAGCCTATGCCCTCAAAGAATGTTGAAGAAGTTGAGGTGCGTACTAAGAGGAAGGAAATTAATGTTTTTATTTATGGAATAGATCCTACAACCAAGGAAGATGATCTGAAAACTGCAATTTGTGAAGAAACAGAGTTACAGGAGACGGATATAATTAATGTTTCTATGAGACCAGGAAGATTTGGTAACCAAAACGCAACAGTAACGTTACCTGCTGAACCTGGTAAGACCCTATAAGACCCTAAATCGGATACAGATTAGAGTTGGATGGGTCAGCTGCCAGATTAGAAAAAGAATAAAAGTCACTAGGTGTTTTAAGTGTTTTGGATTTGGACACATGGCGTATCAATGTAAGGAGGAAGATGATAGAACTGGATCTTGCTTGAATTGTGGGGAGAAGGGTCATATAGCCAGAGAATGGACAAATGCATCTGCCTGTATAACGTGTAAAAAAGGAGGCCACAGAAGTGACCAAATGAGTTGCCCTCTATACAGAAAGATGATAGGGGACATAAGACAAAGAAGGTTGAAATAAAAAAGATAATGGGTTCAACAGCCATAGGAATCCTACAACCTAATTTAATGAGGTCACAAGCTAGTCATGATATGGCATACGCAGTTGCAATGGAGAAGAAGGTTGACATAATGATAGTAAGTGAACCAAATTTAAAGTGTGTATCCAGCAATAATTGGATTAAGGATAAGAGGATGAATGTCGCTGTCAACTTCCTAAACAAAAATATAGAGGTAATAGATTGGAGGTTAGAAAATGGTTATGTCTGCATATACTTCAAACAATTTAAGATGTATGGATGTTATAGTTCACCAAATATGCCGCTGGACGAATTTAAGAAAGAAGTAGATTCTATAATGCAAGACATCAGTAAGCAAGGAGGAGAAGGCATTATAATGGGAGATTTAAATATTAAATCACCACAGTGGGGCGCACAAACCACTGACCAGAGAGGTGAATATTGGGTCGAGTGGATGGCGGAACTGGATTTAATAGTACAAAACATAGGAAACAAACCGACTTTTGTGAGAGGAGCCTGTGAATCATTTATAGACATTACGTGTTCAACGCAGATGATATCAAATAAAATCCTGAATTGGGAGGTGCTCGAAGAGGAATCACTTAGCGACCACAAGTTTATCTATTTTGAAATCAAAGAACCAACAAAGCGAAGGGGTCGGCAAAATGAGAAGACTAAAGTAGAGTATGATTGGGATACATATAAAGTTATCATGAAGTGGAAGGAAGAGAATAGAGAAGACGCTACAGAAGAAGTCTCCTGGGAGGAGGTGGTAAACGCAATACAAGAAGCTACTTTAGCTAGCCAAATACATACCACCAAAAGAGACAGCTCCCGAGTACCATGCTGGTGGACCAATGACATTGAATGTCAAAGGAGGAGGTGGTAAACGCAACACAAGAAGCTACTTTAGCTAGCCAAATACATACCACCAAAAGAGACAGCTCCCGAGTACCATGCTGGTGGACCAATGACATTGAATGTCAAAGGAGGAGATGGTAAACGCAATACAAGAAGCTACTTTAGCTAGCCAAATACATACCAGCAAGAGAGACAGCTCCCGAGTACCATGCTGGTGGACCAATGACATTGAATGTCAAAGGAGGAGATGTAATCAGAACAAGCGCAAAGTAACAAGAGCAAATAAGAGACGAATACAAGAGCAGGACCTAGAAGCGTTAAGAGTAAACTATAAAGAGAAGAAAAGAACATTGACAAACCTCGTAAAGAAGTCCAAGAGAAAAAACTGGCAAAAACTATGTGAAGAACTTGATCAGGATATTTGGGGATCAGGATATAAAATAGTAACAGGGCGTTTGACTAATAGAGCTCCCATAAAATTAACAGAGGAGAAGGAAATAAGTGTAGTAAAGGCGTTATTCCCTAGCAATGAAGATAAGATAGAAGCCAAAATAAGATGTAGTGTAGAGAAAGAATTCACCATGGATGAATTACACGAAGCAGGGCGCAACATAAAATCCGGCAAAGCGCCGGAATTGGACGGTATTCCACCCGAAACAGTGAGGTTCGCCATTGAGGCAACCCCTAAATGGATTCTAGCAGCCTTAAATACGTTACTGAAACAACAGGAGTTTCCAGGAGAATTGAAGGTAGCTAAACTCATATTGTTGCTAAAAGGGGGTAAGTTACCTCAAGATCCATCAGCATATCGACCAATATGTTTACTCAATACCATGAGTAAGCTATATGAGAGTCTAACAAGGACAAGAATCGACAGAGAAATTGAGCAAGGGGAAGGACTATCCTGCAACCAGTATGCTTCAGAAAAGGCAAAACTACAACCCAGGCCATTAAAGCTGTTCAAAAAATTAAAGATGACAGTAAAGAAAAGTGGGTAGCCGCAATCACACTGGATGTGAAAAATGCTTTCAACAGTGCAACTTGGAGTATTATCATTCAGGAGCTCCAAAGAAAAAGATTTCAACATATTTAGCAAATATAATATACTACTACCATTACTACTACCACTACTACCACTACTACTACTACTACCACTACTACCACTACTACTACTACTACCACTACTACTACTACTACCACTACTACCACTACTACTACTACTACCACTACTACTACCACTACTACCACTACTACTACTACTACTACTACCACTACTACCACTACTACTACTACTACTACTACTACCACTACTACCACTACTACTACTACTACTACCACTACTACTACTACCACTACTACTACCACTACTATTACTACTAATACTACTACTACCACTACTACCACTACTACTACTACTACTACTACCACTACTACTACTACTACTACTACTACTACTACCACTACTACTACCCTACTACTACCACTACTACCACCACTACTATCCCTACCACTACTATTACTACTACTACCACTACTATTACTACTACCACTACTACTACCATTACTACTACTACTACCACTACTACTACCACTACTACTACTGCCACTACTACTACCACTTTTACTATTACTACTGCCATTACTACTACCACTATTACTACCACTGCCACTACTACTACCACTATTACTACTGCCACTACTACTACCACTATTACTACTACTACCACTACTACTA
Source organism: Hymenopus coronatus (assembly GCA_030762935.1). Lineage (NCBI taxonomy): Eukaryota > Metazoa > Arthropoda > Insecta > Mantodea > Hymenopodidae > Hymenopus > Hymenopus coronatus. The sequence goes on along the minus strand of CM060894.1, from coordinate 128,733,709 downwards.
CCACTACAACTACTACTACCACTACTATTACCACTACTACTACCACTACTGCTACCACTACTATACCACTACTACTACCACTACTACCATTACTACCACTACCACTACTACTACTACCACTACTACCACTACTATACCACTACTACTACCACTACTACTACCACTACTACTACCACCACTACTACTACCACTACTACTACCACTAATACCACTACTACTACCCTACTACTACCACTACTACTACCACTACTACTACCACTACTACTACCACTACTACTACTACCACTACTACTACCACTACTATTACTACTAATACTACTGCTACGACAATGACTACCACTATTACTATTACCACTACCACTACTACTACTACCACTACTACTACTACCACTACTACTACCACTACTACTACCACTACTACTACTACCACTACTATTACCACTACTACTACTACCACTACTATTACCACTACTACTACTACCACTACTACTACCAGTACTACTACTACCACTACTACTACTACCACTACTACGACTATTATTACTTCTACTACCACTACTACTACCACTACTACTACCACTACTATTACTACTACTTATACTACTGCCACTACTACTACCACTACTATTACTACTACTACCACTACTACTACCACCACTACTATTACTACTACTACCACTACTATTACTACTACTACCACTACTATTACTACTACTACCACTACTACTACCACTACTACTACCACTATTATTAGTACTACTAATACCACTACTACCACTACTATTACTACCACTACTATTACTACTACCACTACTACTACTGCCACTACTACTACCACTACTATTACTACTACTACCACTACTACTACCACTACTACTACCACTACTACTACTACCACCACTACTACTACTACCACTACTATTACTACTACTACCACTACCACTACTATTACTACTACCACTACTATTACTACTACTACCACTACTATTACTACTACCACTACCACTACTATTACTACTACCACCACTACTACTACTACCACTACTATTACTACTACTACCACTACCACTACTATTACTACTACCACTACTATTACTACTACCACTACCACTACTATTACTACTACTACCACTACTATTACTACTACTACCACTACTATTACTACTACCACTACTACTACCACTACTATTACTACTACTACCACTACCACTATTATTACTACTACCACTACTATTACTACTACTACCATTACCACTACTATTACTACTACTACTACTACCACTACTATTACTACTACTACCACTGCTACTACCACTACTACTACTACCACTACTACTACTACCACTACTATTACCGCTACTACTACCACTACTATTACTACTACTACTACCACTACTACTACTTCCACTACTACTACTACCACTACTATTACTACTACTACCACTACTACTACCACCACTACTACTACTACCACCACTACTATTACTACTACTACTACTACTACTACTACTACCACTACTATTACTACTACTACCACTACTATTACTACTATTACTACTGCTACGACAATGACCACCACTATTACTATTACCACTACCACTACTACTACTGCTTTTACCACTACTATTACCGCTACTACATCAACAACAACGCATGGTAACCTAGCAGGAAATCAAAATAAGCAAATATGAAAGCAAGCAGAATTTTACGTCCTATGTGCTCTAAAATAAACATGTAAAGGACATAATGACGAGATCTACATTTTTGTTCTAAGTTTTTATTTATCTCTCACGGTTTACCAGTTATACAAGAGTCATTCCGAATGAAGAAAACATCAGAGGCTATTCCCAAGAAATTTCAAGATATACATTTTATTTGCCAGCTAAGTAATTTTAATTAGACCTTTTTCAGAAAATGCTTTTGTTTGGTTACAGGGGATCCTAAAACATATATTTCCGGTGAAAACTCGGTATCGAATTTTTAGGTTTAGTGCAATACCTTCTCTATTACTTTTGTACATAGTGCGCGTAGGGAAAGTAAAGAGGAATTAAAACGTAATCTTACTTTATAAACACTATATACATAGTGTACAGAGAAGGTATTGCATTCCACCCAAAAATTCGATACCGAGATTTCACCGGAAATATATCTTTTAGGGTCCCCTATATCCAAAGAAAGAGTTTTCAGAAAAAGGTCTGTGCATGTGTGTGTGTGTGTGTTTGTCCGTATGTCCGTGTGTCCGTGTGTCCGTGGGCCAGTGAACACGATAACTCAAAAACGAAAAGTCGGTCAAATACCAAACTTTGTATTTAAGTTTAGTATCTTTCAGGGATGCGACACGAAGTCTTTGAGAAAACTCCCCCCACCCCAAACTACCCTTTACATGGAACTTTTTTCGAAAATTTTGAATTTCTAAGAACTGGCTCAAACGATTTTCATTAAATTTCGTATATTAAAGATATTTACCTGACAAATAAAATATATATTTTGAATTTTCTGGGAATAGTCTCTGAACTTTATCCTGGGCGAATTTTACGTAATTTTGCATAACTATCTAACCGTAAGAAATTGACAAAACTTGCCACACACAAAATGAAGAGCACATTAAAACGCACAATTTATGTTGTATACATTTTTTCCTGCAGTTAATCGTTTTTGGGATATTCCTTGTTTATGGTTTCAACTTTGAAAAACATACTTTTTTCACACAGGACTTTGTGAACTCCTGTCCATATAAATAAAGGAATTTCAGTCACATAGCAACCAGCTTTTGACATCACTTTAACCTATGGTACTCCCTTATTTCGCTACTACTTACAAGGAAGCAAGTAATAAGGCTATTTCTGCTAATTTTTCTCAATTAACATTAAGTAAATGGAAGTATAAGCTCTTTAACAATTAATTGTTGCGGATATTTAAGAGAACGTAATGTGAATGGAACACATCAGATTTTTTTTCCATGTAAAGTGTAATCTGGGGTTCTCTATAAAATCTTCGTGTCCATCTTTGAGAGATATTAAACTTAAATAACAAGTTTATTACTTTTCGTCTTCAAGTAATGGTGTCCATTTGCATGGACCTTTTGAAAAACTTTTTGGACTCAGAGGATCTCAAAACAAATTTTTGTTGAAATGTTGACATCGAATTTTTGGGAAGAATACAATAATTTCTCGCCTACTATGTGCATAGAATTGTAGAAAAGGTAAAACGAAATTAAAACGTATTGTTCTTGTTAGAGTACCTATTTAGACCATGGTGGGGCACAAAGGAACATAAGGAATGAAACTGGTAAACTAGAATGCCACACTCTGGTTTACCTGTAAAACATTGCACTATAGCGGAGCACAGAAACAAGATGAAAAAATTAGGATATCCTGTCGGTCAATTATCTATCTATAATATATAACACAAACAGGATGGGAGATTTATCGAAAAGCGTGTTCCTGTCATATCGATCTCTTGCTGGGAAAGATACGAGGCACCAAAATTTCTTAAGGAAACTAATAGGATACGGATGGCTTTGCTTATCCACTGTGTTCTTAAAATTTGTGTATAATCACAAGTCTTTAAACGCGCTGTTGCTATTTATAACTGGCAACTAAATTATCAATTTATCAAACTCTCTTCCAAAACAGAAAGGATGGGAAAAGAGTTTATTAGCGTGGCCTTTACGTGAGAAACAGCGCACTCAACTCATGTGTTCCATTCACATGACTTTCTCTACATCTCTACAACAAATTATTGTTAAAAAGTGTATGCTTGTATTTACTTCATGCTAATCGAGAAAAAATTAGCAGAACTATTCTTATTACTTGCTTCCTGGTAAGTAGAAGCAAAATAAGGGAGTACCATGGGTTAAAGTGATAGTTAAAAGCTGGTTGTTATGAGACTGAAGTTCCTTTATTTGTATGGACAGGAGGTAACAAATTCCTGTATGAGAAAGTTAAATGTGAAAATAAAAACAAGGAATATCTCAAAAACGATCAACTTCACGAAAAAATGTATGTAACATATGTTGTGTGTTTTATCATGCTTCATATTTTTTGTGTGGTAAGTTTTTGTCCATCTCTTATGGTTTAGCAGTTATGCAATATTCCACAAAATTCATCCAGTATAAAGTAGTCTTCAGAGCCTATTCTCAGAAAACTCAAGATATACATTTTATTTGTCAGGTAAAATATCTTTAATATATGATATTTTAATCAAAATCATTAGAGTCATTTTTGTGGGAATAAAAATGTTTGAAAAAGGTTCCATATAAGGTATTTTGGGGTGGGGGAATTTTTCTCAAAATCTTCGTGTCGCATCCCTGGAAGATACTAAACTTAAATACCAAGTTAGGTATTTTATGGACTTTTGGTTGTTGAATTATCATGTTCACAGACACACGGACACACTGACACACGGACACACACGGACCTTTTTCTGAAAACGCTTATTTAGGATACAGGAAACCCTAAAACATATATTTCTGGTGATATCTCGGTATCGAATTTTTGGGTGGAGTGCAATACCTTCTCTATACACTATGTACATACAGCGTGTAGAGAAAGTAAAAATGTATAGTTTTAATCCATATCGTATGAGTTTTTATTGAGTAGATAAGAAATAAAGTAAAAGTTTGGTGTATAAAGTTTAGCTTGTTATAGGGGAATATTGTTATCGTGTCGCAGCCTTTGAAGATGCTGCCCAGTTCCTCGTACTTGGTCAGTACCTTAAAGTATAGGGAAAATGTGTCCCTTTTCTCTTGTAGGCCTTTTTTTAAGCTTTACAACCTAACGGTAAACTCGCTCATAAATACTACTGCAATAATAATCATAAATCCAAAAGTGTACTTGATATCAAGTGAGCAGCACTTTAAACCGGCAAAAAGTAAGAAAGAAAAATTAAAAGACAATCAGGTTTTAAAATATCATACAATCGGGCAGGTTCATTTATACCCCTGTCTTTCGAAGGGAAGCTACCATAGAACCTAATTCTGAAATACATAATGACTTTTTTCCATAACAAATTTAGAGTTTAATTAATTCGCTGCTAAGATATAACAGCACATTTCGCAATTTCACGTCAAAATTTTATGTTGCCGAAGGTTTAGCTTTTTTACTCTCCCTATACGTACTATGTAGATAGTGTATAGAGAAGGTATTGTACTGCACCCAAAAATTCGATACGAAGATTTCACCGCAAATACATGTTTTGGATCCCCCTGAATCCATAAAAAGCATTTTCAGAAAAAGGTCTGTGTGTGTGTGTGTGTGTGTCTGTGGACAGCATAGCTTAAAAACGAAAATACCGATGAATACCAAACTTTGTACTTAAGTTTGGTATCTTCCTAGGATGCAACACGAAGATTTTCAAGAAAATCCTTCCACCCCAACTACCCTTATATATGGAAAAATTTTCGAAAATTTTGATTTTCTTAAAAATGGCTCTAATGATTTTGATTAAAATATCGTATATTAAAGATATTTAATAAATAAATAAAACGTATATCATGAATTTTCTGGGAATAGCCTGTGAAGACTACTTTATCCTGGATAAATTTTACGGAATTTTGCACTGCTAAACCGTAAGAGATGGACAAAAACTTATCCCAAAAAAAATTTAGAGCACTTTAAAACTCACAATTTATGTCATATACATTTATTTCGTGGAGTTGGTCATGTTTAGATATTTTTTTGTTTTTGTGTCAGCTTGGAAAACTCATGTCTAGACAAACAAAGGAACTTCAGGCACATAGCAACCAGTTTTTGACTATCACTTTAAATTAAGGTACCCCTTAATTTCGCTTCTACTTACAAGGAAGCAAGTAATAAGACCATTTCTGCTATTTTTTACTCGATTAGCATGAAATAAATAGAAGCATAAGCTTTTTAACAATAATTTGCCGCAGAAATGCAGAGAAAGTCATATGAATGGAACACATATTTTTTCCCATAAAATTCAGTAACGAGTACCATTACAAATATAGAGTTTACATTAAATCGATCTAAGATTTCGCAATTTCACGTCAAAATTTTATTCTGCTGAAAGTTTAGCTTTTGAGGCTATTTTGGTTTTCTATAACAAAAAACTGAGTTCAAAATGTACATAAATTGCTTACGGAGCTATCCCAAAGCCACAATGTTCTCGTTCAGTATCGACAGCACTCCAAACTTCAGCAAAGAAGCTGATAACAACGGAAACATTTTCCACGGTTGTAATTGGAAAGCAAAAGAGATGTTGCAATTGCAAGAATGCAGAAGCACTATAACATAAACGAGGACGAATTAAAACCCCTTAATTACTGGTGCCTTTCTCTCGTGAGAATCCGAACAGCTTTCTACGTTCACAGCTTGTGCCAAAATGGCTTCCCTGATAATAACCATAATCGTCATACAACAATTACACGGCAGGAATCTGCAAGAAAGAAAAAAGAGACTTAACGAGGTGAACTGGCTTTTCACTCTCCTCCTTTAACAAATTGGCTACCTGCAATTGTTTGTCTGTTACCTCAGCAACTGTCCATTTAGTAGCAAAGTCGTACTTGAAAAATCTGATGTGTTCCATTCACACGACTTTCTCTACATCTCTGCAACAAATTATTGCTAAAAAGTTGATACTTCTATTTACTCTATGCTAATTGAGAACAAATTAGCAGGAATAGTCTTATTACTTATTTCCTTGAAAGCAGAAGCGAAATAAGGGAGTACCATAGGTTAAAGTAATAGTCAAAAGCTGGTTGCCATGTGACTGAAGTTCCTTTGTTTTTATGGACACGATTTGGCAAATTCCTGTGAGAACAGTAAGTTTTTGAAAGCTGAAACCAAAAACACGGAACATTTGAAAAACTATCAAATCAACGAAAAAAATGTATGTAACATAAATTTGTTTGTTTTAACATGCTCTACATTTTTTGTGCAGTAAGTTTTTGCCCATCTCTTACGGTTTAGCAGTTATTCAATCTTCAGAGGCTATTCCCAGAAAATTCAAGATATACATTTTTTTTGTCAGGTAAATATCTTTAATATACAATATTTTAATCAAAATTGTTACAGCCATTTTTAAGAAAATCACAGTTTTCGAAAAAAGTTCAATGTAAAGGGCAGTTTGCGGGAGGGGGGATTTTTCTGAAAATCTTCGTGTCGCATCCCTGGAAGATACCAAACTTCATTACCAAGTTTGGTATTTCACTGACTTTTCGTTTTTGAGTTATGTTCATGGACACACACACTGACCTTTTTCTGAAAATGCTTTTTTTGGATAAAGGGGACCATAAAACATATATTTCCGGTGAAATCTCGGTATGGAATTTTTGGGTGGAGTGCAATATCTTCTCTATACACTATGTACATAGTACGTGTAGAGAAAGTAAAAAACTGGCATAAAGGATTTGTCGATAGTTTAAGTAGATTGTCACTATTAAATCTTACATTATTATCAGAATAATATTTATTTTTAGTTTTAGGTATGTAAGTTAGGAAAAGTCAATGTTTGTGACTAGTAAGAGTTCTAAGTGCTGTGAGGAAAGAGAACTAGTTGCTGAACTTGATGAAAACAACTAGCACATGAGAAGGTTCTCTGGAATATAGGCAGAAATTCATTAACATTAATTGGGCTAATACTTGGCTAAACTATAAACCTCGGTCCTACTCATTTGCTAATGGTTGGTCATCTGTAATCTTGCACACAGCCTTACAAACTAGATAGTTTAGGTTTTGTTTTGTTTTTACACTCGTATGTTGGTTAGTCATTATTTAGTTTCGTTATTTGCATTTTGATAAACATGTATGCTGATTACTCATTAGTCTTTTTTCAATACTTGAAAGTTTATTGAGTTTACAAAGCTTTTAATTGGTTTTATACATTACTTTGTCTACACGTACTATGTACATAGTTTATACAAAAGGTGTTGCATTCCATTCAAAAATTTGATACCGACCCAGAACAGGTATTTGCGGTGTAATCTCGGTATTGAATTTTTGGGTGCATCTCAATACACTAGGTACATAGTACGTGTAGAGAAAGTAAAAATCACAATATTGCCTGCAAACTGAACTATTGTAATGCCATTATTTGTTGGCAAGTCAAAAATGTATATTAAGCACAGTGAAGGTGAAGGTGCTAATACAATTCCTGGTAATACACCAGCTCATATGGATAGATGATTTTGGAAAGCAAGACATTTTACAGAAAGGGACCTATTTTTGGAAATAATTTGAGTACTATAAATAATGTGTCATTCACTGAAAGCTTTTATTCTGTCCAAAAATAGCCCAAAGCAGATGGAATTTTCTTCAAAGTGAAGTTGTTATGGTAAGAATGGAATGCTCAAAAGCCAAAAATCTTATGTGTTCCATTCATATTACTTTCTCTTCATCTGTGTAAAAAATTATTGTTAAAAATCTTATGATTCTATTTACTCCATGCTAATCAAGAAAAAATATGCACAAACAGTCTTATTACTTGTGATTAAAGTGATAGTCAAAAGCTGGTTGCTATGTGACTGAAGTTCCTTTGTTTGAATGGACAGGAGTTGACAAATTCCTGTGTGATAAAAGTTTAAGTTTTTCAAAACTGATACCATAAACAAGGAATATCTCAAAAACCACCAACTGCACGAAAAAAAATGTACATAACATAAATTGTGTGGTTTAACGTGGTCTACATGTTTTGTGTGGTAAATTTTTGCCACCTGTTGCTGTTTAGCAGTCATGCAAATTCCATTAAATTCATCCAGAATAAAGAAGTCTTCCCAGAAAATTCAAGATATGCATTTTATTTATCAGGTATATATCTTTAATATATGACATTTTAATCAAAATCGTTAGTCAGTTTTACAAAAATCAAAATTGTCGATAAAAGTTCCACCTAAAGGTTAGTTTGGGGTGGGGTATTTTCTTGAAAATCTTCGTATCGCATCTTTGGAAGATACCAAGTTTGATATTCAACGGTTGTTTTTCGTTTTTGTGCTTTGCTGTCCACTTAGCCCGTTTTGCATTTTTACTTTAATTATTATCTTTGCATAGGTTTAATATAGGAAATATATCTAGTTCAGTAGCCAATATAGCAGATTGCAGAACACAACACCTTAGAGTGAGAAGTTGCTTTTGTGCACACAAAGGTTACTTTCTTTGTTAATGTTAGTAACACAATTGCCTTTGTAGAGCAAGATTTTTAGCGCATTAGAGACGTAAGTAACAGGGACATCTTTAGAGAAAGGTTTCTCCCCTAAAAGTTAGCAGCTCGGGACTTTTCCATTATAAAGAGCGGTCATGTGTGGCTAATACAAAGAACTTACAAAATTAATCACGTGACAACGTTATTTTCGTGCTTTTTTCAACCAATCAGGAACGAGCTTTAAGATTGGGGATTCTAGGTATATATATGTATGTATATATTGGAGAATGCTTACAAGAAATTAGGCTGCTTCTTTTTGTTGGGCTTCGTGTTACGCTTGTGATGCTGTACGCGGTACGCTATGGCCTGTACGTTGTACATACGTGAACACGGGGTGTTATTGCCTGTGTGTGTGATAATATTTCGCGTGACATTGTACTTATCGCACGAGTTGATTTTGTCGCGTAATAGGAAAGTACGCTGTAATTACCGATGACGGTCGTAAACAAGAACTTAGTAAACAGAAGAGAATAGCACTAGTTGTTAATATTTCTATGTCTTCAAGAATTACTATGTCGGGAGTCGCTTGTAGGATTAGTGCCTCAACAAGCAATAAAGATGAATAAAAACATTAATTCAGTGGAAGCTAAAGTGAAGTACTTCTATTTGTGAGTCTACCCCGTGTCACATACCCCAGTCATTCTTTCTCCCCCTCCTCAGTGAGAGTCAAACTTGTGTTCTACGTGGATGAGTAGAGCCGGCGCATCAAAGAACTTTACAGAGGTATGTACACGCCTGTATTTCACTGGTGCTAATCCAGACCGACTCCAAGGTAGACAAAAGAACAGCGCACAACGTGACAGCAATGTAGTAAAACGAAAGATTTGGTTAGCAGACAGCTCTGTCATTCTCACTGGGCCACCTATGAAGAATCTTTTCAGTCGGTAATATCATCGAATGTTTTTATGTAGTGCGTTCAATTGAAAGATTTGGTTAGCAATGTGACAGCTCTGTCATTCTCACTGGGCCACCTATGAAGAATCTTTTCAGTCGAATGTCTTTATGTAGTGCGTGCAATTGAAAGATTTGGTTAGCAATGTGACAACTCTGTCATTCCCACTGGGCCACCTATGAAGAACCTTTTCAGTCGGTAATATCATCGAATGTTTTTATGTAGTGCGTGCAATTGAAAGTTTGTTTGATAGTATTAGTATTATAATTCATAGTGGCTCAATTATTGTAAATTTTGCTGCTGATACCCTGAGAGGTTAAATATCTGATTTAAGTTCATAAGAAACTGCTTCAGCTGTGAAAATGCCGCTTTCGTATCAAGCGATAATTATTTCTAAGGTATCAAATGTAATCAGGGTAATTGGGAAATAAACATTCAGGAAGAGATGATAAACTTCATGAAGAATGCATCCTCTTGAATTTGTTATATTTGATCTCCAGTCTAAGATGCTTACTGTTAAAGTCTCCTTCAAAGAGAAAGAGAGTTCACTTTATGAACAAAATCCCAACACTTTGGGAATGATAGTCTGTTTTCAGGATCGGAGTAAAAAGGGTGCATTGTAATTTATGGGTTCTAGACACTTGATATTCATCTTGTTTGATGAAGTCGAGAATTTCTCGGAGTCATCGTCGACTTAACCATAGGTACTGAGCCTCCTTTGCTTTTATTGCTAGGAAGGTCTGCTCTGTACAAACAGTCTCTCCAGGTAGCCTCAGTTAGATATTAGGGACTACTTTAGTTTCAGTTGCCATTTAGATATCATGTTGTACATTTGCATACAAGTAAATAGCTACTTGTTAATACCACGAGCATTCCATGTGCAAATTTTGAAGGAGTTTTGACTGCTTTTGTATTGTTGATAATAGTATGTAACTGATATAATTGTTCATAAGTAACATTCTAAGGTCCACTAGGCGCTCAATGTCTCCAAGTAGTGACTTAGGTATAATAAGAGCCTGTTGTGGGTCGAGATTGGGGTTTTGGATTGAGCTCCAGGAATAAATCCGGAGCGGACGAGTTTAGTGCTATATCTTGTTTGTTTTGTTTTGTTCTTTTCTTTCTACACGTACTGTGTACGTAGTGTATAGAGAAGGTATTGGTATTTCACCCAAAATTCGATACTGAGATTTCACCGGAAATATATGTTTTGAGACAACCTGAATCCAAACAAAGCATTTTTACTTTCTCTATAGGCACTATGTACATAGTGTATAGAGAATGTATTGCACTCCACCAAAAAATTCGATACCGAGATTTCACCGGAAATATATGTTTTAGGGTCCCCTGTATCCAAAAAAAAAAAAGGTATTTTCAAAAAAAGGTCCGTGTGTGTGTGTGCGTCCGTGTGTCTGTGAACACGATAACTCAAAAACGAAAAGTCGGTTAAATACCAAACTTGGTATTTAAGTTTAGTATCTTCCAGGGATGCGACACGAAGATTTTGAGAAAATCCCCCCAAAGTAGTCTTCAGAGGCTATTTCCAGAAAATTCAAGATAAAAGTTTTATTTGTCAGGTAAATATCTTTAATATAGGACATTTTAATGAAAATTGTTAGAGACATTTTTGAGAAAATAAACATTTTTCGAAAAAATTTTCCATGTAAAGGGTAGTTGGAGGTAGCAGGATTTTCTTGAAAATCTTCGTGTCGTATCCTTGGAAGATATCAAACCTAAATACCAAGTTTGGTTTTTAATGGACTTTTCGTTTTTGAGCTATGCTGCCCACAGGCACACACACACACACACACACACACACACACATACACACACACACACGGATATTTTTCTAAAAATCTGATGTGTTCCATTCACATGACTTTCTCTATATCTCTGTTTATTATTGTTAATAAGCTTATCTTTTATTTATTTCATTCTAATCGAGAAAAATTATCAGAGATAGTTTTATTTCTTGCTTTATTGTAAGCAGAAGTGAAATAAGGGAGTACCATAGGTTAAAGTGAAAGTCAAAAGCTGGTTGCTATGTGACTGATGTTCCTTTGTTTGTATGGACAGGAGTTGACAAATTCCTGTATGAGAAAAGTAAGTTTTTCAAAGCTGAAACCAAGAAAAGGAAATATCTCTAAAACGATCAACTCCACGAAAAAAATGTGTATAACATAAATTGTGTGTTTTAATGTGCACTACATTTTTTGTAGGTTAAATTTTTGTCCATCTCTTACAGTTTAGTAGTTATGAAAAATTCATCCAGAATAAAGTAGTCTTCAGAGGCTATTCCCAGTAAATTCAAAATATACATTTTATTTTTCAGGTAAATAACTTTAATATACGACATTTTAATCAAAATCGTTAGAGCCATTTTTTAGAAAATCAAAATGTTCGAAAAAAGTTCCATGTAAAGGGTAGTTGCGGGTGGGGGATTTTCTTACCAATCTTCGTGTCGCATCCTTGGAAGATGCCAAACTTAAATACCAAGGTTGGTATTTAACGGTCTTTTCTTTTTTGAGTTATGCGTACACACATCATACACGCATACACACGGACCTTTTTACTTTCTCTACACGTATTATGTACATAATGTATAGACAAGGTATTGTATTGCACCCAAAAATTCAATACCACGATTTCACCGGAAGTACATGTCTGAATCCAAGGTAAAAACCAGTAGTAAAATAAAAGAGATATGGAACGAAAGATAACTTCCCGTTTGAGAAACATTTAAGCAGCTTAAAGCTGCAACCATTAACAAGGAATCTCTCGGAAACGGTTAATGGTTTATCCTACAAAAACAAAGCAAAGATGTATATGACATAAATTGTATGTTTTAAAGAGATATTTTTTATAATAAAATGCTTCTGTCTCTTACGGTTCAGCAGTCATTCAGAATGAAGAGGTCTTCAGAGACCTTTTTAATTAAAATCATTAGTGATTTTTGGTAAAATCAAATTTTTTGACAAATATTCCCTGTAAAGGGCAGTTGTGTTGTGGAGATTTTTCTCAAAAGTTTACACATGGAACTTACAAGCTTGATATTTAACCAAATGTTCGGTTTTTAGTTATGCTGTACTCAAACATACTCACTCATATACATACACACGGGCATACAGACACACAGGGGACCTTTTTCTGATTTTATTCAGGGGTCCTCAAAACATGAATTTCCGGTGAAATCTCGGTGTCGAATATTTGAGTGGAATACAGTACCTTCGCTATCTACTGTGTGCATTGTACATACGTGCTAGAAAAAGTAAGAAACGTTCATGTGGCGAGTGCTCACACATATGCGCGTCTGAACAGTATTATTTAAAAATCTGATGTGTTACACTCACATGACTTTCCCTAGCTGTTCAACAAAATTCTTACATAGATTATTCTTCTTTCTGCACCTTGCTAATCGAGGTATTCAGCACAATGTTCTTATTAATTAGTTCCTTATAAGTAGGAAGAAAATAAGGGAATACACTAGGCTAAATCGATAGTCAAATATTTTAAAAGCTGTCGTTATGCGACTGTCATTACAAATCGCGTCTTTTCTTGGCCAGGAGTAGAACAAAAGAAAAACGGTCTCTCCCGTCTGAGAAAAGTATAAGTACTTCACAACTCAAGCTAATAATAATGAATACCTCGAAAACGGTAAGATCTACGAAAAAAGTGTATATGACGTAAGTTGTGTATTTTAACAAGGCCTACATTTTTTGTACAGTAAGTTTTTGTCCATCTCTTACGGTTTACTAGTTATGCCAAATTAAGCAAAATTCATCCAGAATAAACAGGTCTTTATAAGCTATTCCCAGAAAATTCAAGATATACATTTTATTTGTCAGGTAAATATCTTAAATATACGATATTTTAATCAAAATCGTTAGAGCCATTTTTAAGATTAAAATTTTCGAAAAAAGTTCCATGTAAAGGGTAGTTTGGGGAGGGGGAATTTCTTTCAAAATCTTCGTGTCGCATCCCTGGAAGATACTGAACTTAAATACCAAGTTTGGTATTTTAGCTACTTTTCGTTTTTGAGTTATCGTGTTCACAGATACACGGACACACGGACACAGGACACAGGACACACGGACACACACACGGACCTTTTTCTGAAAATGTTTTTTTTTGGATTCAGGGGGTCCTAAAATATGTATTTCCGATGAAATCTCGACATCTAATTTTTGGGTGGAATACAATACTTCTTTATCCCTATGTACATTGTACATATGGGGCTAGAGAAAGTAAAAAATCTTATGTGTTACACTCACATGACTTTCTGTAGCTACTCTACAAACTTCTTAGAAAAGGTAACTCTTCTTCCAACACCGAGATAAACATTAATCGATATAAACATTAGCAGAATTTAATTACCTAGTTCCTTATAAGTAGACAGGAACTAAGGGAATGCACTAGGCTAAAGTGATAGTCAAATGTTTTAAAAGCTATCTATATGCGATTGTCATTGCAATTCGCTTCTTTGCTTGGCCAGGAGTAGAACAAAAGAAACACTCTCACACTTCCGTCTGAGAAAAGTAGAAGTACCTCACAATTGAAAATAATAATAATAATAAGGAATACCTCGAAAACGGCAAGCTGCACGAAAAACATGTATATGACATAACTTGTGCATTTTAACAAGATCTACATTTCTTGAACAGTAAGTTTTTGTCTATCTCTTACGGTTTACTAGTTATGCCAAATTAAGCAAAATTCATTCAGAATAAACAGGTTTTTAGAAGCTATTCCCAGAAAATGCAATATAAACATTGTACTTGTAATAGAAATTACTTTAATATGTGGTATTTTAATCAAAACCGTTAGAACCATTTTTAAGAAAAACAAAATTTTCGAAAATTTTTCCATATAAAGGGTAGTTAGGGGTGGGGAAATTTTCTTGAAAATCTTCGTGTCGCATCCTTGGAAGACACCAAACTTAAATACCAAGTTTGGTATTTAGCCGCCTTTTCGTTTTTTGGGATATGCTGTCCACAGACAGACAGACACACACACACACACACACACACACACACACACACACACACATGGACCTGTTTCTAAAAATGCTTTTTATGGATTCAGGGAGTCCTCAAACATGTATTTTCGGTGAAATCTCGACTTCAAATTTTTAGGTGGAATACAATATTTTCTATTCTTATGTACATTGTACATACAGGGCTAGAGAAAGTAAACATACTCCAAAAAATCTGATGTGTTCCATTCTCATGACTTTCTCTATCTCTCTGTAACAAATTATTGTTAATAGGCTTATCTTTTATTTATTTCATGTTAATTGAGGAAAATTAGCAGAAATAGTCTTATTTCTTGCTTTATTGTAAATACAAGCGAAATAAGGGAGTACCATAGGTTAAAGGGAAAGCCAAAAGCTGGTTGCTATGTGACTGATGTTCCTTTGTTCGTGTGGACAGGTGTTGACAAATTCCTGTGTGAGAAAAGTATAAGTTTTTCAAAGCTGAATCCAAGAAAAAGGAATATCTCAAAAACGATCAACTCCACGAAGCAAATGTATATAACATAAATTGTGAGTTTTAACATGATCTACATTTTTTGTATGTGAAGTTTTCGCCCATCTCTTACGGTTTAGTAGTTATGAAAAATTCATCCAGAATAAAGTAGTCTTCAGAAGCTATTCCCAGAAAATTCAAATTATACATTTTATTTGTCAGGTAAATAACTTTAATATACGATATTTTAATCAAAATCGTTAGAGCCATTTGTTAGAAAATCAAAATTTTCGAAATTTTTTCCATGTAAGCGGTAGTTTGGGGGATTTTTCTCAAAATCGATCAAAAAGTGCAATTAAATAATGCAGAGCCTGTGGTTCAATTTCCTGCTGTTTTTTCTTTTTTTTTTTTTTTTTTGCCATGCGGCGCTTTAAAGCATATCACGTGACGGCATAGGCTCAGAGAATATTAATAAAAATAAAGACATATGATTTTTGTTACAAATGAAAATTACTTGATATATTGCACAATCAATATAACAATAAACATAAATTATAGTAAAATAATCATATTGAAAGGTTTAAACTATTTTTCTGAATCAACCGGTAGAGTAACAAAAATTCTATACGCCAATTTTATTTACTAGCATGAAACAAATGTACTAATATTTTTGGTTTTCCAAAAAAAGTAATTTATGCATCGTGCACAACTTTTGATTAATTGGCGTAATAAAAACACTTAATTATTTTTAAATCCAAAAGTATTAAAGTTATCTGCATAAAACTCAAATCCTATGCATAATTGTATCACTACAGTCTGTCAAAAAAAAAAAAAAAATCAATAATATTGCTTGAAAATGCAAGAATTGGAAATTTCAGTTTAGGGTAGCCTGTATATGTTATTTTGTATAGGTTAAGTGATAGACTTTAAATCAAACATATTATTCTAAATATCTTTTCCTGTGACATACGCCATTTTGTAGATGTCTATTATTAAAGATACCGATTGTTCAATACTTTCTCGCTCCTTCAAGTGCTCAATTTTCAGTAATTTCTCGCTTGAAAAGAGCATTGAGTTTAAATGTCAGCATAAAGCGTCGAATTCTTAAACGTTGGATATTTCTATTTTCGCAAAGATTTACCTGGAATAAAATGAAGTGGATGAAAAGTAAGCTTTCGTAGGAATAAATGTTATACCCAAATAAACTACGGAGTGATTTATATAGAAGTGGCACATGTCTTTCTTTAATTATTCCTTTGGAAATTCAGTCAATGACCCAATTTTAGCACCAAATTAAACAGAATGTTCTGGAGTTTCGATTCCTTGTCACTAGATGTGCAGATATTTAACCAGACTGTGAACACTGCAGAGTACCGACTGATTTTCATGGATTTTATTGACCAACTGGACAATGTATGCAGGAACCTGTGGCCACCGAGATCTCCGGATTTGACAGGGCCTGATTTCTTTCTATGGGGTTACTTAAGGGACGCCACATGTCTCCAGACATTGGACGATCTGAGGCACAACTTCACAAAGGAGATTCAAGCTATTGACAACAGAATCCTCCAACGAGTGGCCAGCACGACGTGTTAATTTGTGCCTTATGCAGAATAGAGGAAATTTTCAACATTTGCTATAGAGGTATCTCCCAAAATTCCTCTACAATTTAGGTATAATAAGTTGTCGCTAGCACAATTCGTTAAAGAAAGAAATGTGTCAGCTCTATATAAATCACCCTGTAAAAGGGCAGAAAGCATAATGTGAATGACAATATGGATATGCAACATTTTTGCACAGCAGACCTGAGGGCAAAAAGAAAGAAGGTGCGATCTGTTCACCTCCAGGGAGAAACTACAATGCCACTGTGGAAAAACAATTTGAAATGGAACAAGAGGAACATATGATTGGAGCTAATCTAATTCCCAACTAACAAGACTTTCTAATTACCCGCCCGAAGAGTCAGGTATAATGACTGTAAACAGTAGCACATTCATTATTCTTCGTCAGGAACCCTGCCGGCCGGCCGGCTTCAGAACAACACACCCGCCCGCCTTATATGTTGTTAATTTGTAGTTGGCATTCCCAGGCGTGAAGAGCTCGCAAATATGCGCACAGCTTTTATTTCATCCGAGCGTAAAATAATTCCGATTAATTTTTATTTTCCACACAAGCCGTGTGAAGGACAGGGGTTGGATAGGTAGAGTCAGACTGCAAAATTCAATGCCATAGCCGGTATTTGAACCACGGATCTGCCGATCTCTAGCCGGTTGCTCTACCACTGAGCTACCATGGAAACATACCGGCATCTCTCCACTGACTCGCATGTTTCCCGGAAAGCCACAAGGTGATCTCAAATTATTTTGAAATGACAACCCCAACGGCGACTTATAATGTTGTAAGTACCTATCCAACTCCTGCCCTACACACGGCTTGTGTGAAAAAAACAATTATTCCATACAAATTGACCATAATAGTTGGCTATACTGGGACTTATATTCAATGCCATTGCATGTTGCATGTTGTCATGGTAGCTCAGTGGTAGAGCAACCGGCTAGAGATAGGGAGATCCGTGGTTCATATCCCAGCTCTGGCATTGAATTTTTCAGTCTGACTCTACCTATCTATAAAATAATTCATCTTCTCTCATTTGTTTGTACGTTAAATTCGAGCTTGTTGTTTCAGATACATAGCACTGAATAAGGAGCATTAGAAACAGACTCTCTGATTGACCTTTCTGTCAATCAGTTTGGACAAACTTTACTCAGGTCACAGTTGGTAGCGTGTCTGCCTCACATTCTAAAGTTCGAGAGTTCGAATCTCGCTTAGGGTGAGTTACCCGGATAAGGTTTTTTTCCAGGGTTTTCCCTTATCCTGAGAAGACGAATGTCAATTAACTTTGAGCTCCATGGTCCCCGAGATCATTTGAGCATCATTTCACCAATTTCATTCATTGTCCGATATGACCAACCACGTTAAAGGACGTTAAACTAAAAAAAAATACTTTTTCACCATTTGTTTTTACTTTCTCCATACGCACTACGTACATAGTGTATAGAGAAAGTATTGCATTCCACCAAAAATTCGATACCGAGATTTCACCGGAAATATATGTTTTAGGGTCCCCAATGTCCAAAAAAAGCATTTTCACAAAAAGGTCCGTGTCTGTGTGTGTGTGTGTGTGTGTGTGTGTCCGTGTGTCCGTGAACACGATAACTCAAAAACGAAAAGTCGGTAAAATACCAAACTAGGTATTTAAGTTTCGTATCTTCCAGGGATGCGACACGAAGATTTTGAGAAAAATCCCCCCACCCCCAACTACCCTTTACATGGAACTTTTTTCGAAAATTTTGATTTTCTCAAAAATGGCTCTAACTATTTTGATTAAAATTTCGGATATTAAACATATTTACCTGACAAATGAAATGTATATCTTGAATTTTCTGGGAATAGCCTCTGAAGAGTGGTTTATTCTGGATGAATTTTACTAAATTTTGAATGACTGCTAAACCGTAAAAGATGGACAAACATTTACTACACAAAAATGTAGAGCACTTTAAAACACAAAATTTATCTTATATACATTTTTTTCGTGGAGTTCGTCGTTTTTGTGACATTCCTTATTTTTGGTTTCTGCTATGAAAAACGTATACTTTTCTCATACAGGAACTTGTCAACTCCTATCCATACAAACAAAGGAACTTCATTGACATAGCAACCAGTTTTTGACTACCACTTTAACCTACGGTTGTCCCTTATTTCGCTTCTACTTACAAGGAAGCGAGTAATAAGGCTATTTCTACTAATTTTTTCTGATTAGCACAAAGTAAATAGAAGTATAAGCTTTTTAATAATTATTTGTTGCAGGGATATAGAGAAAGTCATGTGAATGCTACACATCAGATTTTTAGTATTTTGCAAGGACATGTGCAAAGAGATTTTGTAGGTAAAATTTCGGTTATGTTGTATATAGACATCTGCCTTGAAAACACTCTCAAAGTAATATTCAGATAATATATAAAATCTGCTTTGTACCATACACATGAATTTTGTTCCAACACAAACTTTCCTTATAAAAGAGTATTCTTTTAATACATGCTAATCAAGATAAACGTTGTCAGAATTGGTCTTAAATACTAAACTTGGTATTTACGTTTATTATGTTCCAAGGATGCGGCACAAAGACTTTCAAAAACATCCCCCAACCCCAGACTATTCTCTATATGGAAAATGTTTGAAAATGTTCTTTTTCTGAAACATGCCTGTGAAGATTTCATCAAAGTACTATATATTACAGAAATTTACATCACAAATAAAATGTTTATCTTGAATTTTCTGGGAGTAGCTTCTGAAGACCTGTTCGTTCGGGTGAATTTTATTGAATTTTGCATAACTAGTAAACCATAAGAAATAGACAAAAAGTTGCCACACAAAAAATGTAGATCTCATTACAACGCACAATTTCTCTCACATGCATTTTTGTTGAACAGCTGACCATTTTCAGGGTATTCGTTCTCATTGTCATATTTCTCAAACGAGGTTACTTTTCCTTTCATCCCTCTTTACTTTACTGCTGGCCTTACAAAACGAAGCCAACTTGAATTGTTCACATAGTAACCAGCTTTTAAAGGATATGACTATGCTATCAGCCACATTCCCCTTCTGCTTACAATGACTCATGCACTAATATCATTTCTGCTAATTCTTATCTCGATTATCATTATGTAAATAAAAGAATCTTTCTTTTGTAAGTATAGTTTGTTTGAAGAATGGGTAGAGAGGTCGTGTGAATGGAAAATAAATATTTTTACTTTCTCTACACGCCCTATGTACATGGTGCTATAGAGAAGGCATTGTATTGCACCCCAAAATTCGATACCAAGATTTGGAACCTCCTGAACCTAAAAAAAAGTATTTTAAGAAAAATATTCGCGTGTGTATCTGTGGGTAACAGCACTCAAAAACGAAAATTTCATTAAATACCTAACTTGATATTTAAGTTTGGGGATGCAACACGCAGATTTTCAAAAACATACCCCCACCTGCAACTATCTTTAATATGGAAAAAATTTAGAAAATTTTGGTTTTCTCAGAAATACCTCTAACGATTTTGATGAAAATCACTTATGTTGAAGAAATGTACATCTTGAATTTTTATGAATTTCGCATAACTGACAAAAGTTTACTACACAAAAATGTAGATCTCCTTAAAGCACAAAATATATGTCATGTACACTTTTTGACCGTTTTCGAGATATTCATTGTTATTGGTTTCAGCTTTAAAACACAAACTTTTCTCATGCGGGAACTTGTCAACTCCTGGCCTTCAATCCCATAGTAACCATATTTTAAAACATTTGAGTGTCGGTTTAACCTAGTGTATTTCCTTGTTTCTCTTGCACTTATGAGGAGCTAAGTAATAAGACTATTTCTGCTAATGGTCTCGATTAGCGTGAAGTAGAAGAATAAAGATACTAACAAAAAATTATAGAGATGTAGAGAAAGCCATGTGAATGTAACACTTCAGATTTTTTTATTTTACTTTCTCTACACGTACTATGTACCTGTACTTAGTGTATAGAGAAGCTATTGCATTGCACCGAAAAATTCGATACCCAGATTTCTTGCTCTACGGTCTCCTGTATCCAAATAAAGCGTTTTTAGAAAAAGGGCCGTGGCCCGTGTGTCCGTATGTCTGTGAACACGATAACCCAAAAATGAAAAGTCGGTAAAATACCAAAGTTGGTATTTAAGTTTAGTATCTTCCAGAGATGCGACAAGAAGATTTTGCGGTAAATACCCTCGCCCTAAACCAGCCTTTACAGAGAAAAAATGTAAAAACTTTGATTTCCTCAAAATTGGCTCTCACGATTTTGATTAAAATCCTGTACATGGCAAATAATATGTATATCTTGAATTTTTTGGGAATAGCCTCAAAATACCTCTTTTTGCTGAATTTTGCGTAACTGATAAACTGTAAAAGACAAAAACTTACCACATAAAAAATGTGGATCTCGTTAAAAAAACAAGTTGTATCATACATTTGTTTTTTGTGTTGTTTTGTTTTTTTGAGTCGGCCATTTCTGAGATATTCCTTGTTATTGCTTCAGATTTAAAGTATTTAAACCTTTCTCACGCGGAAAGAAACTCGTGACCCTGCATAAAAACGGAATTCAACCACATGACAACCAACTTTTAAAATATCTCACTATCCTTTCAGCCTAGTGTATTCCCCAAATCCCTTCTACTTACAGACTTAAAGTAATTAAAACAATATCTGCTAATGTTTATCATAAAGCAAATAGAAGAATAAGAATATGATGCAGCGAAAGTCATGTAAATGGAACACATTAGATTTTTACTTTCTCTACACGTCCTATGTACAAAGTGTATCGAGAAGGTATTGCATTCCACCCAAAAATTCGATACCGAGATTTCACTGGAAATATACGTTTTAGGGTCCCCTGTATCCAAAAAAAAAATTTGAGAAAAAAGGTCCATGTGTGTGTGTGTGTGTGTGTCCGTGAACACCATAACTCAAAAACGAAAAGTCGGTAAAATAGCAAACTTGTTATTTGAGTTTAGTATCTTCTAGGGATGTGACACGAAGATTTTGAGAAAAATCCCCTACCCCAAACTACCCTTTACATGGAACTTTTTCGAAAATTTTGATTTTCTCAAAACTGGCTCTGGCGATTTTGATTAAAATGTCACATATTAAAGATATTTACACAACCAATAAAATGTATATCTTAAATTTTCTGGGAATAGCCTCTAAAGACTACTTTATTCTGGATGAATTTTACGAAACTTTGCATAACAGCTAAATCATAAGAGATGGACAAAAACTTACCACACAGAAAATGTAGAGCACGTTAAAACACACAATTTATGTTATACACATTCTTTTTTGTAGTTGAACGTATTTAAAATATGCTTGTTTTTATGTTCAGCTTTGAAAAACATATTTTTGTCATATAGGAATTTGTGAACTCTTGTCCATAGAAACAAAGGAACTACAGTCACATGTCTACCAGCTTTTGAATATAACTTTAACCTATGCTGCTCCTTTATTTCGCTTCTACTTACAAGGAAGCAAGTAATAACATTATTTCTGCTAATTTTTTCTCAGTTAGTATGAAGTAAATATAAGAATAGGCTTTTTAACAATAATTTGTTGCAGAGATGTAGAGAAAGTCATGTGAATGGAAAACATCAGATTTTTTGTTACCTGCACTCTATTTGCTCCACTATCTGCTAGTACTAGATATTCTTTAATTGTTGTGTTTATATTCTGTTGTGTTTATAATATTAATTGCACTTTAAAACCTACTCATTTGCTGATGGTTTGTGTTCTGTACACAGCCTTACAAACCAGCTTTGTTTTGTTTTTACACTCGTATGTTGGTTGGTCATTATCTAGTTTCGTTAGTTGCTTTATTTGCATGTATGCTGATTAGTGCTACTCATTACTCATTAGTCTTCTTTCAAAACTTGAAGGTTTATTGAGTTTATAAAGTTTTTAATTAGTTTTGATTAAGTTGGACATATGAATTGGATAGTTATTATTTCTTGTTCCACAGGGGTTAGTCTAAATAGTCCCTTCTGGTGAAGTCGCGTGTGGTGTCCATCTTTTATGGGGTGGGCCAACGTCTCTTGGGTTGTATTGGAAGGTCCATCCTCAGTCAGTCTTCACTCCAATTCTGTTTTTTTTTTTTTTTTTTTTTTTTTTTTTTTTTTTTTTTAATTTTGTAGTCTAATAATGAACTATACCGAAATATTTTCACAGAACATATAGATTACTTAAATAAGTAATTTGAGATAGGAGACTTATGATCTGTTCATTGAAATGTCGAAGTAACGGCTGTAAGTTTCGCGGCACTTCGTCTGGAATGAAAAATATCCAAATAATCATGAGCAGAAATAGCCTTATTAAGCAGAAGGGAAATTAGGGGTTCACTAGACTAAAGCGATAGTCAAATCTTTTAAAACCTGATCGCTATATGAACAATTAAAGTTCGGTTCTCTCTGTACGGCCAAGAGTAAAACAACAGAGAAATGAAACGAAAAGTGACTTCCCGTTTGACAAAAATTATATTGTTTATACTGAAACCGATAGCAAAGAGTATCTCGGAAACGGCTAACTCTACAAAAAATGTATATGACAAGATCTACATTCTTTATTAATTGTTTGTCTTTCTATTACGACTTACCAGTCATGCAATACTCACCCAGAGTGATGGTCTTCGGAGCCTCTTGCCAGCAAATTCAATATTTACAGTGTAATTGTCATGTAAAAATCTTTAATATGTCATATTTTAAACAAAATCCTCAAAGCTATTTTTGGAGAAAATGAGATACCAAGTGAAGTATTTAACACACTTTTCGTTTTGAGTTAATTTTTCCACATACACACAAATACACATACACGCAGATAGACAACAAACACACGTACTGGCCTTTGTTCTAAAAATGCTCGTTTTAGTCTCTCTACACACACTATCTACATAGTGTATTGCATTCCACCCAAAAATTACCACGTTTTCACCGGAAATGAACGTTTTAGAGTCTTCTGTATCCAAAAAAAGCATTTTGGAGAAAGGTCCGTGAGTGAGTGTGTGTGTGTATGTGTGTGTCCGTGTATCCGATTGCCTTGGAACAGATAAATCAAAAACGAAAAGTCACTGAAGAATCAAGCTTGGTATATAAGTTTAGTATCTTCCAAGGATGCGAAACGAAGTTTTTGAAGAAAATCCCCGCACCCGAAACTAACATTTACATGGAAAAACATCTAAAATTTTAATTTTCTTAAAAATGGTTCTAAAGATTTTGATTAAAATGGTATACCTATATTAAAGATATTTATTTTTGCTGGATTTTGCATAGCTAGTAAACCATAAGAGATAGACAAAAACTTACTACACAAAATATGTAAATCTCGTTGAAATACACAATTAATGTCATATACATTTTTTTCGTGGAGCTACCATTTTTGAGATATTCCTTGTTATTGGTTTCACTTTTAAAATACTTAAACTTTTCACATGTCTAGGGGAATTTGTCAACTCTTGGCAATGCAAAG
Source organism: Hymenopus coronatus (assembly GCA_030762935.1). Lineage (NCBI taxonomy): Eukaryota > Metazoa > Arthropoda > Insecta > Mantodea > Hymenopodidae > Hymenopus > Hymenopus coronatus. The sequence goes on along the minus strand of CM060894.1, from coordinate 128,709,114 downwards.
AAACGGATTTTGTCCCACGTGGCAACCAGCTTTCAAAAGATTTGACTATCGTTTTAGCCTAGTGTAAATCATTATTCCCTTTCTCCGTATAAGAAAGTAGTTTATCTCGATTAGCATGAATTACATAGAAGAATAAGCTTTTTAACAATAATGTTACAGAGATGCAGAGAAAGTTATGTGAATGGTGCACATTAGAGTTTTTACTTTCTCTACACGTACTATGTACATAGTCTATAGAGAAGGTACTTATTGAATCGGACCCAAAAATTCGATACCGAGGTTTCTCCGGAAGTACACTTTTTAGGTTCCCCTGAATCAAAAAAAAAAAAAAAAAAAAAAGAATTGTTAGAAAAAGGTCCACGTTTGCCTGTGGACAGCATAGCTCAAAAACGAAAAGACCATTAAATACCAGACTTGGTATTTGTGTTTGGCATTTTCCAAGGATGAGATACGAAGATTTTCAAGAAAATCCCCCCACCTCCAACTACACGCTACATGGGACATATTTCGAAACTTTTGATTTTTTTAAAAAAGGCTCTAGCGATTTTCATTAAACTATTGTATATATTGTATATTTATATGACAAATGAAATGCATATTTTGAGTTTTCTGGGAATAGCTTCTGAAGATATTTATTGCAGATGAATTTTGCGGAATTTTGCATAACTTGTAAATGGAAGAAATAGGCAAAAGCTTATCATACAAAACTTGTAGAGTTCATTAAAATACACAATTTACATTATAAGTATTTTTTCGCGGAGATGATCGTTTTTAGGTATTCCTTATTGATGGTTTCAGCTTTAAAATACTTATCCTTTTCTCATACTGGGACTTTGTCAACTCCTGGCCATACAAACAAAGACACTTCAACTACATGGCAACAAGCTTTTCAAAGAGTTGACTGTCATTTTAGCCTAGTGTATTCCCTTATTTCATTTCTTTTTAAAGGAAGCAAGTAAAAATACCAATTAGCATGAAAGGAATGGAAGAACAAGCTTTTTAACAAGAATTTGTTACAGAGACGCAGAGAGTGTTATGTGAATGGAACAATCAGATTTTTTTTGTCTTCAATGCACGTATTTCCTGTGAAATCTCGTATCGAATTTTAGGGTGGAATACAGTTCCTTCTCAACTATATACGTTGTGTATGGTGTGCAATGCTAGAGAAAGTAAAAAGCATTGAAGCATAGAAAGAAAAGTCTGATGTGCTCCATTCACATGATTTTCTCTACATCTCTGCAACAAATTATTGTTAAAAAGCTTATTGTTCTATTACCTTCATGCTAATCAAGAAAAAATTAGCAGAAACTGTCTTATTATTTCCTTCCTTGTAAGTAGAAGCGAAGTAAGGGAGTACCATAGGTTAAAGTGATAGTCAAAACTGGTTACTAGGTGACTGAAGTTTTTTTGTTTGTATTGACAGGAGTTGACAAAGTCCTGTGTGAGAAAGTATAATTTTTTAAAACTGAAAAGAAAAGGAATATCTCAACTAAAAATTCACATAACATAAATTGTGTGTTTTAACGTGCTCTACATTTCTGTGTGGTATGCTTTTTTCCATGCCTTACGGCTTAGCAGTTATTCAAAATTCCGTAAAATTCATCCAGAATGAAGTAATCTTCAGAGGCTATTCCCAAAAAATTCAAGATACACATTTTATTTGTCAGGTAAATATCTTTAATATATGATATTTTAATCAAAACCGTTAGAGCCATTTTTAAGAAAATCAAAATTTTAGAAAAAACTTCCATGGAAAGGGTAGTTGGGGTGAGGGGATTTTCTTGAAAATCTTTGTGTCGCATCCTTGGAAGATACCAAACTTAAATACCAAGATTGATATTCAACGGTCTTTTCGTTTTTGAGTTATGCTGTCCATAGACACACACACGTACACACACACAAGGGCCTTTTTCTGAAAATGCTTTTTTTGGATTAATGGGGGCCCAAACATGTATTTCCGGTGAAATCTCGGTATCGAATTTTTGGATGGAATACAGTACCTTCTCTATATACTATGTACATAGTACGTGTAAAGAAAGTAAAAAAGGGGTAGTTATGTTTTAATAAACACTTATCTATAATACAAATGCACCCGCCTGGGTGTGGTGGTAGGGCGTCTGTCTCACACTCAAAAGGTCGTGAGCTCGAATCTCGCTTAGGGTGATTTACCCGGATAAGTTTTTTTCGGGGTTTTCCCTTGTCCTGAGAAGACGAATGTCGAGTAACTTTAAGCTCCATGGACCCCGAGATCATTTGAGCATCATTTCACCAATTTCATTCATCGTCGGATATGACCAACCAGATTAAAGGACGTTAAACTAAAAAACAAAAAAAAAAAAAAATACCAATGCAACGTTGAAGGTGCAGTGTCATGGAGTGACTTTAACGCGAAAAGCCTCGCCACGGTCATCTCCTGCTACACAGGACTATCATCAAAATCGCATTCTTGTTAAATAAATACTGAGCTTCTTGGTTGAGTGAATTAGATCATAACATGATAAAACGGAGATGATGAGAAAATCGTGGCTTATTTTATCTTTAGTATCGTGAGATCAAGTTAGCAAACATTTGGGTGATTGGGTCTTGTCTGCCGTTATGTTTGTTTAAAGCAAGATTTTACGATCCATAAGTGCATTAACTTTTGCTGTGTGACCTGAGCATTCTTACGAGCAAACTCTGTTTCTGTGAAGCCTTACAACATTGAAGGCTTGCATGTTAAAACACATCTTTTGCACTAGTAATTGTATATTGTAATAGAAAGTCAGTAATTGCATCTTTGCGAAAAAGAAGAAGCTTCAAAATATCTACAAAGTGAAGAAAGACTCCAAATAGCTTAACGCATATGTTTTTAGGTTGAGAGTGAACAGCAGAAATGCATTCACGAAAATATAATTAATTACTGTAAGCTGTTCAAAAGTAGTATCAAGGTCACCAGTTCGACTGTGCAAAACGGTGATCGATTACTAGCGTTGTCCATCACCAATTGAAGTTATATCAACTGCTGCTTGCGCCGAAAGATGTTGCATAAATTATAACAAATAAGGGAAAGTAAATAAATAGGATTAAAATTGTAAAATTCAACTATAAAGTTTGACTGTGTTACATGTTTGCTGCAAAAAATATTCTTATAAATATTGTAGATTAAATAAAAACACTCTGGTCCAAACATTGCTTGAGCAATGACAAAAGAAAATATTTGATCAAAGTTTAAATTATAATCTATTAATTTATAAATAACTAAATATAGGACAATTGTAGTAATATTAAGAATTATGAAAATATTAAGATAAAATGAAAAGTGTATCTAATGGAGAAGTTAAATTTCAGTTTGTAAATTTGTATTTTAATTAGGTTATTTTAAGTTTATTTTTGGTTAGTAGTTGTAATTTATCATATTTAGAATAACTGTATAAACTTGTAGATACAACAATTTTAAAATAAAGAGAAAGATCTGAGATACTTGCCCTGTCATAAGAAATTAGATGCCAAGGTACAGTATAGATTTTATTGTTTTATTTTGTTCTACTTCAAAGCAGGATTGTGTGAACATTTTATAAAGGAGTTTCGATGATAAAAAAAATCTGATGTGTTCAATTCACTTGGCTTCTGTTTCTGTAAACAAACTATTCTTACAAATGTTTATTTTATCTACATCACTAATCAAGGTCAACACTACCAGAAATGGTCTTGTTACTTAAGTCCTTTTAAGTAAGGGTATACGTTAGGCTAAAGCGGTAGTCAAATCTTTTAAAAGGCAGTCACTATGCTGTTGAATTTTAAATTCGGTTCTCTTTCCATGGCTAGTAGTAAAATAAAATATATATAAAACGTATGAGGGCTTCCCGTTTGAAAAAATCACTTTAAAATTGAAACCATTAACAGGGAATATCTACAAAAGCTATATATGGCATAAATTGTGTGTTTTTAACGACAACAACATTTTTCTATAGTAGTAAGCTTTTGTGCAAGTCTTACCGTTTGCCAGTTATGCTAAAGTAATTTAGAAGGACGAATGCTTGAGGAGCGGTTTCCAAAACATTCAGAATATACACTTTATTTGCCATCTTTAATAAATCTTTTAAATAAAAACGTTAGGGCCAGTTTAAGAAAATCGAAAATCTCGAAAAATATTCCATGTAAAGGGCAGTATGGGTTGCAGGGATTTTTCTGGAAATATTCGTGTTGCAGCCCTGAAAGATACTGAACTTATATACCTAGTTTAGTATTAAACAACCTTTTCGTTTTTGAGTTATGTTGTTCACACACACACACACACAAACACCAACCTTTTGCAGATTTTTATTCAGGTGACTCCAAAAGATATATTTCCAGGTAAATATTGATATCGAGATTTTGGGTGGAATGCAATACATCCGGTACATACTATATTCGTTGTACACAGAGCACAAATAGTAATAGGCATGGAATTTCTGATTGTCTGTAGGGAACTTATAGGGCGTGTCTTCTAATATCCGCTGGCCGCTCTGTCACTCTATTTGGGGAAGGTTGTAGCTTACTGTTGTAGTGTACGTTACCTAACCTCACTTCCATTTGAGGGAGCTGGCGAATGAGTTGACAAAACCAACATAGGTATGCTCTACTGGTTCCATATAGAACACTCGCCTGCAAGGTGACAGAGTCAGTCTATAAAATAAAAATATGACGTAACAAAGTACCCTACAAACGGTAAGGAATGTGGTGTACGAAACAAGACAGTGCTGATTTCTTTTTGTGTTTTTTGTACAAGAGAAAATAATTTAAATTTGATGTTTTTCATTCTCTAAATGTATCGGTTTTTTTTATATCTCTTCTGCATAGTATTACCATAAAAGTTTGTTCTTTCTCTATCATAGTATATAGAGAGGATACTGCATTCCAATCAAAAATTAAATATAGAGATTTCACAGGAAATACATTTCTAAGCAGCCTTGAATAAAATAGCATTTTTAGATAAATTTCCTTGAGTATGTGTGTGTGTGTGTCCGTGTAATGTGAACAGTATAACTCAAACAAAGGTCGGTATTTATGTTTCGTATCTTCCATAAATAAAACTGTTAAGAATTTGAGGAGATTCCCTACACGCAAAATTATTCTTTACATGGACAAATTTTGGTTTTCTCAAAAAGACTAATGAATTCCATGAAAATATCGTATATTAAATATATTTACATGAAAATAAAATGCATATCTTGACTTTTCTGGAAATAGCCTCTGCAGGCGTCTTTATTCTAGGTGACTTGCATCACTGGTAAACCGCAAGAGTTACACAAAAACATACTACAAAATATTCCTGCCTATTGATTTCCATTTTAAAATACTTAAACTTTTCTCAAATTATTTAAACGTTTCTTTCATTTAACTCCTAGCCATGCAAAGAGAACCGAATTTCAATCACATGGCAACCAACTTTTAAACGTTTTCACTATCGCTTTAGCTTAGAATATACGCTTATTTCTCTTCTGCATGCATAAGGAATTATATAATAAGACCATTTCCTGCTACTGTTTATTTTGTTTACATGAGATAAAAGAAAAATCTGATGTGTTCCATTCACATGACTTTCTCTACATCTCTGCAACAAATTATTGTTAAAAAGCTTATGCTTCTGTCTACTTCATACTAGTCGAGAAAAAATTAGCAGAAATAGTCTTATTACTTGCTTCCTTGTAAGTAGAAGTGAAATAAGGGAGTACCATAGGTTAAAGTGATAGTCAAAAGCTGGTTGATATGTGACTGAAGTTGACAAATTCCTGTATGAGGAAAGTAAGTTTTTCAAACCTGAAACCAAAAACAAGGAATATCTCAAACACGATCAGCTCTACGAAAAAAATATATATGACATAAAATGTGTGTTTTAACGTGCTCTATATATTTTGTGTAGTAAGTTGTCTATCTCTTACGGTTTACCAGTTATGCAAAATTCAATAAAAATCGTCCAGCATGAGAGGTCTTTAAAGGCTATTCCCAGAAAATCCAAGATATACATTTCGTTTGTCATAAAAGTATGCTAAACACACGTATTTAAGTCAAAATCATTCAAGTCACTTTAGAGAAAATCAACACTTTCAAAACATGTTTTATGTAAAGTAGTTGGGGATAAGGGGATTTTCTTGAAAATCTTCGTGTCGCATCCTTGGAAGACACCAAACTTAAATACCAAGTTTGGTATTTAACGGTCTTTTCGTTTTTGAGCTATGCTGCCCACAGACAGACAGACAGACACACAGACATGTTTATAAAAATGCTTTTTTTTTTTATTCAGGAGGTCCCAAAAAATATATTTCCGCTGAAATCGAGGTATCGAATTTTGGGTGCAATACAATACCTGCTCCATACACTATATACATAGTACGTATAGAGAAAGTAAAAATATGCTTTGGTAAGAATAGTTTGTTTTAGAATAGGTAGAGATAGCCATGTGAATGAAGTTCATCAGATATTTGTATATCTGCTTCACGTTGATTTAAATAAACATTTGCAGAAATAGAGTCATTACACATTTCGTTGTGGATACAGGGGTACCACAGCAGGCTTATAAAGCAGTCACCTTATGCAAACTTTGAAATTTCATAATGAATAACATCATAAAACACGGTACTTGCAAATCTAGAAACTGTATAAACATAGAAAATCTCTAAATAATGTCAATGAACGATTAATTGCGTAATAGGGTTTGGGGAAAGTCAAAACTGTTCAGTAAGCAATTTCAGACAATTTTCACAAATATATTTCTTTCTCACTTCAGCACCTTTATTGACACCAAGGTTTAGTTTAACTATCTGTGTGATAATTTAAAGCTTTTCACAACAGAAATGTAACCTTCTTTTTTGTCCACTACGAGTATAAAATGTTTAAATTACAATTTTTGGACTTATAACCTATACCCAGCCACCGGAAAATGTTACAAAGTAGTGTTTTAACGAAGTGTACAATGTTATGTATATCCTAGACTTTAAATTGACAATTCCCTCAATGATTCCCGTTCTTTCAACATAAATGTTATACCATGGAGCTTAAAACTCCTGTAATCAACATCACTGTCACAAAATATGCTAAAAATAACACCCAAAGAACTTTCTACACCAGTTTATTCAAAGAATTACCTGAACCATACCCCAACTACGAACCAATTTACACCGATGGTTCACGATGTGACGCAATAATGGCTGCGCGGTGGTTGTATTTAATCACACCATGCTCTATAGTCTGCCACAAGCTCTCACCATTTTCTCTTGAGAACGTTTCCCCATCCGCTTTGCCCTAGACTATATATCAAAGGACAAAGACTGGAACTCCTACATTATTGTCAGTGATTCCCTAATGGCCCTCCAACAGCGCTCTCCTCGCCATACTTTGGTAAACGATGACTTAATATCATCTGATAAACAACTCATCTTTGCATGGATACCATCTCACCAGGTAACGATCTTGCTGACACTGCCGCTAAGGAAGCTACAAGCATCCATGTGCTTTACCAGATCTCAAGCTTCCTCATGAAGACTACTTGTGGAAGACAGACTGGACTACAACATCCACCAGTGAACTACATGACCAGTACCTAATATATTACGACTGTTACCCGGCGAGACCAGATACTAGTAACTCGACTATGTCTCATGAACCTGCTCCTACATGTACTCTATGTAACTCTGCTCTCGTCTGATCACAGCTTGCCCGAGATATACTGCTGAGCGACTTAACTGTGCAGTTCCTGCAACCCTACAGCTGGCCTTGGGTGACCAACGTTGCTGCAGAAAAGGTCATCAACTTCATGAAAATGTGCAAAATTATTAATGGTATTGAAATTGTTGCCAAGTTTGTTATTGTTAATTAACCAACATGTTTAATGTAATTCTACCTCACTGTACAACTCAGTGTTCGTCGTGATGTGACTTCATTGTTGAAGAAACAATAATAACTTAAAAAAAAAATTATATTGATTTATTTTAAGTTTGCGTACTAGACAGAAAAAAGTCACAAACTGCACTATAATGAGGAAGCCTTAGAAAGTATTCAGTGAAACATAAAGTAAACATGTTATTAGCCGTAAAATATGAAGTATTTTATTAAACAGCCTTGGAGCCATTTTCTAAACATTAACAAAAATGGAACATTTTGTAAATAAAGACTAATTCTTGATTATTCTTGAAAATATTCAAGAATCCCTTGGCAGATGACTTCATTACCAAGTTTGATATTTACAACAAAGCATACCCAGATTATACATGCACATTGGTTTCTTTCTCTCTCCCTCTTGTTTTTATAATCGCTCTTTCTCGTATGAGGGCACCTCAAAGAATGTATTTCGAGTGAAATGTCAGTATCAAATGAAACATATTAGCTGCTGCGGCTATCAGAGTTAATACAGAATCTGAATGGGCATGCGCACACATATACAGAGTAGAGAATGACACTTTTATGATTATGGTTTTGTAAAGTTTTAATGTTGTAGGAATATAAACGGCTCTCAAAACAATTAAACGATTCATTTACTACCTCTTATTGAGTACTTTCATCAGATAGAGAATCTGCTTACGCCGTTAAATACAAGAATGACTTAGTTAATAACCTTTTGTTGTCCAATCTCGGAATATCGTGGTTCAATTAGCCAATTCTTCTTTGAAATTACTGAAATACTATTAACCCTTTGTTAAGTTCCTCTTCCGGGTTATCGCAGAAGAAAGTTGAGAGGACACAATGAAGTCATTGTCCAAGATGGAGGACTAGGCACGACAGCGCGTGCGCAACGCTCCGGATGATAATAGAGCCATTACCTCCAGCAGTATACATTACCAAGTGTATGTCTTACTTTGCTATAATCTATAATGGTTGGTTCGAGGAAATGAGGGGGAAAAATAACCAACAAGCGGGAACGAAGGCGTGGCCTTTAACTATGAAATTGCCCTCACACTCCTAAGTCTTTTAACAAACAGGCTTTTTGAAGAGAAAATTTATAATAACAATAATAATAAAATGATAGCCAAGACGGCAATGCTCGGCGCGCATGCATAACACCGCTGTGTGGTGGGAAGTTTGTGAACTAGAGTCCTGCAAGTGCTATTATCCTTTTGTCGAGGTTAGAACCAGCGAAATCCGTGTGGAGCAGGGTCATTATATTGTTAGGTAGGGATGTCGGAGCTAGTTAACGAGAAGGCGTTATGTGCAACAAAAATCACGGAAACAATCTCCATCATAGCAGATGTGCGCGCGTGTTAACATCGTAGATAAATCTGCTACAAAGTGGAACAGTTTAATTTTACATCCTGGCCCATAATGTAATAATTTATGGTGGGTCGGATCTGACGCACATCGGGTCTGATTGACTTTTCACCGGCTTCGCTTTTATGCATACTCTAATCTCAGAATCAGTGTTCGGCATTCATTTCTAACATACTGCACTGTACGTCAAGGCTACATATAAGTGGACTATTTCCCTAGATCGCAATAGTGCTTTTATCTCCAGAATGTCACATTCACAATGAAAAAAAAAAAAAAAACCTGATGTGTTCCATTCGCATGACTTTCTCTATATCTCTGCAACAAATTATTGTTAAAAAGCTTATTTTTCTATTTACTTCAGGCCAATCGACAAAAACTTAGCAGAACTAGTCTTATTACTTGCGTCCTTGTAAATAGAAGAGAAATAAAGGAGTACCATAGGTTAAAGTGATAGTCAAAAGCTGGTTGCTATGTGATTGAAGTCCCTTTATTTGTATGGACAGGAGTTGACAAATTCCTGTATGAGAAAATAATAAGCTTTTCAAAGCTAAAACAAAACAAAAAAAAAAACAAAAAGAACAAACAGGAATATCTAAAAAACAATCAGCTCCACGAAAATAATGTAAATGGCATAAATTGGGTGTTTTATGCTGATCTACATTTTTTGTGTAGTGAGTTTTTGTCTATCTCTTACGGTTTGCCAATTACACAAAATTCAATAGAATTCATTCAGAATAAAGAGATCTTTAGAGGCTATTCCTAGAAAAATCAAAATATACAATTTATTTGGCAAGAAAATATCTTAAATATAAGAGATTTTAATCAAAATCGTTAGAGCCATTTTTAAGAAAATCAAAAGTTTCGAACTTTTCTCCATGTAAAGGGTAGTTGGGGTGAGGGATTTCTTGAAAATATTCGTGTTGCATTCTGATTGATTTTAAAAATATGTTTTGTATTAATTTTGTTTTAAGTTGGTTGCATGATTTTGTCATTAATAATAAATACATTTATAGACTTAATTGACGGTTAATACTAGAAATCCTCTATGTTCATCTTTATGTTTACTGATTAATTATGAATGGCTCCACTAGAATGGATGTAATCTAGTTTTTACTTTCTCTACACGTACTATGTACATAGTGTATAGAGAAGTTATTGCACCCCACCCAAAAAACCGGAAATATACGTTTTAGGGTCCCCTGTATCCAAAAAAAGTATTTTCAGAAAAAGGTCCATGCCTGTGTGCATGTGTGTGTGTGTGTGTCTGTGTGTGTGTGTGTGTTGTGTGTCTCAAAAACGAAAAGTAGGTAAAACACCATACTTGATATTTAAGTTTAGTATCTTCCTGGGATGCGACACGAAGATTTTGAGGGGGGGAAAAAAAACACCACAAACTACCCTTTACACGGAAAAAATTTCGAAAATGTATATTTTCTTAAAGATGACCCTAACGGTTTTAGTTAAAATTTCGTATATTAAAGATATTTACCTTACAAATAAAATGTATATTTTGAATGTTCTGGGAGTAGCCTCTGAAGACTACTTTATTCTGGATGTATTTTACGGAATTTTGCATAACTGCTAAACCGTAAGAGATGGACAAAAACTTACCACACAAAAATATAGAGTACGTTAAAACACACAATTTATGTTATATACCCTTTTTTCCGTGGATTTGGTCGTTTTTGAGATATTCCTTGAAGGGGCGTGTCCTGGAAGATGATTCAATGAAGCCAGAAATAAATCTAGAATAATAAGATGACACGGGATTGGAACATGAAGATGGTCCTATTGTAGAACGTGGGGGATTGAAATCTGGAGATGGACGAATGTACGGCGAGAGGCTGGGGCCCAGTACTCGGATGTGAACTTGAAAATCAACAGGAAGCGAATTTGCCACTTGAGCAGAAATGCACGCACCGATATCTATTTATGCACAATCATAAGGGATGTATTCTTGACTTTTGAATTCAGCAGTCTACTGTAAATATTAATTTAAGATTTAAATAAAAAAATCTCTACAGGCGTCATGTAAACAAAGATATCCGCTAATATCGGTTACGGCCATAATACCAGTATTCTCATTGCCCATACGAGGGTCGGCAGATTAGACCGGGCCTCTCAATGGAAACAGCATTTAAAAAAATAGTTTTTTGCTTTATTTCTCAACATAATCTCCAGAAAGATTAATGCATTTGTCATATCGGTGTTCTAATTTAATTAAACCATCTCTGTAGTGCGATTTATCAAGGTCCTCAAAATAGCTGTTTACCGCAGCAATGACCTTCTCGTTGCTGTGAAATCTTCGTCCTCCAATAAATTGTTTGAGGTTTGGGAACAGGTGATAGTCACTGGGTGCTAGATCTGGCGAATAGGGTGGATGTTCAAGCAATTCGAACTTTAATTCGCACATGTTTCCCATTGCAATGACTGAACGATGGGCCGGAGCATTGTCGTGATGAAACAAGATTTGTTTTTTGTCAAATCAGTTCTTTTTCTTTTCACCTCATCACTCAAACGTTGCAGTAAGCTTGCGTAGTAGTCACCAGTGACACTTTAACCTCTTCCAAGTAATCAATAAAAATAATTCCTTGTGCATCGCAGAAAACACTTGCCATAAACTTGTTAGCTGACAAAATTAACTTTGCCTTTTTTGGAGTTGGTTCACCTGAGGCAATGCACTGTTTTGACTGTGATTTACTTTATGGAATGTACGATGTATCCAAGTTTCATCCATGGTAATAAGCCGTCTCAAAATTTTACTGCGAGTTTTACGGTAGAGCTCCACATACTTAACAGAAACTGTTTTTCTTTGCAACTTTTCATCGAGTGTCAACAAACGCGCCACCCATCTTGCACATATCTTGTGAAAGCCCAAAACAATATTTAAAATATTACCTGCACGTTCGTTTGATAAGTTTACAGCCTTTGCTATATCAAACAACTTTAATCTGCGGTCTTCCAGTACTAAACGGTGATTTTTTTCAATGATCTCTGGAGTTTTCACTTCTACAGGGCGTCCAGAACGAGGCTCATCACCAGTGCTCGTACGTCCCATTTTAAACTTTCATCATTGAATATGAAGGGGCAGAGTCTTTCAATGTACTATCCATTTCCTCCTTGATTTCTTTAGGTGTTAAGCCTTTCAAATGGAAGTACTTATTCACCACTCGATTTTCCAAATCCTCCATTTTCATGAAAACCCTAAAGTTGTCTTGTTTAAAATGCAAACTAAACAAACTATTGACGTGTAACTATAGGTACAAGCTAGTCTGAGTTAAACCATTCGGTGCTACCGTCTAACTGGCCTAGTGGCGCCATATCTGTGTGAGGCCCGGGACTTATCAGCCGACCCTCGTATATACCTTAGTGTCGTTTTACAGAAGTTGGTACTACTGGAATAGAAGTAACGTTCAGTCACATCTCTTAGCGCGGAAAATACTTCTACACTAACCTAAGAATGAAGTCATTAAAAGATTTCTTGAAAAATAACCTGATAGCGCATGTAATATCTTAAGGAGGTAAACTATCAACAGCACTAATATTGCAGAGCAGGCAATCATACTACCGCTGAAACTTAGCAGTCAGAACTTAATTCAAGTAATCAGTCTGTGTGATGCAAATATGTTTAATATGAAGTGTTTCAATCAAAATCTTAGAGCCATTTTTTGAGAAAAATGAAGTTTTTGAAAATGTTTACAAGCAAATGCTGTCGCGGTTGTAGATTGAGATACGATTTTCGACGATTGTCTTTCAAGATACTCAGCTTTAATACCAAAGTTTCGCGATTTGCTGCCCACAGACGCACACACGCATTAATGCACGGACATCGTATACACACACACACATATATATATATATATATATATATACATAATATATATATATATATATTCTATGTAGTTGCGTTATGTTTATCCGGGGACCATGCATCGTCGGTCTCAAATTACTTATATCAGTCATATATATACAGGATGTTAATGCCGAAATAATTTGCGAGATTGTGCACGTAACTGATATAAGTAATTTGAGATCGGCGATGCATGGTCCCCGGATAAACATAACGTTAAACGTGTGGGTATCAGGTGCTGATAAGTCGGTGTTAAAGCAAAGCAGGCTGAAAAAATAGTTTAGAATGTCTTTAAAACTGCTGCCAGAGTATAGAAATATCGATTTTTAGCAGCTCGTTACTAGCGTTCTCAAGATTTAATGTTGCAAATATTTGTAAAATCTCGAACCAATACTTGACAGACACTGAGCATTCATTAACTACATTCTTGAATTATGTAGTCTACTCTGGAGGCGTTTTTTCAACTGCTCTGGTGGCTTAATGCGTAACCCGGGAAGCTACAATCCTAAAGGTTTGATTCCTGTCATAGAGTAAACGTTTTTTTATTATTTTCTTCATTCAACACGAACTGCCGCGATACGTGAACGAGACCCGAACTCGGAAACTATCTTTCACTCTAAAGCCAGTATCATAACCACTACGCTATAGAGGTACGCTGTAATATGTCCCTTCGTTTTTCGTGTTATGTTCTCGAACGGTCGATAGCCAGTGGCCCTTCAGAAACTTATAACTGTTACTTCGAAACTTCAATAAACAGGTCATAAGTAACCTATCTCAAATTACTTATTTCAGTAATCTACATATTCTGAGAAAATATCTCGGTATAGGTAGTTCATTAACAGATGTGTGTGTGTCTCTGTGTGTGTCTGTGTCTGTGTGTGTATGTGTCTCTGTGTGTGTGTCTGTGTGTCTGTGTGTGTCTGTGTATGTGTGTATGTGAATCTGTGTGTATGTGTGTGTCTGTGTATGTGTGTATGTGTCTCTGTGTGTATGTGTGTGTATGTGTCTCTGTGTGTATGTGTGTGTATGTGTTTCTGTGTGTATGTGTGTGTATGTGTCTCTGTGTGTATGTGTGTATGTGTCTCTGTGTGTATGTGTGTATGTGTTTCTGTGTGTATGTGTGTGTATGTGTGTGTATGTGTCTCTGTGTGTATGTGTGTGTCTCTGTATGTGAGTATGTGACTCTGAGTGTATGTGTGTATGTGTGTGTCTGTGTGTATGTGTGTGTCTGTGTGTATGTGTGTGTCTGTGTGTATGTGTGTATGTGTGTGTCTGTGTGTATGTGTGTATGTGTGTGTCTGTGTATGTGTGTATGTGTCTCTGTGTGTATGTGTGTGTCTGTGTGTATGTGTGTGTCTGTGTATGTGTGTGTCTGTGTATGTGTGTATGTGTCTCTGTGTGTATGTGTGTGTCTGTGTGTATGTGCGTGTATGTGTGTGTCTGTGTGTATGTGTGTGTATGTGTGTGTCTGTGTGTATGTGTGTGTCAGTGTGTATGTGTGTGTCTGTGTGTATGTGTCTCTGTGTGTATCTGTGTATGTGTCTCTGTGTGTATGTGTGTGTCTGTTGGTATGTGTGTCTCTGTGTCTCTGTGTGTGTATGTGTCTCTGTGTGTATGTGTGTATGTGTGTGTCTGTGTGTATGTGTGTCTCTGTGTCTCTGTGTGTGTATGTGTCTCTGTGTGTATGTGTGTATGTCTGTATCTGTGTGTATTTGTGTGTCTGTGTATGTGTGTATGTGTCTCTGTGTGTATGTGTGTATGTGTATGTGTGTGTATGTTTCTCTGTGTGTATGTGTGTATGTGTGTGTCTGTGTATGTGTGTATGTGTCTCTGTGAGTATGTCTTGTGTGTATGTGTGTGTATGTGTATGAGTGTGTATGTGTGTGTATGTGTCTCTGTGTGTATGTGTGTGTATGTGTATGTGTGTATGTGTCTCTCTGTGTATGTGTGTATGTGTCTCTGTGTGTGTATGTGTGTGTCTATGTATGTGTGTGTATGTGTCTCTCTGTGTATGTGCGTGTCACTGTATATGTGTGTATGTGTCTCTGTGTGTATGTGTCTCTGTGTGTATGTGTCTCTGTGTGTATGTGTGTGTCTGTGTATGTGTGTATATGTGTGTGTCTGTGTATGTGTGTGTATGTGTGTGTCTGCGTCTCTGTGTGTATGTGTATGTATGTGTCTCTGTGTGTATGAGTATGAATGTGTCTCTGTGTGTATGTGTGTGTCTGTGTATGTGTGTGTCTGTGTATGTGTGTATGTGTCTCTGTGTGTATGTGGCTCTGTGTGTATGTGTATGTATGTGTCTCTAGGTGTATGTGTCTCTGTGTGTATGTGTCTCTGTGTGTATGTGGCTCTGTGTGTATGTGTATGTATGTGTCTCTGTGTGTATGTGTGTGTCTGTGTATGTATGTGTGTATGTGTCTCTGTGTGTATGTGTCTCTGTGTGTATGTGTATGTATGTGTCTCTGTGTGTATGTGTATGTATGTATGTGTGTATGTGGCTCTGTGTGTATGTGTATGTATGTGTCTCTGTGTGTATGTGTCTCTGTATGTATGTGTCTCTGTGTGTATGTGTATGTATGTGTCTCTGTGTGTATGTGTGTGTCTGTGTATGTATGTGTGTATGTGTCTCTGTGTGTATGTGTATGTATGTGTCTCTGTGTGTATGTGTCTCTGTGTGTATGTGTATGTATGTGTCTCTGTGTGTATGTGTGTGTCTGTGTATGTGTGTATGTGTGTCTGTGTGTATGTGGCTCTGTGTGTATGTGTATGTATGTGTCTCTGTGTGTGTCTCTGTGGGTATGTGTCTCTGTGTGTGACTGTGTGTGTGTCTGGGCGTGTGTCTGTGTGCGTATGTGTATGTATGTGTCTCTGTGTGTGTCTGGGTATGTATGTGTCTCTGTGTGTGTCTGTGTCTCTGTGTGTGACTGTGTGTGTATGTGTCTGTGTCTGTGTCTCTGTGTATGTATGTGTCCTTGTGTGTTTCTGTGTATGTATGTGTCTCTGTGTGTGTCTGTGTCTCTGTGTGTATGTGTCTCTGTGTGTGACTGTGTGTGTGTCTGGGCGTGTGTCCGTGTGTGTATGTGTGTGTCTCTGTGTGTATGTGTTTCTGTGTGTATGTGTCTCTGTGTGTATGGGTCTGTGTGTGTGTCTGTGTCTCTGTGTGTGTATGTGTCTCTGTGCGTGACTGTGTGTGTGTCTGGGCGTGTGTCTGTGTGTGTATATGTGTGTCTCTGTGTGTATGTGTCTCTGTGTGTATGTGTCTCTGTGTGTATGTGTGTGTATGTGTCACTGTGTGTGTCTGTGTCTCTGTGTGTATGTGTGTGTCTGTGTATGTGTGTATGTGTCTCTGTGTGTATGTGTGTATGTGTGTGTCTGTGTGTATGTCTGTATGTGTGTGTCTGTGTGTATGTGTGTATGTGTGTGTCTGTGTGTATGTGTGTATGTGCGTGTCTGTGTGTACGTGTGTATGTGTGTGTCTGTGTGTATGTGTGTATGTGTGTGTCTGTGTATGTGTGTATGTGTCTCTGTGTGTATGTGTGTGTCTGTGTATGTGTGTATGTGTCTCTGTGTGTATGTGTGTGTCTGTGTATGTGTGTATGTGTCTCTGTGTGTATGTGTATGTATGTGTCTCTGTGTGTATGTGTGTGTCTGTATGTGTATGTGTGTGTCTGTATGTGTATGTGTGTGTATGTGTGTGTATGTGTATGTATGTGTCTCTGTGTGTATGTGTGTGTCTGTATGTGTATGTGTGTGTATGTGTGTGTATGTGTGTGTATGTGTGTATGTGTCTCTGTGTGTATGTGTCTCTGTGTGTCTCTGCGTGTCTGTGTATGTGTGTATGTGTCTCTGTGTGTATGTGTGTGTATGTGTGTATGTGTGTGTATGTGGCTCTGTGTGTCTGTGTATGTGTGTGTCTCTCTGTGTGTCTGTGTCTCTGTGTGTATGAGTCTCTGTGTGTATGTGTGTGTCTGTGTATGTGTGTATGTGGCTCTGTGTGTCTGTGTATGTATGTGTCTCTGTGTGTATGTGTCTCTGTGTGTATGTGCCTCTGTATGTATGTGTCTCTGTGTGTATGTGTGTATGTATGTGTCTCTGTGTGTATGTGCCTCTGTGTGTATGTGTGTGTCTGTGTGTATGTGTGTGTCTGTGTATGTGTGTGTCTGTGGCTCTGTGTGTCTGTATATGTATGTGTCTCTGTGTGTATGTGTCTCTGTGTGTCTGTGTGTATGTGTGTGTCTGTGTGTGTATGTGTCTCTGTGTGTATGTGTCTCTGTGTGTATGTGGCTCTGTGTGTCTGTGTATGTATGTGTCTCTGTGTGTATGTGTGTGTCTGTGTGTATGTGTCTGTGTGTGTAAATGTCTCTGTGTGTATGTGTGTGTCTGTGTGTATGTGTGCCTCTGTGTGTATGTGTCTCTGTGTGTATGTGTGTGTCTGTGTGTATGTGTGTCTCTGTGTGTATGTGTCTCTGTATGTGTGTGTCTCTGTGTGTATGTGTCTCTGTATGTATGTGTCTCTGTGTGTATGTGTGTATGTATGTGTCTCTGTGTGTCTCTGTGTATGTATGTGTCTCTGTGTGTATGTGTCTGTTTATGTATGTGTCTCTGTGTGTCTCTGTGTGTATGTGTCTGTGTATGTATGTGTCTCTGTGTGTCTCTGTGTGTATGTGTCTGTGTATGTATGTGTCTCTGTGTGTCTCTGTGTGTATGTGTCTGTGTATGTATGTGTCTCTGTGTGTATGTGTCTGTGTATGTATGTGTCTGTGTGTGTCTGTGTGTATGTGTCTCTGTGTGTCTGTGTATGTATGTGTCTCTGTGTGTGTATGTGTCTCTGTGTGTATGTGTCTGTGTGTGTCTGTGTGTATGTGTCTCTGTGTGTCTGTGTATGTATGTGTGTGTGTGTCTCTGTGTGTATGTGTCTCTGTGTATGTATGTGTCTCTGTGTGTCTCTGTGTGTGTATGTGTCTCTGTGTATGTATGTATCTCTGTGTGTCTCTGTGTGTGTATGTTTCTCTGTGTGTGTATGTGTCTCTGTGTATGTATGTGTCTCTGTGTGTCTCTGTGTGTGTATGTGTCTCTGTGTATGTATGTGTCTCTGTGTATGTATGTGTCTCTGTGTATGTATGTGTCTCTGTGAATGTATGTGTCTCTGTGTGTCTCTGTGTATGTGTGTGTCTCTGTGTATGTATGTGTCTCTGTGTGTCTCTGTGTATGTATGTGTCTCTGTGTGTGTATGTGTCTCTGTGTATGTATCTGTCTCTGTGTGTCTCTTTGCATGCATGTGCCTCTGTGTGTGTATGTGTCTCTGTGTATGTATGTGTCTCTGTGTATGTACGTGTCTCTGTGTATGTATGTGTCTCTGTGTATGTATGTGTCTCTGTGTATGTGTCTCTGTGTATGTATGTGTCTCTGTGTGTATCTGTGTGTGTATGTGTCTCTGTGTATGTATGTGTCTCTGTGTGTATCTGTGTGTGTATGTGTCTCTGTGTATGTATGTGTCTCTGTGTGTCTCTGTGTGTGTATGTGTCTCTGTGTGTCTCTGTGTGTGTATGTGTCTCTGTGTATGTATGTGTCTCTGTGTGTATCTGTGTGTGTATGTGTCTCTGTGTGTGTATGTGTCTCTGTGTGTGTATGTGTCTCTGTGTATGTATGTGTTTCTGTGTGTCTCTGTGTGTGTGTCTCTGTGTATGTATGTGTCTCTGTGTGTCTCTGTGTGTGTATGTGTCTCTGTGTGTATGTGTCTCTGTGTGTATCTGTATGTATGTGTCTCTGTATGTCTGTGTATGTATGTGTCTCCTTGTATGTATGTGTCTCTGTGTGTGTATGTGTATGTATGTGTCTCTGTATGTATGTGTCTCTGTATGTATGTGTATGTATGTGTCTCTGTATGTATGTGTCTCTGTGTGTATGTGTATGTATGTGTCTCTGTGTGTATGTGTGTCTGTATGTCTGTGTATGTATGTGTCTCTGTGTATGTATGTGTATGTATGTGTCTCTGTGTGTATGTGTCTCTATATGTCTGTGTATGTATGTGTCTCTGTGTGTGTATGTGTATGTATGTGTCTCTGTGTGTATGTGTCTCTGTATGTCTGTGTATGTATGTGTCTCTGTGTGTGTAAGTGTATGTATGTGTCTCTGTATGTATGTTTCTCTTTATGTATATGTATGTATGTGTCTCTGTGTGTATGTGTGTGTCTGTGTATGTGTATGTATGTGTCTCTGTGTGTATGTGTGTGTCTGTGTATGTGTATGTATGTGTCTCTGTGTGTATGTGTCTCTCTATGTCTGTGTATGTATGTGTCTCTGTGTGTGTATGTGTATGTATGTGTCTCTGTGTGTATGTGTCTCTGTATGTCTGTGTATGTATGTGTCTCTGTGTGTGTATGTGTATGTATGTGTCTCTGTGTGTATGTGTCTCTGTATTTCTGTGTATGTGTGTGTCTCTGTGTGTGTATGTGTATGTATGTGTCATGTGTGTATGTGTCTCTGTATGTCTGTGTATGTATGTGGCTCTGTGTGTGTATGTGTATGTATGTGTCTCTGTATGTATGTAACTCTGCATGTATGTGTATGTATGTGTCTCTGTATGTATGTGTATGTATGTGTCTCTGTATGTCTGTGTATGTATGTGTCTGTATGTATGTGTATGTATGTGTCTCTGTATGTATGTGTCTCTGTATGTCTGTGTATGTATGTGTCTGTATGTCTCTGTATGTATGTGTCTCTGTATGTATGTGTATGTATGTGTATGTATGTGTCTCTGTATGTGTGTATCTCTGTATGTCTGTGTATGTATGTGTCTCTGTATGTATGTGTATGTATATGTCTGTGTATGTATGTGTCTCTGTATGTATGTGTATGTATATGTCTCTGTATATATGTGTCTCTGTATGTATGTGTCTCTGTATGTCTGCGTATGTATAAGTCTCTGTATGTATGTGTCTCTGTATGTCTGTGTAGGTATGTGTCTCTGTATGTCTCTGTATGTATGTGTCTCTGAATGTATGTGTATGTATGTATGTGTATGTATGTGTCTCTGTATATGTGTCTCTGTATTTATGTGTCTCTGTATGTCTCTGTATGTATGTGTCTCTGTATATGTGTCTCTGTATGTATGTGTCTCTGTATGTCTCTGTATGTATGTGTCTCTGAATGTATGTGTATGTATGTGTCTCTGTATGTCTCTGTATGTATGTGTCTCTGAATGTATGTGTATGTATGTGTCTCTGTATATGTGTCTGTGTATTTATGTGTCTCTGTATGTCTCTGTATGTATGTGTCTCTGTATGTATGTGTCTCTGTATGTATGTGTCTCTTTATGTATGTGTCTCTGTGTGTATGTGTCTCTGTATGTCTGTGTCTCTGTATGTATGTGTATGTATGTGTCTCTGTATGTATGTGTCTCTGTGTGTATGTGTATGTATGTGTCTCTGTATGTATGTGTTCTGTATGTATGTGTATGTCTGTGTCTCTGTATGTATGTGTATGTATGTGGCTCTGTGTGTCTGTGTATGTATGTGTCTCTGTGTGTATGTGCCTCTGTGTGTATGTGTGTGTCTGTGTGTATGTGTGTGTCTGTGTATGTGTGTGTCTGTGGCTCTGTGTGTCTGTATATGTATGTGTCTCTGTGTGTATGTGTCTCTGTGTGTCTGTGTGTATGTGTGTGTCTGTGTGTGTATGTGTCTCTGTGTGTATGTGGCTCTGTGTGTCTGTGTATGTATGTGTCTCTGTGTGTATGTGTGTGTCTGTGTGTATGTGTCTGTGTGTGTAAATGTCTCTGTGTGTATGTGTGTGTCTGTGTGTATGTGTGTCTCTGTGTGTATGTGTCTCTGTGTGTATGTGTGTGTCTGTGTGTATGTGTGTCTCTGTGTGTATGTGTCTCTGTATGTGTGTGTCTCTGTGTGTATGTGTCTCTGTATGTATGTGTCTCTGTGTGTATGTGTGTATGTATGTGTCTCTGTGTGTCTCTGTGTATGTATGTGTCTCTGTGTGTATGTGTCTGTTTATGTATGTGTCTCTGTGTGTCTCTGTGTGTATGTGTCTGTGTATGTATGTGTCTCTGTGTGTCTCTGTGTGTTTGTGTCTGTGTATGTATGTGTGTGTGTGTCTCTGTGTGTATGTGTCTGTGTATGTATGTGTCTCTGTGTGTCTCTGTGTGTATGTGTCTGTGTATGAATGTGTCTGTGTGTGTCTGTGTGTATGTGTCTCTGTGTGTCTGTGTATGTATGTGTCTCTGTGTGTGTATGTGTCTCTGTGTGTATGTGTCTGTGTGTATGTGTCTTTGTGTGTCTGTGTATGTATGTGTGTGTGTGTCTCTGTGTGTATGTGTCTCTGTGTATGTATGTGTCTCTGTGTGTCTCTGTGTGTGTATGTGTCTCTGTGTATGTATGTATCTCTGTGTGTCTCTGTGTGTGTATGTTTCTCTGTGTGTGTATGTGTCTCTGTGTATGTATGTGTCTCTGTGTGTCTCTGTGTGTGTATGTGTCTCTGTGTATGTATGTGTCTCTGTGTATGTATGTGTCTCTGTGAATGTATGTGTCTCTGTGTGTCTCTGTGTATGTGTGTGTCTCTGTGTATGTATGTGTCTCTGTGTGTCTCTGTGTATGTATGTGTCTCTGTGTGTGTATGTGTCTCTGTGTATGTATGTGTCTCTGTGTGTCTCTTTGCATGCATGTGCCTCTGTGTGTGTATGTGTCTCTGTGTATGTATGTGTCTCTGTGTATGTACGTGTCTCTGTGTATGTATGTGTCTCTGTGTATGTATGTGTCTCTGTGTATGTATGTGTCTCTGTGTGTCTCTGTGTGTGTATGTGTCTCTGTGTGTGTATGTGTCTCTGTGTATGTATGTGTCTCTGTGTGTATCTGTGTGTGTATGTGTCTCTGTGTATGTATGTGTCTCTGTGTGTCTCTGTGTGTGTATGTGTCTCTGTGTGTCTCTGTGTGTGTATGTGTCTCTGTGTATGTATGTGTCTCTGTGTGTATCTGTGTGTGTATGTGTCTCTGTGTGTGTATGTGTCTCTGTGTATGTATGTGTTTCTGTGTGTCTCTGTGTGTGTGTGTGTGTGTCTCTGTGTATGTATGTGTCTCTGTGTGTCTCTGTGTGTGTATGTGTCTCTCTGTGTATGTGTCTCTGTGTGTATCTGTATGTATGTGTCTCTGTATGTCTGTGTATGTATTAGTCTCTGTGTATGTATGTGTCTCTTTGTGTGTATGTGTATGTATGTGTCTCTGTATGTATGTGTCTCTGTATGTATGTGTATGTATGTGTCTCTGTATGTATGTGTCTCTGTGTGTATGTGTATGTATGTGTCTCTGTGTGTATGTGTGTCTGTATGTCTGTGTATGTATGTGTCTCTGTGTATGTATGTGTATGTATGTGTCTCTGTGTGTATGTGTCTCTATATGTCTGTGTATGTATGTGTCTCTGTGTGTGTATGTGTATGTATGTGTCTCTGTATGTCTGTGTATGTATGTGTCTCTGTGTGTGTATGTGTATGTATGTGTCTCTGTATGTATGTTTCTCTGTATGTATATGTATGTATGTATGTGTCTCTGTGAGTATGTGTGTGTCTGTGTATGTGTATGTATGTGTCTCTGTGTGTATGTGTGTGTCTGTGTATGTGTATGTATGTGTCTCTGTGTGTATGTGTCTCTCTATGTCTGTGTATGTATGTGTCTCTGTGTGTGTATGTGTATGTATGTGTCTCTGTGTGTATGTGTCTCTGTATGTCTGTGTATGTATGTGTCTCTGTGTGTGTATGTGTATGTATGTGTCTCTGTGTGTATGTGTCTCTGTATTTCTGTGTATGTGTGTGTCTCTGTGTGTGTATGTGTATGTATGTGTCTCTGTGTGTATGGGTCTCTGTATGTCTGTGTATGTATGTGGCTCTGTGTGTGTATGTGTATGTATGTGTCTCTGTATGTATGTGTCTCTGCATGTATGTGTATGTATGTGTCTCTGTATGTATGTGTATGTATGTGTCTCTGTATGTCTGTGTATGTATGTGTCTGTATGTATGTGTATGTATGTGTCTCTGTATGTATGTGTCTCTGTATGTATGTGTCTCTGTATGTCTGTGTATGTATGTGTCTGTATGTCTCTGTATGTATGTGTCTCTGTATGTATGTCTATGTATGTGTCTCTGTATGTGTGTATCTCTGTATGTCTGTGTATGTATGTGTCTCTGTATGTATGTGTATGTATATGTCTGTGTATGTATGTGTCTCTGTATGTATGTGTATGTATATGTCTCTGTATGTATGTGTCTCTGTATGTATGTGTCTCTGTATGTATGTGTCTCTGTATGTCTGCGTATGTATAAGTCTCTGTATGTATGTGTCTCTGTATGTCTGTGTAGGTATGTGTCTCTGTATGTCTCTGTATGTATGTGTCTCTGAATGTATGTGTATGTATGTGTCTCTGTATATGTGTCTCGGTATTTATGTGTCTCTGTATGTCTCTGTATGTATGTGTCTCTGTGTATGTGTCTCTGTATGTATGTGTCTCTGTATGTCTCTGTATGTATGTGTCTCTGAATGTATGTGTATGTATGTGTCTCTGTATATGTGTCTCTGTATTTATGTGTCTCTGTATGTCTCTGTATGTCTCTGTATGTATGTGTCTCTGTATGTGTGTGTCTCTGTATGTATGTGTCTCTGTATGTATGTGTCTCTGTGTGTATGTGTCTCTGTATGTATGTGTCTCTGTATGTATGTGTATGTATGTGTCTCTGTATGTCTGTGTCTCTGTATGTATGTGTATGTATGTGTCTCTGTATGTATGTGTCTCTGTGTGTATGTGTATGTATGTGTCTCTGTATGTATGTGTTCTGTATGTATGTGTATGTCTGTGTCTCTGTATGTATGTGTATGTATGTGTCTCTGTATGTCTGTATGTATGTGTCTCTGTGTATGTATGTGTCTCTGTGTGTCTGTGTGTATGTGGCTCTGTGTATGTATGTGTCTCTGTGTATGTATGTGTCTCTGTGTGTCTGTGTGTATGTGTCTCTGTGTATGTATGTGTCTCTGTGTATGTATGTGTCTCTGTGTGTCTGTATGTATGTGTCTCTGTGTATGTATGTGTCTCTGTGTATGTATGTGTCTCTGTGTGTCTGTGTGTATGTGGCTCTGTATGTGTCTCTGTATGTGTCTCTGTATGTATGTGTCTCTGTGTGTGTCTGTGTATGTATGTGTCTCTGTGTGTATGTGTCTCTGTGTGTCTGTGTATGTATGTGTCTCTGTGTGTCTTTGTGTGTGTCTCTGTGTATATGTGCCTCTGTGTGTATGTGTCTCTGTGTGTCTCTGTGTGTGTATGTGTCTCTGTGTGTCTGTGTATGTATGTGTCTGTGTGTGTCTGTGTATGTATGTGTCTCTGTGTGTCTCTGTGTATGTATGTGTCTCTGTGTGTCTTTGTGTGTATGTGTCTCTGTGTGTATGTGTCTCTGTGTGTATGTGTCTCTGTGTGTATGTGTCTCTGTGTGTATGTGTCTCTGTGTGTATGTGTCTCTGTGTGTATGTGTCTCTGTGTATGTATGTGACTCTGTGTGTATGTGTCTCTGTGTGTCTGTGTGTGTATGTGTCTCTGTGTGTATGTGTCTCTATGTGTATGTGGCTCTGTGTGTATGTGTCTCTGTGTGTATGTGTCTCTGTGTGTATGTGTCTCTGTGTATGTATGTGTCTCTGTGTGTCTGTGTCTCTGTGTGTATGTGGCTCTGTGTGTCTGTGTCTCTGTGTGTATGTGGCTCTGTATGTATGTGTCTCTGTGTGTATGTGTCTCTATGTGTCTGTGTATGTATGTGTCTCTGTGTGTATGTGGCTCTGTGTGTCTGTGTTTGTATGTGTCTCTGTGTATATGTGTCTGTGTGTATGTATGTGTCTCTGTGTGTATGTGTCTCTGTGTGTATGTGGCTCTGTGTGTCTGTGTATGTATGTGTCTCTGTGTGTATGTGTCTCTGTGTGTATGTATGTGTCTCTGTGTGTATGTGGCTCTGTGTGTCTGTGTTTGTATGTGTCTCTGTGTATATGTGTCTGTGTGTATGTATGTGTCTCTGTGTGTATGTGTCTCTGTGTGTATGTGGCTCTGTGTGTCTGTGTGTATGTGTCTCTGTGTGTATGTGTCTCTGTGTGTATGTAGCTCTGTGTGTCTGTGTTTGTATGTGTCTCTGTGTGTATGTGTCTCTGTGTGTATGTGTATGTGTATGTATGTGTCTCTGTGTGTATGTGTCTCTGTGTGTATGTGGCTCTGTGTTTGACTGTGTGTGTGTCTGGGCGTGTGTCTGTGTGTGTATGTGTGTGTATATGTGTGTCTCTGTGTGTATGTGTCTCTGTATGTGGCTCTGTGTGTCTGTGTGTGTATGTGTCTCTGTGTGTGTCTGTGTCTCTGTGTGTATGCGTCTCTGTGTGTGAATGTGTGTGTGTCTGGGCGTGTGTCTGTGTGTGTATGTGTGTATATGTGTGTGTGTGTGTATCCCTGTTGGCGCTCATAATCCTTCCTCATTGAGATCACTCTTGTTTGTTACGGCAGGACATTGTTCCCTGGGAAACACTGTTGTATTTACTGAAGAAGACGAGCTGACGGCGACCTCTGCTCTTGAGGTCAACTGGAGGGAATTATCACCTGCTCTGTCTGGCTGTTATTAAGTTAAACACTCCTCCCTTTACACGTGCTGTAACAAACTTTAATGGAGTAATCACTGGAACAAAATTTCCTGCTCAAAACAAAGGTTAGCTGCCTTTACTCCCATGTCTTACATAACCAGTAATGAGTAGCTCTAGAACGAAGATCAAAAGTACTGCAGCATTTACATGCCTCGTGAGAAACCCAACTCGAAAAGCTAGTGCGCAAAACATGTAACATTCTATCTTATAAATAAAAATTAGTTTACTTTCTCTACAGGTACTATGTACATAGTGTATAGAGAAGGTATTGCATTCCACCCAAAAAATTGATACCGAGATTTTACCGGAAATACATGTTTTGGGTTCCCTTGAATCCAAAAAAAGCATTTTTAGAAAAAAGGTCCGTGTGCGCATGTGTGTGTCTATGGACAGCATAGCTCAAAAATGAAAAGACCGTTAAATACCAAACTTGGTATTTAAAATTGATATCTTCCAAGGATGCGACACGAAAATTTTCAAGAAAATCTCCTCAAACCCAACTACACTTTACATGGAACTTTTTTCGAAAATTTTGATTTTCCAAAAAAAGGCTGTAACGATGATGATTAAAATAACGTATGATAAAGATATTTACCTGACAAATATTGAAGAATATTTTATTCTGAATCAATTTTACGGAATTTTGCATAACTGCTAAACCGTAATAGATGGACAAAAACTTACCACACAAAAATGTAGAGCACTTTAAAACACACAATTTATGTTATATAAATTTTTTTCGTGGAGCGGACTTTTTTTTTTTTTTTTTTTTTTTTTTTTTTTTTATATATTCCTTGCTTTTGGTTTCAGCTTGGAGATACGTATATTTTGTCATACAGGAATTTGTCAACTCGTGTCCATACAAACAAAGGAACTTCAGTCACATAGCAACCAGCTTTTGTCTATCACTTTAACCTATGAACTCCCTTATTTCGCTTCTACTTACTAGGAAGCAAGTAAAAAGACTATTTCTGCTAATTTTTTGCTCGAAGTAAATAGAAGCATAAACTTTTTAACAATAATTTGTTGCAGAGATGTAGAGAAAGTCAAGTGAATGGAACACATCAGATTTTTAATATAGCTTCACAGATAAACAAAAGAATAAAAAGAAACCTAACATGTGCAAAAATGTACCAGTTTTGAATATTGCGATGCTTGAAGTGACCTTGGTAAAATATTTTATGGAAAGTATATTACAGGTTTATTAAAACAGAATATATAATATTGACTAACAGCGTGGCCTTTTTTTCTTTTTTACAAATGTTATTGTCACTTGCTCCTCTGTTTGATAGCCCTACTTTGAGCATGGGCGTCTGTAGTATACTGGTACGAGGGAGTAAGAGGAGGTGCTGTCGACTAGCGAAATTCCATTTGGGACGCCGGTAGAAACCACAAGAAATTCCTGCTCCCTTCTGTTCTCATGTGAATGTTCTGAGTGCTACGTTATGTCTATCACATCTTCTAGAAGATATCACTCTAGTATAATAAACCACCAATTGTGATTGAAGTTCTTTTGTTTGTATGCACAGGAGTTGACAAATTTCTGTGAGAGAAAAGTAAAGTTTTTCAAAGCTCAAACCAAAAACAGGCAATATCTAAAACATAAATTGTGTGTTTTAACATGCTCTACATTTTTGTGTGGTAGCCCTTTCTCCATCTCTTACGGTTTAGCAGTTATGCAAAATTCCGTAAAATTCATCCACAATAAAGAGGCCATTCCCAGAATATTCAAGATATACATTGTATTTATCAGGTAAATATCTTTAATATATAATATTTTAATCAAAATCATCCGAGCCATTTTTGAGAAAATAATTTTTTTAAAAAAGTTCCATGTAAAGGGTAGTTTGATGTGGGGAATTTTTCTGAATATCTTCTCAAAAGCAACGCAACGGTCACAGACACTTATTTATCGGCGCCCTTAGTAGTGGATAGATAGTCAGTGATGCGCATCTAGACTTAATTATATAAAACTAACTTAAAGAGAAAAGGCTTATAAGTAAAATAGTGCGAATTGTCCATAAAGAAAGCTCCTAGTAAATAACTGACTTAGCAGCTTGTAAAGCAAAGGGCTTGTTTTGTGTCTTCTAGTGACAATAAATTGAAGGAGAAGTAACGTGTGTCTAAGCAATTTCATAAGATCACTCCCCAAACTACCCTCATTGCTTCCACCCGAGTGAGTCAAACCAGCATGCAGGCTGAGGCATCTCAACGGTAGTGGAACTGCACAACAAAGGTACGTAGATCTACTCATCTGGTAGTAGAGTGAGTCTTTAAGCACCGCCAACGTCATCACACATCTGAGCTCGGGGCCGATAATATAACGCTTCACACTTAGCTTTGTAACGTGGTGCACATTATAATGCTGCATACTTGGCGCTCCGAACGTGGTGCAGACTACGGCCGCACATCCTAATGCTGCATACTTGGCGCCCTGTACGTGGTGCAGACTACGACCGCACATCCTAATGCTGCATACTTGGCGCTCCGAACGTGGTGCAGACTACGGCCGCACATCCTAATGCTGCATACTTGGCGCCCTGAACGTGGTGCAGACTACGGCCGCACATCCTAATGCTGCATACTTGGCGCCGTTAACGTGGTGCAGACTACGGCCGCACATCCTAACGCTGCATACTTGGCGCCGTTAACGTGGTGCAGACTACGGCTGCACATCCTAACGCTGCATACTTGGCGCTCCGAACGTGGTGCAGACTACGGCCGCACATCCTAATGCTGCATACTTGGCGCCGTTAACGTGGTGCAGACTACGGCCGCACATCCTAACGCTGCATACTTGGCGCCGTTAACGTGGTGCAGACTACGGCCGCACATCCTAACGCTGCATACTTGGCGCCCTGAACGTGGTGCAGACTACGGCCGCACATCCTAACGCTGCATACTTGGCGCCGTTAACGTGGTGCAGACTACGGCCGCACATCCTAACGCTGCATACTTGGCGCCCTGAACGTGGTGCAGACTACGGCTGCACATCCTAACGCTGCATACTTGGCGCTCCGAACGTGGTGCAGACTACGGCCGCACATCCTAATGCTGCATACTTGGCGCTCCGAACGTGGTGCAGACTACGGCTGCACATCCTAACGCTGCATACTTGGCGCTCCGAACGTGGTGCAGACTACGGCCGCACATCCTAACGCTGCATACTTGGCGCCGTTAACGTGGTGCAGACTACGGCTGCACATCCTAACGCTGCATACTTGGCGCTCCGAACGTGGTGCAGACTACGGCCGCACATCCTAACGCTGCATACTTGGCGCCCCGAACGTGGTGCAGACTACAGCCGCACATCCTAACGGTGCATACTTGGCGCTCCGAACGTGGTGCAGACTACGGCCGCACATCCTAACGCTGCATACTTGGCGCCGTTAACGTGGTGCAGACTATGGCCGCACATTCTAACGCTGCATATTTGGCGTCCCGAACTTGGTGTAGACTACGGCCGCAAATCCTAACGCAGCATACTTGGCGCCCTGTACGTGGTGCAGACTATGGCCGCACATTCTAACGCTGCATACTTGGCGGCTTGAACGTGGTGCAGACTACGGCCGCACATCCTAACGCTGCATACTTGGCGCCCCAAACTTGGTGCAGACTACGGCCGCACATCCTAACGCTGCATACTTGGCGCCCCGAACGTGGTGCAGACTATGGCCGCACATCCTAACGCTGCATATTTGGAGCCCTGAACGTGGTGCAGACTACGGCCACACATCCTAACGCTGCATACTTGGAGCCCTGAACGTGGTGCAGACTATGGCCGCACATCCTAACGCTGCATATTTGGCGTCCCGAACTTGGTGTAGACTACGGCCGCAAATCCTAACGCAGCATACTTGGCGCCCTGTACGTGGTGCAGACTACGGCCGCACATCCTAACGCTGCATATTTGGAGCCCTGAACGTGGTGCAGACTACGGCCGCACATCCTAACGCTGCATATTTGGCGCCGTTAAAGTGGTGCAGACTACGGCTGCACATCCTAACGCTGCATACTTGGAGCCCTGAACGTGGTGCAGACTATGGCCGCACATCCTAACGCTGCATATTTGGCGTCCCGAACTTGGTGTAGACTACGGCCGCAAATCCTAACGCAGCATACTTGGCGCCCTGTACGTGGTGCAGACTACGGCCGCACATCCTAACGCTGCATATTTGGAGCCCTGAACGTGGTGCAGACTACGGCCGCACATCCTAACGCTGCATATTTGGCGCCGTTAAAGTGGTGCAGACTACGGCTGCACATCCTAACGCTGCATATTTGGCGCCGTTAAAGTGGTGCAGACTACGGCCGCACATCCTAACGCTGCATACTTGGCGCTCCGAACGTGGTGCAGACTACGGCCGCACATCCTAACGCTGCATACTTGGCGCCGTTAACGTGGTGCAGACTACGGCTGCACATCCTAACGCTGCATACTTGGCGCCGTTAACGTGGTGCAGACTACGGCTGCACATCCTAACGCTGCATATTTGGCGCCGTTAACGTGGTGCAGACTACGGCTGCACATCCTAACGCTGCATACTTGGCGCCGTTAACGTGGTGCAGACTACGGCTGCACATCCTAACGCTGCATATTTGGCGCCGTTAAAGTGGTGCAGACTACGGCCGCACATCCTAACGCTGCATACTTGGCGCCCCGAACTTGGTGCAGACTACGGCCGCACATCCTAACGCTGCATATTTGGCGCCGTTAAAGTGGTGCAGACTACGGCTGCACATCCTAACGCTGCATACTTGGCGCCCCGAACTTGGTGCAGACTACGGCCGCACATCCTAACGCTGCATACTTGGCGCCGTTAACGTGGTGCAGACTACGGCTGCACATCCTAACGCTGCATATTTGGCGCCGTTAAAGTGGTGCAGACTACGGCCGCACATCCTAACGCTGCATACTTGGCGCCCCGAACTTGGTGCAGACTACGGCCGCACATCCTAACGCTGCATACTTGGCGCCCCGAACTTGGTGCAGACTACGGCCGCACATCCTAACGCTGCATACTTGGCGCCCCGAACTTGGTGCAGACTACGGCCGCACATCCTAACGCTGCATACTTGGCCTCCTGAACATGATGCAGACTACGGCCACACATTCTAACGCTGCATACTTGGCGCCCCGAACGTGGTGCAGACTACGGCCACACATCCTAACGCTGCATACTTGGCGCCCCGAACTTGGTGCAGACTACGGCCGCACATCCTAACGCTGCATACTTGGCGCCCTGAACGTGGCGCAGACCACGGCCGCACATCCTAATGCCACAACACACATGGACCTTTTTCTGAAAATGCTTTTCTTGGATACAGGGGACCCTAAAACATATATTTCCGTTGAAATCTCGGTATCGAATTTTCGGGTGCATTAAAAACCTTTTCTATGCGCTCAGGATATTTGAAATATACCGGTATCCTGAATTCTCTGGGAATAACCTCAAAAGTCATGTTCATTCCGGTTGACTTTTGCATAACTAAGAGATAGACAAACATATTGTCACAAAAAACGTAAATCTCGTTAAAGCACATCATTTATATCAAAGCACTTTTTACTTTCTCTATACTTATATACATAGTGTATAGAGAAGGTATTGTATTGTACCCAAAAATTCGATACCGAAATTTCACCTAAAACATATGTTTTGAGACCACCTGAATCCCCGCTAAAAAATAATTTCTAGAAAAATGTCCATGTGTGTGTCTGTCTGTGTGTGTGTGTATGTGTATGTGTCTGATGTGTCTGTGGGCAGCATTGCTCAAAAACGAAAAGACCGTTAAATACAAAATTTGATGTTCAAGTTTGGTATCGTTTATGGACGCGACACGAAGATTTAAAAAAAGAAAAGAAAACGCACTTCAAACTACCCTTTACATGGAAAAAATTTCGAAAAATTTAACTTTCTTAAAAATGGGTCTGATAATTTTGATTAAAATTTCGTATATGACAAATAAAATGTATATCTTGTATTTTCTGGGAATAGCCACTCAAGGCTACTTTATTCTGAATGAATTTTACGGATTTTTGCATGACTGCTAAACCATAAGAGATGGACGAAAACTTAAAACACAAAAAATGTATAGCACGTTAAAACACACAGTTTATGTTATATATATATATATATATATATATATATATATATATATATATTTTTTTTTTTCCTTGAAGTTGATCGCTTTTGAGATATTCCTTGTTTTTGGTTTCAGCTTAGAAAAACATACTTTTTACTTTTCGCTGCGTCCCCCATCTCGGTCCACTACAGACGTCATGGACGGGGTGCAGTATTGGAGGGTGAGACGTGGTCAGCGCCTCGAGTCCCTCCCGGCCGGTTAATGCGGTCCTCATGACCTCTCCATCAAGTAGCTCCTCAATTGGCTCCCCAGGGACCTCACGAGGCTGAGTGCACCCCGGCCCAGGTCTCCCAGCGGGGGAAAAATCCCCACGCCGGTACTGGGGATCGAACCCAGGTCTCCCGCTTGGTAAGCAGCTGCGCTACCACCGCGCTAAGGAGACGACCAATGATACAACTATTTTTTATGTATTTGTATTATCAAATGTTTATTGCACCTGGTAGTAAATATGAAAATAATTATA
The DNA here is from genome assembly GCA_030762935.1 of Hymenopus coronatus. Taxonomy (NCBI): domain Eukaryota; kingdom Metazoa; phylum Arthropoda; class Insecta; order Mantodea; family Hymenopodidae; genus Hymenopus; species Hymenopus coronatus. The sequence goes on along the minus strand of CM060894.1, from coordinate 128,676,782 downwards.
TTAGCAGGTTTAACTTTACTTATTTTTAATAGGGGTAGTATTTTTATCTTTGTTGATAGGAACAATGTAGGTTATGTTCCTCTTCGTAAAGATCCTAATAAAGTTGTATTTATACCAAACCCTACCTATATTGTTATTGGTGTTGGTCTTCTATTCGTTATTCATTCTTTTAAAAGTCCTTTCAATATTCAGTTGTTTGTCAATCGAATGCACTGCAGTGGACCTTCAAGTCCAGCATATAGCCTCCAATTGCTAAGCGTTTGATTAACGTTATTCCTTTTATATCTATGTAGTGTAACCATGTCTTCAAATATTAACACAATTAAATATGAACTGTCCTGGTAAGAGATTATATACTCCAACAAGTAGTGGGTATAGAAAATCATATGAAAGTAACATACCAAATAAAGTTTTAAAAGCTACTTTTTACTTTTTCTACACGTACTATGTACACAGTAAAAAAAAATCTGATGTGTACCATTCACATGACTTTCTCTACATCTGCAACAAATTACTCTTAAAAAGCTTATACATATATTTACTTCGTGTTAATCAGACCAAAATAGCAGAAATAGTCTTATTACTTGGTTCCTTGTTTGCTTTGTTTGCTTTGTTCCTTGCTGGTTCCTATGTCACTGAAGTTCCTTTGTTTGTATGGAAGCAGTTGACCAATTCCTATATGAGAAAAGTATTAAGTCTTCATAGCAGAAATCAAAAACAAGGAATGACCCAAAAAGATGACTCCACGAAAAAAAAAAGAAAAAAAAAAGCATGTAACATAAATTGTGTGTTTTAACGTACTCTACATTTTTCGCGTAGTAAGTTTTTGTCCATCTCTTACGGTTTAGCAGTTATTCAAAATTCCGTAAAATTCATCCAGAATATAGTAGTCTTCAGAGGCTATTCTCAGAAAATTCAAGATATACATTTAATTTTCACGTAAATACCTTTAATATACGAAATTTTAATCAAAATCGTTAGAGCCATTTTTAAGAAAATCAACATTTTTTTTTCAATATCTTCGTGTCGTATCCCTGGAAGATACTAAACTTAAATACTAAGTTTGCTATTCTACCGACTTTTCGTTTTTGAGTTATCGGTTCACAGACACACGGACACACGGACACACGGACACACTGGCTCACGGACACACTGACACACGGACACACACACACGCACACGGACTTTTTTGTGAAAATGATTTTTTTTGGTTACAGGGGATCCTAAAACATATATTTCCGTTGAAATCTCGGTATCGAATTTTTGGTGCAGTGCAATACCATCTCTATGTACATAGTGCGCATAGAGAAAGTAATAAATACACAGAAAATATAGATTTCGTTAAAACGTTTTTCTAGTAGAGTTGACCGTTTTTGAGGTATTCCTTATTATTGGTTTCAGTTTTAAACTATCAATTGTTTCACATTGCGACGAACTTTTGTATATGACAATCGCTTTAGCTTAGTGTATTCCCTTATTACTTTCTCTACATGTACTGTGTGTATAGTGTATAGAGAAGGTATTGCACTCCACTCAAAAATTTGATACCGAGATTTCACCGGAAATATATGTTTTAGGGCCCCCTGTATCCAAAAATGGCATTTTCAGAAAAAGGCCCGTTCGTGTGTGTGTGTGTGTGTGTGTGTGTGTGTGTGTGTGTGGTGTCAGAATGTCAGTCTGTCCGTGTGACTGTGAGCACGATAACTCAAAAACGAAAAGTCCATAAAATACCAAACTTGGTATTTAAGTTTAGTATCTTCCAGGGATGCAACACGAAGATTTTCAGAAAAATTCCCCCACTCCAAACTACTCTTTATATGGAACTTTTTTCGAAAATTTTAATTTCCAAAAAAATGGCTCTAACGATTTTGATTAAAATCACGTATATTAAAGAAATTTACCTGATTAATAAAATGTATATCTTGAATTATCTGGGAAGAACCTCTGAAAACTACTTTAGTCTGAATGAATTTTACGGAATTTTGCTTAGTTGCTAAACCGTAAGAGATGGACAAAAGCTTACCACACAAAAAATGTAGAGCACGTTAAAACACAGAGTTTAAGCTATATACATTTTTTGCGTGGAGTTGGCCGTTTTTGAGATATTCTTTGTTTTGGGTTTCAGCTTTAAAAACTTGTACTTTTCTCATACAAAAATTTGTCAACTCCTGTCCATACAACCAATGGAATTTCAGTCACATAGCAACCAGTTTTTGACTATCACTTTAACCTATGGTACTCCCTTATTTCGCTTCTACTTACAAGGAAGCAAGTAATAAGATATTTCTGCTATTTTTTTCTCGATTAGCATGAAGTAAATAGAAGCATAAGATACTTAACAATAATTTGTTGCAGAGATGTAGAGAAAGTCATGTGAATGGTACAATGATTTCTATTTCAAAAGAAGCAAGTAATAACCCCAATTCTGCTAATGTTTAAATCTCGATTAGCATCATGTAGATAAAAGATAAGCATTTTCGTATTTGGAGAAGCTACAGAAAGTTGTGTGAATAGAACATATCAGATTTTATTTGTTACATAATCAGAACGCTGTCAATTTGGTTTCTTCAACATGATGAAGATAAGGTGGAGCAGAATTAGGTCAACAATTCAAGGAAATGTAATGGGAAGCATATAATAAAGGGAGCATGACTGCTTTCAGAGAAATATCTTAAAGCTGATGTTTCACTTCCCTGATATCAACACGCACACCAATTTTTTCTTTCTTAAGTTGTTAAGTTGCGAAAAGACCGCCCCTTTCGTGATGCCTCATCTCCTAAGGATGTTTTTTATCATCACATTTTAATGCAAACGAAGGTAATTATAATTTGCATTACTTATCTTCATCTCTTCGGGCTTCTTTATTATCAATGCTCTTTTCGTGACTCGTGATGGCGAGTTTGTTTAAGGCTCGTAAAATACGGCTATTAAAATTCCATAGCTCTCTACGTGTTCCGGAAGTCACAGCAAACATTATTTGTATTAAACGTGAGGTTTTAGAGTGCAAGAAGTGTTCCACTCACATTACTTTCTCTACATCTTTTCAACAAATTGTTATTAATAAGTCTATTCTTCCATTTACTTCATGCTAAGCGAGAAAAGCTTAGCAGAAATAGTGTTATTACTTGCTTCCTTGTAAGTAGAAGATAAATAAGGGAGTACCATAGGTTAAAGTGATAGCTGGTTGCTATGTGACTGAAGTTCATTTGTTTGTATGGACAGGAGATGACAAATTCCTGTATGATAAAAGTATGTTTTTAAAGCTGAAATCAATAACAATGAATGTCTAAAAAACGATCAACTCCACGAAAATAATGTATATTACATACATTTTGTGATTTAACGTGCTCTACATTTCTTGTGTGGTAAGTTTTAGTCTATCTCTTACGGTTTAGCAGTTATTCAAAATTCCGTAAAATTCATCCAGAATAAAGTAGTCTTCAGAGGCTATTCCCAGAAAATTCAAGATATACATTGTATTTGTCTTAGGTCTTTCATATATGATATTTTCATCAAAATCGTTACAGCCATTTTTGAGAAAATCAGAATTTTCGAAAAAAAGTTCCATGTAAAGGATAGTTTGGGGTGGGGGGAATTTTCTTAACATCTTCCTGTCGCTTCCCTGGAAGATACTAAACTTAGGTTTGGTATTTTATCGACTTTTCGTTTTTGAGTTATCGTGTTCACAGACACACGGACACACACACAGACACACAGATACACACACACACAGACACACACATACACACACACACAAACGGGCCTTTTTCTGAAAATGCTATTTTTGGATACAGGGGACCTTAAAACATATATTTCCGGTGAAATCTCAGTATCAAATTTTTTGGTGGAGTGCAATACCTTTTCTATACACTATGTACGTAGTAAATGTAGAGAAAATAATAAGGGAATACACTAAGCTAAAGCGATTGTCAAATACAAAAGTTCGTCGCAATGTGAAACAATTGATAGTTTAAAACTGAAACCAATATTAAGGAATACCTCAAAAACGGTCAACTGTACTAGAAAAACGTTTTAACGAAATCTATATTTTCTGTAGGTTTATTGCTTTCTCTATACGTACTATGTACATAGTGTATAGAGGAGCATTTACACTCCACCAAAAAATTCCGATACCGAGATTTCAACGGAAATATGTTTTAAAAAAAGTATTTTAAGAAAAAGGTCCATGTGTGTGTGTGTGTCCGTGTGTCTGGGTGCCTGTGAAGATGATAACTCAAAAACGAAATGTCGGTAAAAGACCAAATTTGGTATTTACGTTTAGTATCTTCCAGGAATGGACAAGAAGTTGTTGAGAATAAGCCCCCCACCCCAAACTACCCTTTACATGAAACTTTTTTCGAATATTTTGATTTTCTAAAAAATGGCTCTAACGATTTTGATTAAAATATCGGATATTAAAGATATTTACCTGACAAATAAAATGTACAATTTGAATTTTCTGGATGAATTTTACGGAATTTTGCATATCTGCTAAACCGTAAGAGATGGAAAAAAACTTACCCCATAAAAATGTAGAGCACTTTAAAACACACAATTTATGCTATATGCATTTTTAATGGAATTCATCGTTTTTGAGATATTCCTTGGTTTTGGTTTCTGCTTTAAAAATTATACTTTTCTCACACAGGACTTTATCAACTCCTTTTCATACAAACAAAGGAACTTCAGTCACATAGCAACCAGCTTTTGACTATCATTTTAACCTATGGTACTCCCTTATTTATCTTCTAATTACATGGAAGCAAGTAATAAGACTATTTCTGCAAATTTTTCTCGATTAGCTTTAAGTAAATAGAACAATAAGCTTTTTAACAGTAATTTGTTGCAGAGATGTAGAGAAAGTTATGTGAATGGAACACCTCAGATGTTTTACCTAAATCGTACGTTTTAACCGTTATTCAAAATTGTGAAAGACTCATCCAGAATAAAGAGGTCTGCAGAGGCTATGCTAAGAAAATTCAAAATACACACTTTATTTGTAGTGTAAATATTTTTAGTCAAAATCGCTAGAGCCATGTAAAGGGTTGTTGTGGTATGAGCTTTTTTTTTTTTTTTAAATCTTTGTGGAAGATGCTTGGAAGATACTAAACATAATACCAAGTTTGCTTTTTAAAGGTCTTTTCGTTTTTGAGTCATGCTGTCCACAGACACACATGCACACACATATACACACACACTTACACATACACACATACACACACATACACATACACACATACACACACCTACACACACATACACACATACACACATACACATACACACATACACACATACACATACACACACATACACATACACACATACACACACCTACACACATACACACATACACACATACACATACATACACACACATACACACATACACATACACACATACACACACATACACACATACACATACACATACACATACACACATACACATACACATACACACATACACATACACACATACACATACACACATACACATACACACACATACACATACACATATACACACATACACATACACACATACACATACACACACATACACACATACACATACACACACATACACATACACATATACACACACACATACACATAAACACACACACGGACCTCTTTCTAAAAATGTTTTTTTTAGATACAGGAAACGCTAAAAAAAAATACATTTCCCGTGAAATCTTGGTATCAAAATTTTGGGTGGAGTGCAATAAATTCTCTATACACTATGTACATAGTGCGTATAGAGAAAGTAAAACCTTAATGGTGAATTATCTTTTCAAAATATGAATGATAAAGCAATTGTAAATTCAAACCTTTCGCAGCAAAAGTGTCAAAAATGGTTAATGTCAAAATAATACTTATTAAAAATTGTGTTTTAACAAGATATAAAATCGTCTATTACCTATATGCTATATATCTCTTATATTCTACCAACACAATTTTGTATAAAAAAAACTTTATCTATGAACACAATAACTTAAAGTATGATATAGTAATCGAAATAGAAGGAAGGACCCATTTTGAGGAAATCAAAAAGATAGGGATGTAAAATGTTCTTGAATGGCTTCAAATAATGTGCTTGTCAGTGTCTACACATAAACACCTATTTTCTATTCCGCTCTCGATACTTAACTGATAGATATTCCATATATTACAATACTTTCTTTACGTCATATAGTTAGGAGGCAGAAAAAATCAAAATGGAGCAAAATTATTCTTTATTTTGTTAGGAAATCCTTTTTGCTCATCGGTTTGGTGACAATTTATTACAAATATGTCGGCGAGTTTTTTTTTTAATTTAAATTATTTATTTATTTATTCATTTTGTTAGTTACAAAAGGTATAAGTTGTATTATAAATACAGTATATCAGTTCACATTTTTTTATATATATATATATATATATATATATATATATATATATATAGTTATGAAGTATGTTGTCTGTGCGTTTAAATTAAACATGTGCAGGAAGATGGTAACAAATAAGAAGGTGTTATAAGCGCTATAGAATGAGCAAGGCAAAAGCTGTTGCCGACTGCCGTGAAAGACGCTTATGTTTTTGCAGATCTTCTCTTGCTGCTCTAAGATGACAACGTAAACCGTCGACGCTGGGATGCGTTTCAGACAGCATATAATGCTGAAAGCCAAGTGCGAGCCACACCTGTGCGAAGCGGTCGGTAGTACTTCGAGTCTCTAGTTGCAGTAATGTGCGAGCATAATCGTTGGGATTTTGCGAAGGAGCAAGACGGTGCAATTGCGAAACAACCCAGTGCCAGATCTGTCGTGCTGTTGTGCAGGTAACAAAACGACGGCGCAGAGTATCCCGCACACCGCACATGTTGCATGTGGGGGTCCTCACCATTTTTTATCCTCTGTAGCCACAACATCATTGATGACCAAATATGCGCACGTAGTCCACTCCGTAGATATGTTGCGCACATGGATGTTCCGCCATACCTGACACCAGGGTCTGTTGGGCATCCCATCCTCCACATGAATTGGTGCAAGCAGCCGCTGTAGAGCTCAGTTGATAGTCCTCTAGGTTGCTGAGGTAGGACATCGACATCAATGCCATCCAAAACATGGAGTGCTCTCTTAAAACCCGCAGGAACAGACGGACTGGAGTTCCAAGAGAATTCTTGAAGGGTTCCCAAAATGCTATTTCCTGTTCCTCTCTATATCCTCTAGTAGCAAGATTTAACAAGAAGCGCTTTACTCTTAGGTGCCACTGTAATTAAACCTAAGCCGCCTTCGTTACGTTTTCGCCACAATTGGGTTTTAGCTACACGAAAGGGTGTTAGTTGAGATTTTTTTAGTATTAGTAATAATGTTATTATTACGTCTCAGGGTCGTGACCGCGAGGCAGATAATACATCACAGGTAATACAATACTTGTAAATAATACACTGTTAAGATGTTCTTGTCAATATCACTGGACACAATAATTATGAACACTGTAGGATGGCACAGATAAATTAAAATTGCATTCCACAGCACGCGTTCCCATAGGACGCTACCCTTGTGATGATCACATGAAGACTGACCAATAACGGTTGAGCGTCTATTCAGCTCTTATATTATAGGCTCGAAACTTATTTTACATGTTTCTCCTTACTAAAAATTCTTTAAGGAAGTATATAACACAGGCTTGCTTTTATTTATAAATAAATTACTTTTGATACAAGTAATATTTATTTCATAAGCTATTTGCACTTAGAGAATATTTAAATGTGGGTACACAACGCTTGGGGTTGCGGTATACTAGAAAGAACAATTCAAAATCTTCTCGGGCTTCTAGCCAGGTAAAAAGTGCATCTTCCTCGTCTTCAGGGTGAACTGAAAATTATAAATTATTCAGTTCATCCTGAAGACGAGGAAGATGCACTTCTTCGAAACGTTGGTGTCAAGCCAAGTTTTTACCTGGCTAGAAGCCCGAGAAGATTTTGAATTAACACGTCGCCAGGAAAGCTTCAGTTCTTATTTTAGAAAGAACAACTTCCTTTTTCATGCACGGAGCATTGTTGATTTTTTTCAAATAATTATTTTTGATCATAAATGAAATTATACCTAAAATACACATTAAATTCAATATTCTGATATTCACAGAACACTTTCAGTAATTAATTTTTTTTCTTTATCACATAGTCAATAAATCAATTTGGCATCAATTTCCTTCCATGAACATAATATAAACACTTGATATGAAAACACTTGGCTTCCATATATGAACGTCTCAACTTTGATCTAATGTTTAAGAGCTACACATACTGAATATTGTCTGTAAAACCCTATATTCACCTCACATTTTGTTAATATGTGTATTCTACTGATGTGATTCACAATTTACTTGAAATTTGACTAGTGTATATGTATATTATGTTACCAATATCTAGAGGGTGTTACTTTCTGTCTTTGCCATTTATCTAATTTTGAAGTTGTTTTCAATTCTGTTTTATAGAAGCATGACAAACTCACATTCATTCACTATAACAGTTATCACATGTGTTAACCAGTCGAGCAAGGTGTGGATGTGATCGGCGGGAAGAGCTACCAATCAAGTGTGACAGGATTTTAATTGCGCAATTAGATATTTCCTTGTTAGCTCTCACTTCACTACCCTAGGATCGCAAGTGTTGAAGATGTTAACAAAACAATAACTCCTTCCTCCAATAGTTCAGTATCAAAACATTCATATATATATATATATATATATATATATGAAGATGCGTACCTTGTTGGTCATAATGTACGTGGAACCTTAATATAATTTTCAGCTCTAAATTCGGCACATACAAAAACTGCCATAAAATCACCACGGGTTAGGCAGTCGTACATAGCAGCTGGCACGTGCCTGGCCCACTCCAAGAAATATGCCGGTTGGCAGCGAAGGTCCCAGTCGAGTGGTGTAGGCATAGTTTGATAGACACGCCGGCGCGGGACAGGTCACCGTAGTAATGTTAATAGAAGAGTTTGAAAGTTGCGACATCAAGTTTCGGACAAGTCAAATATATATATATATATTTATGTTTATAAAAACAGTAGTCCAAAATCAAAACACTCAGATATATTGACCATAAGACACATATATTTAATATAACAATATCCCATATCAAAACTGTCTCATATATTCACTTTATGGATAATCTAAGTCTAATATAGTAATATTCCATGTCAAAACACTCACATATGTATAATATAACAATATTCCAGTATCAAAATATCACATATTCAATATAAAACATTCCAGTATCAAAACACTTTCATATGTTCAATATACGAATAATCCAGTATCAAAACAATCACATATATTAATAGAACAATATTCCAGTATAAAATAATCACGTGTATTCAGTATAAGAATAATCCAGTATCAAAACCTCACACACATTCACTATACAAAAAATTAGATTTCGTTTAAACGTACAATATTTTCGTAAGGCTAACCATTTCCGAGGTATTCTTTGTTATTAGTTTTAAAGTTGACAATAGAGTTTTCTCAAAGGGGAGAGCTTTATTCACTTTTTTCTTTGCAAAGAAGTTCAATTGCATCACAAAACGACCAACTTTTAAAAATGTTTAATTTGAGTATTTCCTTATTACTATCCTTTTATTTGAAACGAACAACTAATACAGTAACGTTTATGTTGGCTAGCGCAAAGTAGAGGGACGAATGATCTTTTGTAAGAATAATTAGTTGCAGAATGGGTAGAGAAAGGCACGTGAATGGGGCAGCAGAACTTGTTTTATTAATTTCCTCATAATTAGTATCTTATGACAACAGAAGTGTTATAAAGCGTTTTCTTTTACATTCAAACGACACCGTAGGTTAAAGTGATAGTCAAAAACTGGTTGCTATGTGGCTGAAATTCCTTTGTTTGTAAGGACAGCAATTGACAAATTCCTGCATGAGAAAAGTATAAGTTTTTAAAGCTGAAACCAAAAACAAGGAATACATCAAAAACGATTAGCTCCACGAAAAAATTGTATATGACATAAATTGTTGTTTTATCATTTTGTATAGTATGTTTTGTGTATCTCTTAAGTTTGTTAGTTATGAAAAATTCAATAAAAATCATCCAGAATAAAGCGATCTTTAGAGGCTGTTCCAGAAAACTGAAAATATACATTTTCTTTGCGTGTAAATATCTTAAATATAATACATTCTAATCAAAATCGTTGGAGCCATTTTTGAGAAAATTAATTTGCATTAATTTTGTGATCAATTATACACAAAGAGTGCTATGAAAAAGAATTAAAAGTAACCATGAATACCCAATAGTCACGTTACCAGTAATCTTTGCGTGTCATTTGAAATACCTTTTCCCTGATTTACTTCATTGCTTTCTCTACTAATTTCTTATAGAACAACTAAAAGTGCGATACCCAGATTTCAACTTAAATACGCGTTTTTAGGAGCTCTAAATGTGACAAGTTGCATGCACACGACATTCGCTATGCATTCCGTACCAAGTTATTCCTAAAAAAGCCTACACTTCTATCTAATCAAGACTAACCTAGCCTCACTAGTTAGTTCACAAGAGAATACACTAGGCAAATGGATATGCAAATGTTTTAAAACCTGTCGCTATTTGAAAATAGTGAAATTCGATTCTGTTAGCAAGGGTTAGGAGTAAAAACAAATGAGAGTTGAAGTTTCCCGTTTGAGAAAAGTTAAGCAGTTTAACATTTAAACAAATAATAAAGCACATTTAGGAAATGATGAACTCCACAAAAAAAAAAAAAAAAAAAAAATCTCATGTATTTCATTCACATAACTTTCTCTACATCTCTGCAACAAATTATTGTTAAAACGCTTATGCTTCTTTTAACTTCATGCTAATAGAGAAAAAATTAGCAGAATAGTCTTATTACTTGCTTCCTTGTAAGTAGAAGCAAAATAAGGAAGTACCATAGGTTAAAGTGATAGTCAAAAGCTGGTTGCCATGTGATTGAAGTTCCTTTGTTTGTATGGACAGGAGTTAACACATTCCTGTAGGAGAAAAGCAAAAGTTTTTGAAGCTGAAACCAATAACATGAAATATCTGAAAAACGATCAACTCCACACAAAAAATGTATATAACATGAATTGTGTATTTTATCATGATCTACATTTCTCTGTGGTAAGTTTTTGTCGATATCTTACAGTTTACCAGTTTTGCAAAATTCAATAAAAATCGTCCAGAATAAAGAGATCTTTAGAGGCTATTCCCAGAAAATTCAAGATATACATTTTATATGTCAGATAAATATCTATAATATACGGCATTTTAATCAAAATCGTTAGAGCCATTTTTTAAAAAATAAAAACTTTCTAAAACAGTTCCATGTAAAGGGTAGTTGTGGGTGCGGGGATTTTTTTGAAAATCTTCGTGTCGCATCCTTGGAAGATACTAATCTTAAATACCAAGTTTGGTATTTAACGGTCTTTTCGTTTTTGAGCTATGCTTCCCACAGACACATACACACATACACACAGACACACACACTGATTGACACATACACGGACATTTTTCTAAATGTTTTTATTCAGGGGTCTCAAAACATGTATTTCCTGTGAAAACTCGGTATTGAATTTTTGGGTGCATTACAATACCTTCTCAATACACTATGGACATAGTATGTGTAGAGAAAGTAAAAAATAATTGGATTATAATTTCACTTTTAATAAACGGAACGGGAGATCGACCCAAAGTCAGCCATGAGGGTTGGGAAGAAGATAATATGAAATGCAAGGTAAATGGATGAAAGGAAAAGAGATAAAGGAGTAATAATTTTAATGGAATGAATGACTGCGGAAGCCGGAGAACCCGAAGAAACCCCGTCTTGATGCTACTTTGCCCACAACAAATTCGTTATGCGGTCCTCTGGTATCAAACACTGGCAGCCTTGGTGGGAGGCGAGCGGTGAACCGCTGCCTATGAATTTACTGTTAGTGATGTACTGTGCCTCTCTGGAGCAGTAAATTATTAAAATACACTTACTTATTGGACGGTCCATATTTTCATCATTGCAGAACTTGCTGCCGTTCTGAAAGTGTTATATAGTTTGACCAGCGGAAACGCTGATAAGAAGAACTAGAATCTATAAATAGATATTATAAACGAAGTGTTTCTCGTTCTCATTATTCAATTGGCTTTACAAAGAAACCGTTCGCTCGCTTATCTATTTCATTAGAAAAGCTAAACATGTTAGGGAGAGCAAAGATGAAAAGAGGCGACCGGATGTGCGGCCCACAAAACTTGGATTATCAGCAACCGTTCCTATATTATCAATACAGCTTAACTAAATACTGTAAACTGCCCTTGTTAGCCTAGCTTCTGTCACTGGAACCTTCACATTAGTTTCTCTCAGTTTCGTTTATGACTCTTGTAGTAAACATCTGATGTGTTACTCTCACATAACTTTTTCCAGCTGCTCTACAAGCTTCCTATAAAAGATTATGCTTCTTTCTACACAATGCTAATCAAAATAAATACTGGCAGAATGCTCTTATTACTTAGTTCTCATAAGTAAAGGGGAACTAAGGGAATGCACTAGGCTAAAGTGATAGTCAAATGTTTTTAAAGCTATCGATATGCGATTGCAATGCAAATTGCTTCTTTGTTTGGCCAGGAATAGAACAAAAGAAAATCGGACACATCCTGTCTAAAAAAAGTTTAAGTACTTCACAATTCAAACCAATAACAAGGAATATCTCGGAAATTGTTACCTGCACAACAAAAATGTAAAGAACACAAATTGCGTACTTTGACGTGATGTACATATTTTGTGAGGTAAGTTTTTCTCCATCTCTTACGGTTTAGCAGTTATGTAAAATTCCGTAAAATTCATCCAGAATAAAGTAGTTTTCAGAGGCTATTCCCAGAAAATTCAAGATGTACATTTTATTTTTCAGGTAAATATCTTAAACATATAATATTTTAATCAAAATCGATAGAGCCATTTTTAAGAGAATCAAAATTTTCGAAAAAGTTCCATGTAAAGGGTGCTGTCGCATCTCTAGAAGATACTAAAATTAAATACCAAGTTTGGTATTTTACCGACTTTTCATTTTTGATTTATTGTATTCATGGACACACGGACACACTGACACAAGGACCTTTTTGTGAAAATGCCATTTTCGGATACAGGTGACCCTAAAACACATATATTTCTGGTGAAATCTCGGTAACGAGTGAAGTGGGTGAAGTGCAATACCTACTCTATAAACTAAGTGCATACTACGTGTAGAGAAAGTAAAAAAAATCTGATGTGTTCCATTCACGATACTGGTTGTATTAGTTCTTTGTAAGCAGAAGGTAAATAACGCAATACACTAAGCTAAAGCAGTTTATCAGTTATGCAAAAGTGATTCAGAACGAAGAAGTTTTCCGAGGTACTCCCAAAAGGTTCAAGATATAGGCACATTTCATTTGTCATGAAAATATTTCAAATATTTTAATCATAATCGTTACAGCCATCTTTTAGAAAATCAAAATATTTAAAAAATGTTCCATTGGGGGATTTTTCTTGAAAATATTTGTGTCGCCTCCTTGATAAATATAAAACTTGAGTACTAAATTATTCATTTTTTTTCATTCTTGAGCTATGCCCTCCACAGACACTCACACACACACATAATTACAGACATACACAGATAGACACATACATACACACACTGAGTTTTTAAATAAACATGCTTTTTCTACTCTGGGAGTCTCAAAACATGTATTTCCGGTGAAATTTCTGTGCAGAATTTGTGAGCGTAATACAATGCATTCTCTGTCTTCAATGTACGTTGCAGATATGCGCTAGAGAAAGTAAATTATATATAAATCAAATCAAATGTATACATATTAGTAAGGAAATTTATTAACTGATTGGTAAAAAAGCGAATAAAAAATTCCATTTTATGGCGCTGTTCACGAAGAAATACCTTCATGCAATATGCAGAAACGACATCTCGCTACACATCTGAGGGAAATAAAAGACAAGAGTCGTCAATCTTTCAAGCCTGATGAACTGAAGATTCAATCTTGGAAAATGTAGTTAAAGCAATATTATTGAAAAGTTTGATCCGTTTCATTCACGTGACTTTTTCTACCTATTCTATCACAAATAATTCTTTCAAAAGAGTATTCTTCTAACTTCTACTATCTATCTACTGCTCCAAAAACTTCACATGATATAAAATGTTTGTTTTAACGAGATCTACTTTTGTTGTGTAGTATTTTTTTTACTTGCTCTACATATACTATGTACATAGTGTATAGAGGAAGCATTGTATTCCACCCAAAACTTCGATACCAAGATTTTAACGGAAATACATATTTTAGGACTCCCTGAGCCAAAAAAAGCTTTTTTACAAACAGGCCCCTGTGTGTGTGAGTGTGTGTGTGTCTGCGGACAGCATAGCTCAAAAACGTAAAGACCAAACTTGGTATATAAGTTCGGTATCTTGCAAGGATACCACAAGAATATTTTCAAGAAAATCCCCCAACTCCAATTACCCTTTACATGGAACCTTTTTCGAAAAATTTTATTTTATAAAAATGCCTAGAACGATTTTAATAAAAATATTGTATATTAAAGATATTTACCTGACAGATAAAATGAATATCTTGAATTTCCTGGGAATATCCTGTGAAGACTACGTTATTCTGAATACATTTTTCGGAATTTTGTATAACTGCTAAACCGTGAGATAGACAAAAACTTAACCACACAAAAATGTAAAGCACATTAAAACACACAATTTATGTTATATACATTTTTTTTCGTGGAGTTAATCGTTTTTGAGATATTTCTTGTTTTCGGTTTCAGTCTTGAAAAACTTATACTTTTCTCATACAAGAATTTGTCAACTCCTGTCCATAGTAACAAAGGAACTTCAGTCACATAGCAACCGGCTTTTGACTATCACTTTAACCTACGGTATTTCCCTAATTCGCTTCTACTTACAAGAAAGCAAGTAATAAGACTATTTCTGCTATTTTTTTCTCGATTAGCATGAAGTAAACAGAAGCATAAGCTTTTTAATAATAATTTGTTGCAGAGATGTAGAGAAAGTCATGTGAGTATAACACATCAGATTTTTTTTTTTAAACTTGCGGTCCCAAAGCACGGTTTCCGTTGAAATCCCGGTATCAAATTTTTGGGTGCAATAGAATATCTGTCTGCACCACAGAGGTGAGCAATATTTACTTATTAATAATTTAACAGCAATTGTAATACAGAAACTACGGTAGGCAACCCTTTTATGAATTTGGTTCCTCCCGACATTCACAAAAATTAACTAACACGCTCTGACAACTTATACTCATGTTCTGTAACCACAAAGTTTATAGAGAAAATTAATAAAAAGTCTAGATATTTAATCAGCCATTCTAAATGATTTAATAAAATGTGATAACTTACACGTCGACAAACTTGGTCTTGCACATTCCTCCTGTGCTGAACAGTATTGAGATAAACATTTCCTTGACCACGTGAAACACTTGAAAGTAGGCATTTCCATGTGTCCAGTTTTATTTTCAAGCCGACATTCATTCATTCGCTCGGATGCTTTTTACGTCGTCGCCTGCAGAGATTACTGTGTGACCTCACTTCCGGGGCGCGACCCCATCTCCGTCGCAGCTGTCCGCCAATAGGGTCGACAAACTGCGGCCCGCGTCTCTCATCTTACTATCTTGTCCACTTTTATTGTCATGTTTTGAAATAATAAGCGGTCTGGTCTACAAATGTAAATAATGCAGCTTAGAGACAACCATAAATAAAGATAAAGTTACATTTTATCAGAAATACACAAGATAATAATGTTGATTATTTAGTAATAAAATTAAGAATGATGATAAAAGGGGAATTTACTTTCATTAACGTATTCTATAATCTGAATGTCAAGATATTTACACCTATTGGATCAGCGCTGAACGCACAAGATATAAATTTACTGGTTTCTACTTCTCTAAAACGTTTGTACACTGTATATAGTAGGTAGGGAAGGTATTGTATTCCATCCAAGAAAACTATATATTATATCGGAAATACATGTTTTGAGGGTTAATAAATCCAAAAAAGCATTTTTATAAAAAGGTTAGTGGTATGGTGTGGTGTGTGTGTGTGTGTGTGTGTGTGAGCATAGCTCAAAAAGCAAACGACCGTTGAATACCAATCTTGGTACTTGCGTTTGGTATCTTCCAAGGATGCGACACGAAGATTTTCTAGAAAATCCTTCCACCTCCAACTACACTTTATATAGAACTTTTTTAAAAAGTTTTGACTGTCTTAAAAATGGCTCTAACAATTTTGATTAAAATATCGTATATTAAAGATATTTACCTGACAAATAAAATGTATATCTTGAATTATTTGGGAATAGGCTGCGAAAACTACTTTATTCTGGATGAATTTTACGGAAATTGCATAACTGCTAAACCGTAAGAGATGAACAAAAATTTACCACATAAAAAATGTAGAGCACGTTAAAACACACACAATTTACGTTATATAATTTTTTTCGTGGAGTTCATCGTTTTTTAGAAATTCCTTGTTTTTGATTCCAGCTTTGAAAAACATACTTCAAACAGAAATTTGTCAACTTGTGTCCATACGAAGAAAGGAACTTCAGTCACATAGCAACCAGCTTTTGACTATCACTTTAACCTATGGTAGGTACTCCCTTGTCTTGTTTCTACTTACAAGGAAGCAAGTAATAAGACTATATCTGCTAACTTTTTCTCGATTAGCATGGAGTAAATATAAGCATAAGCATTTTAATAATATGTTTTGTAGAGATGTAGAGAAAGTCATGTGAATGAAACACCTCATATTTTTTTCGTGCTAACCATTTCATAAATATGCCCTGTTATTAGCTTCAATTTTAAAATACTTACTCTTCTCAATCAGGAAGTCCTTATCTGTTTCATAACTCTTTTGTATTACTCCTAGGTATGACAGAAGTTCAAATTGCAATGATAATCGCACAGTGACAGCTTTTAAAATATTGACTGTCACTCTAACCTAATGCATTCCTTTATTTCTTCAATTTATAAGAAACTGAGTGATGACACATCTGCTAATATGTATCTTAGTTAGCATGAAGTAGGTAAAAGAATAGTTTTCTGTTTAAATAGCTTGATTGCAGAACAGATAGTTAAAGCTTTGTGCATTGAATACCCTAGATTTTTTAAATGTTTTATTTTAGATATTAAAGCATAGTGGTGCACCGAAAACATTAAATAACCAACAATTTCAATACTACATTATTTTACGTTATGCAGCAGTATTCATTTTATTCTAATACAAATAGTTTGTTATTACTACAGACGGGCAAACTATGAAGAAAAAGATATGGCATTGTTTAGCAAGTAAGAAAATTGCTGAAAAATACAATGGAATATATACGAAAGTTAAAACTTATGCTTTAAGGGCAAGCTTACTTCATTAGTTAAAAAACGAAAAGAAAGAAAATCAGCAACAGAATTAAAAGGTTTCTCTGTATTTAATACTGCAGTATCAAATGAAATACAACAAATTGCATGACTTTTTTTTATAGTTTTTAATTGTTTTGAAATCCTTAAACTTACACAAAAGACGCTGCTTATTGCTTTGGGCTTATTGAGTACTAATTAAATATGTCACTAAAAGCACTAAATGGTGTTCGTAGATAATAAAAATTCTCCACATGATCCAATTTTTAATTATTTTGTTTCAAACTTTCCATGCTGTCTCTCAAAGACATATACAAGAAAATTACCTTTACGTTTTTATATTAATAATGGTTTATTTTTTGAAAAGTTGATTATTAAGTTAAAAAGAACAAGAATTTTGTAGAATACAAGTAACATAATAATAGTCCATCTAGGGCGATCCTAGGTCCCAACACGTATTTTCATGTAATGACACGTGTTTATCATGTAAGCCATTTGTTTTACACGAGTTTCTTTCCCTGCTTATCCCCACCCTCCTTTGTCGGTCTGCTAGTACTGCTTACAGTTTACTCAATTACAGCTGCGTGTCAATTCGAGATGACAAAAGCGACGAACACATGTTTTCTCCATATTATACACAATATTATAAATGAGAAACCAGTTAAGTAAACAATGGATTCTCTGCATTCGATGCTTAACGTAATCATGTTGTATGATTGCCTTATGTTGTAAATTATCACTCTCATGTTTAGGTTATAATTGCATTGCCTGCGGTAAATAAAGAGATCTGAATCGAAACCTCACTTGCAGTTTGAGAAAAGTTGAAGTCATTTAAAAATGAAGTCAATAAAATGGAATAACTCTATATATTAGGCTTAAATAAAAGCCCTTCCCCTTAATGAAAGTTTAATTAGTTTATAAACCGCTTAGTATTGAACCCGGGCCGTCTAGGTGAGAAACGCGACCCATGTATAGCTAATTACCCCTATTCGGAGTTGATTGCCGATCATTTCTCTGATGCAATGTAGCAGATCTCCTGGACTGCCAACATTAATAATAATAATAATAATAATAATAATAATAATAATAATAATAATAATAATAATAACAGTAATAGTAATAATAATATAGGGGTTTGCACTTTTGCGTTCAAATGATATTAAATGAGGTTTAAAGAAAGAATATCCATTTATTTTTCAATATGTTCTGGAAATTCCAAAATAATGTATGATTTTTAGCCTTATTAAAAAAAAAAAAAAAAAAAAAAGCATTACTAAAAGCGTTTCTGCCCAATGAAAGCTTCACTTAGTGCGATCAATGTATATATGCTGAAGAAATTCGTTAATATTTGTTAAAGATCGCTTATTTTCGCACATTAATTAATTTATCCGAGCTATAAACGTAATATTTTCAAATATAAGAATTAGGTTTTGAAGCGTATGTCTGCATACTTCCTGGTTATCCATTTAAGATGTCATTCATTTAACTATTCTTCGCGATTGCAATCATTATTTTAGCCTCTTTTTAATTATGCAAAATAAGTAACACACTTCATGTTGCATTGCGATTTAAGAAATGAATCAGTGTTATTTAACATCCCTGGGTGATGTGCGGTCCACCTATGTAAGGAGTCTACAATGTGTGCTTAGAGCGAGTAAACGCAGGCACTTGCAATTATTTCCTAACTCACACTTTGGCATGTGTCAAATACGTTAATGAAACATTATTTATATAGTAATATGGTTTTCAGTGCTTATGCTCCATACAATGTTGAAACTGGATTGAACATGTGTAGTTGGTTTTGAATGCACACACACACACACACACATATATATATATATGTATATATATATATATATATATATATATATATATATATATATGTAATAACTGGGTGTTAATGAACTATACCGAAATATTTTCACAGAATATGTAGATTACTTATATAGGTAATTTGAGATAGTAGATTTATGTCCTGTTTATTGAAAACTTAAAGTAACGGCTATAAGTTTATGAAGTGCCAGTACGCCACTGGCTAATTTATCAACCATTCGAGAGCATAACACGAAAAATGAAGGGACATATTACAGCGTACCTCTCTAGCGTAGTGGCTATGATACTGGCTTTCAAGTGAAAGAGTTCGAGTTCGGGTCTCGTTCACGTATTGCGGCACTTCGTCAGGAATGACAAAAATAATAATAAAAAACATTTACTCTATAACAGGAATCGAACTCATGACCTTTGGGATAGAAGCTTACCACGTTACGCATTAAGCCACCAAAGCAGTTGAAAAAAAGCCGCTCCAGAGTAGGCTAAATAAAACAAGAACGTATTTAATGAATGCTCAGTGTCGCACTGTCAAGTGATTAGTTCGAGATTTTACAGATTTTTGTGACATTACAACTTGAGAACGCTAGTAACGAGCTGCTAAAAATCGATATTTCTATACTCGGGCAGCAGTTTTAAAGACATTCTAAGCCACTTTTTCAAACTGCTTTGCTTTAATACCGACTTATCAGCACCTGATACCCACACGTTTAACGCTATGTAGTTGCGTTAAGTTTATCCGGAGACCATGCTTCGCCGTTCTCATATTACTTATATCTTTTTTTTTTTGGTAGTGTTTAACGCCCGCTTTAACTACTAATGGCACCGCAGACGGTGACACTGATGATACATGAATGATGATGTAGCACCAATGGAATGCGATGGCGAGGGAAACCGGAGTACCCGGAGAAAACCCACCCCAGCGCGTTTTGTCCACCACAAATCTCACATGCGGTCGCTTGGGATTGAACCCCGGCCGTCTAGGTGAGAGTCGAGTGGTCTAACCACTCGGCCACGGCGCGGCCCCACTTATATCAGTCACTTGCACAATCTCCCAAATTATTTTGGTGTGTTAATTAACACCCTGGATATATATATATATATATATACATATATATATATATGTCATCTCAGTGCCTGATTGAATAAGTTCTAACGATAGCATCTTCCCGTAGAAAACCCAGAGACTTCCTGTCGCCTCTATCGTTACTTTGGTAAACATCCTTTCATTTACACAAAATACCGCTTAGCGGTAATGAACTTTGGGAACATTAATGGAAGCTCATTTATATTTCTTGGGCTAGTTCCAGTTAAATGTGTTCTTTTGTATATTAGAAGAAGTATATGAAAACAGGCTGGCGAGTGAACATTTGTGAAAAATGAAAATTATTTTTGGTAGCCCCCGTTTTCATTAGAAACATGTATTTAAGTTAAAATTGATATTCATCATTCCATTTAATTGTCCATTTAATCATATCATTTAATTGTCTTGCATATACACTTCCCTGGTTTGTTGTATTCTCTCCAGCTAAATAATATTTTCATTCATGTTGTTATCAACAAGAGATACAAAAAATATCTATTTCGTTCGTGTTAATTGCGATAGAATCTTTTAACATCGCTTTTTAAGTGTTTCCGGAAACTTCAAATAGTAGGGATGCCGATTTTATTATTAGTTTGGAAGTTAGAAGTCATTTAAGTGAGCCTGTCTAACCGCCTTCATATTACTTAACGTGTGGTGCATATTTATACGTTCCGAATGTTGTTTCAGCTTTTGAAGTTGCAATACATAAGAAATCCCAAAAGGCTCTCTCATGAATCGGTGTTCTTTTGTTATAAAGTTATTAATTATTAGTTTAATATTCCAGTAAGGAAAAGTTTTGCAACAGTAGTTTGTGTAATAGGAAGAGAAACTCATGTGAAAGAATAGTCCATCGAGTCGGTGATCGCAGAGGATCCGCTAGGCTAAGAAGTACACACTAAGTTTTCGATACTCGAAGCCTTGACCGAGAGGATTAAGATGTTGGATATACTTAATTAAACACGTTAAATGTATTTATATACAAGTTTCAGGGGACCTTCAACGTTTAAAGTTCTAACACATAAGAAATCCTAAAAGGCGCTCTCTACAAATGAAGGGAATCGGACCAGTGCTCTTTTTATAAACGTATTAGCCGGTTTAATTCCCCACTAAGAATAGGCTTTGCAAGAATAGTTTGTTATAGACTGGGTAGTGAAATTCATGTGTATGGATAGTCCATCGAGTCGGGGATCGAAGAGGGTCCACTCAGACTTCTGAAGAATCAGTAGCATACGTAATTAATCCTCTGTATGCTGTTCTGGAGTGTTCAAGTATTTTAAATTCAAACCCAGGACTCCTTGATTTGTGGACTAATTATGCCGGGTCCCTTTTTAGCTTTCAGTATCTGTATTGCTAGAATAAGATTGATTGCAGGTTCTAATTCGTCTTGAAAAATTAAATTAGTATGTCAATATGCTGTTTCTGTGGTATGAGCGATATTTCCATCAATAAAATAAAATATTTATTTTTTGGCTTAATTGCTGTAAAAATACTTCTGGAGGGGTGCGGCATATATTGTAAAAAGAAAGGTTTTTATATTTTATCTCAGAAGTGGTTTTATGTGCAATTGTGCGTAATTTCATTTGCAGAATTAAAAATGGAAAAGGAAAAATAGTTCTATTACGCCCTTTGCTCTTTTGATTAAGCTTAAAAACATCTGGGGAAGGGCCATCTATTCCGCTTGTCGCCATATTGAATTATACTGATTCAGATTGCTATACTGTTTACATTCAGATTGAAGATTTATGACAGTTTTTTAATCGATTTATATCGTGTTAAAACCGAAATGAGTACGCGCCGCGATGCGCGTTCAAACCTCTCGCGGATGTTTAGCTGTGTAATTAATTCAATTATAATCAAAATATATATGCCTGGAGATAGTTTAGATCTGGTTGTAGAAATGAAACCTCATTAAATTTCAGATGAAAGTGGTATTATACCTACTCAATTACCAGAGCTAAAGAGGGCTCGCGTATTTTCGCTTTTAATTATTTATTGATAGTCAACTGCTAATCAATGGACATAATGTTATAAATGAGAAACCCTTGAAGAAATGTTTAGCGCTTCTAATTGAGAAAACATGTAAACAGCGTTTATCGCTTTTGTCATCTCGAACTGACACGCGGCTCCTAATTGAGTAAACACGTAAGCGATATTAGGAGACGGACAAAGGGTTGTGAGGGGAGGGGAAGAAATACATATCAAACACATTTTTTACATGATAAACACGTGTCATTACATGAAACACGTGTTTGGGTCTAGAATCGCCCTAGATAGCCTATTTGTTATCCTTTTTCTACAATAATTTGGGATTAAAATATATTATCAGACATATTACATTTATTTGTATACCAACATACTAAACAACTTTAGTTTTAGGTTAGAATATGTTTGAAACTACGTCACGTAGAGAACTTTTATTAGAATAAAATATACATACATTTATAAAATTCTTGACCAATCACCCTTGTTATCCAATGGCGACATATGCACTGGAGGATTAGAATAAAGCGTCTGTGCATCTCTACTGGACAACATTGTTTGCTAATTGGATTGAAACTTTTACTAAGAATGAGGTCAAACTGGTGCCATCCATTTCCAGGCATTTTGCTGCGCTATAAGCTTGTATATGAACATTTCAAAACTCGATGAACCATCTGTTCTGCTAAGCCTTTCTATAAGCAGGATGATGTTCAATGCCCATATTATTTGCAAATTGTGCAATAGCAAAAAAATAAAACCTATGTGCTGAATTCACAATACTTTCCTACTCTCTCGTGTACAAAATATTCTTACAAAATCTTAGACTTCTATTCTCTTCTGGTTAAAAGAAATAAACTTTAATTATATATTTATAGGTTTTGTTGTAGGTATAAAAAGGATGCTGCAGTATAAAGCGATACTCAGGTTTTCAAAAAGCGGGCCGCTATATGATAGTTTTAAAATGAGTGACCACGAGAAAAGGCGAATAGCCACTTCCAATTTACAAATTTAAGAGGACAAATATGAATAATATTTCCACCATGATTAAGGGTTAAAATAATATATCTAATATTCTTAAACGTATTTACTGTAATCTTAGTTTAAATATTATTATTTATATAACTGTGCGAGTTAGAATTCTTAAAAATGGCAAAGTTATCACTACTTGTGTGAACAATGCATGGCATCATTTTCAACAAGAAGACTAAGTGTGGATCTTTCAAATTTCACAGATTTCATTTTCAATAAAGTTCTAGAGCACTTTTAATCAAATCAAAAATAAAGGAAACATATCTATGAAGAGGATAGTGCCGTGTGATTTGATTTTCTTAAAAACCGTTGCGTGGTATCCTTGGAAAATGCTGAACAGGGGAGAGAAATCCTCAAGGATATTTATCCTTATAGATGAGGCCTTAAAGTTTCAGCCCATTAATGAATTTATTAATTAACTTTAATAGCATTAAAATTGAATACAATTTATTTTTAATAATATTAAAATATTAAATGCTAAGTATGATATTTAAATGAATCTTTATTGTGATTTGAATGTTCGACGTATATACACTTACGACTGCAAGCATTTTCAAAAAAAGAATTGTTTTATGTTCAAGAAGTTTCGGAAATGGATTTCTGCAGAAATCTTCCGAGACGAATTTTTTGGCAAAATGCATTATTTCCTCTGCTTACTATAGATAGGTATATAGCAGAGAAAGTAATAACTTAATACTGTAACCTCTATCTTCCAGATAATTGATGGACTTTCAAAATGCTGCAACTTTTTCTCGTTTACATGTGTGATATATGCATTTATTTGTGCAATTGCTGGTACCATATATCTTTCCTCATTGATATCTTTGCTTCATGAGCTTTTTGGTGGGCAACAGAACATTATTTTAAGATATATTATTTATCACTCTTTAGTCGTGTGCTTTAATCCATTTAACTACACTGCCTTGAACGAATCCAAGATTTTAATTCTCCGTTAGAAGATTTTCAAATAATTGCTACTACATGTGACATCTTTTCGGCACACCTACACCAGGCATATTCAACTTGAGGTTTCCTAGAGGTAATGTTCCCTGAATGATCACAAAGTAACGAAAACTATTTCAACCAGAGAGATTTGAACTGCCCTACCGGTATACCCAACAATGAACGCCGACAATAAGTGTCTGAGAATGTACGTTAGTTAGTTGTTAATCCACCAACAGTTCGGTACTCAGTGTATTTTCGTGACTGTTAGGTCCAGATTCGTTTCCTGATGCTTTATGTTTGTGAACTGTTAAATGTCTTTATTTGTGATAGTCCACTATTTTAACTTTTGTTGTAGGATGGATAAATTCGTTATAAGAGGAAAACGTAAACTCAGTGAAACAAGTGAATGTTGACTACGCTTGTTAATCACGGGACATTGGTGAAAGTAGTGAATCTTACATTAAATATGCACTTGTGTCAAATATGTGTGATCCACCTCTTCCCCTCTGCATTATTTACAACCAAACCCTGTTGAATAATGAAACCATCCCAACTTCACAGTCCTTTAGTAACGTATCGCGGCGAATGTGAAGACAATTCAGTCCAATTTTTCCGGCGCAAAGCAGGATATTTGAATAAAAGTTAAAACGTGATAAACAGTTTTACAAAATCAACTAAAGTGGCACTACAGATATTCTATGAGTTAGCGTTGCTAGTTGCAAAAACTAAATCACCTTATACCACAGTTGAATTTCTTGTTATTCCTAGTGCTTTGATTATAGCAAATAAAGTTTTATATAAACATTCCGGTAAAGTAATCAAAACAATTCCGAATTCTGACACAAGTGTAGGGCGTAGAATTCATGATATGGCACAATATATTGTTGACGAAATACTAGAACATATTCAAATAGCCAAAAGGTTTGCCATTCAAATCGATGAATCGGTCGGTATATCTGATGATGCTAAGCTACTTACATATGCTCGGTATTTTGACGTTAAAGGCTGCTATTGCTGATGAAACTCTAGGATGTAAACAATTACCAGACCCTACAAGGAGGAGGATGTTTTTAAAATTATTGAGAATTTTATAGGATTCAAATTAAATTTGTCATGGGACTGGTGTGTAAGTTTGTCTACAGCTGGTGCTGCTTCATTGACAGCTGAAAAAGCAGGCTTATTGCTCCTATTCGCGAAATTAACCTCAAATTAATTTGGCAACATTGCATTATACCCAGAGAAAATTTGGTAGTGAAAAAAAAACTCCTGATTTACACGAAACATTGAACACTGTTATAAAATTAGTTAATTTAATAAAGTCATGTGCACTGAATTCCCTTCTGTTCAAAACAATGTGTGAGGAAATGGGAACTACGCACACTCAATTGTTTTTGCACACCGAGGTGCGCTGGTCATCTCGAGGACGCGTATTGACTTGCTTTTTGAACTGAAAAATGAGGTAAAATTATTCCTTACAAATTTGAAATCCGATCTGGTGAAGCATTTTGAATACGAAGAGTGGATTTGCCAATTAGCTTATCTGACGGGTATATTTTACAAATTTAACGAGCTTAATCTTCAACTCCAAGGATTTGACAGAAACATTTTTAAAGTTCATGAGAAAATAAAGCGGTTTTATAAGAAAGTTTTATTTCGGCTCGATTGCGTTAATAAAGGGAATATTGCAGTTTTTCAGCTCTTTTGGAACATAGTGGAAAAAACGAAGTTAGTATTCCTGATGGACTTTTGGAAATAATCAAATTCTACCTACAGAATCACAGGTTCAGATTTTTAAATACTTCTCAGAAATTGAGAAAGAGGATATTACTCAAGAATGGATTACAAATCCGTTTTGCTCCACTGTGATCTTCCCATAAAATTACAAGAAATGCTTTTGGAAATGTCTGTTGACAGTTCGCTGAAAATAAAATTCAAAAACATGCCAATTTGTGATTTCTGGTGTTACGCAGCAAAGAGTGCATTGAACTTGGTGAATGTGCCGTTACATGCCTTCTTCCATTCCCCTCAACTTGTCTGTGTGAGCAGGGTTTCTCTGCATTGACAGCAATCAAAACGAATCCAGAATTCTCATTGATACTCGCACTAACGAAGATTCAGCCGATAGTCCATTAAACAAGCTCAACCATTGCATTAACAGGTCAAATAACTTCATACCATTTTGAGTCTGTGTGCTATCTGCAACGTATTTATTTTAAACGCTTATAGCATAATTCTCCTTTATGTAATATTTAATAAATTCTAAATGTTATAATTTATTTTACTATAATTTAAATTAGAGAAACTCTAGGCCTATACCTTGGGGTACAGACTGGAATGGAAAATTGTCAGTGGGGGTACGCGGACAGAAAAAGGTTGCATACCACTGCTCTACACAGCCACCGTAGCGAATAACTTAGAGTAAGGTACATAGCTATCTAACCTCTCCTAAACAATGACACATCTGGCAGGTCCGTGTTTACAACCACAGTCTGTATTTTGTATATCTAATCTCGTATAACTTTATCTACGCCGCGTGTACAATGTGTATAGTGGATAAAGAAGGTATTGCATTCCATCCATAAATTCGATGTTGAAATTTCACTGGAAATATATGTTTGGGGTCCCCTGAGTCCGAAAAAAGCATTATTATAAAAAGATCCTGTAAGTGAGTGTGTGTGTGTGTGTGTGTGTGTCTGTGGACAGCATAGCTCAAAAACGAAAAGACCGTTATAATCAAACTTAGTATTTAGGTTAAGTATCTTCCAAGGATGCAACACTAAGATTTTTCAAGAGGGGGGGGGCCCTCACCACAAACTACCCTTCATATGGAAAATATTTTGAAAGTTTTGATTTTCTCCAATATAGCTCTAACGATTTTGATTAAAATATCATGTATTAAAAATATTTACATCCGAAATAAAATGTATATCTTGAATATTCGGAAAAGCCTCTGAAGACCTCTTTATTCTAGATGCATTTGGCCGAGCATTTCTTTACTGCTAAAAGCAAAAGAGATAAACCATAAGAGATAGAAAAAAAATTTACTGCACAAAACATGTAGAAATCGTCAAAAAAAAAAAAAAAAAAAAAAATGTATGTCCTTTATATTTTCGTAGCGGAGGTAACCGTTTCCGAGATATTCCTTATTATTGGTTTCAATTATAAAGTACTTATATTTTCTCAGACAGGAAATGTCCGTTTTTCTTTTGCTCTAATTCTGGTCAAGCAAAGAAGCAATTTGCAATGAGAATCGCATAACGACAGCTATTAAAACTTTTAAGGAGCTAAGTAATAAGAACATTGTGCTAATGTTTATCTGGATTAACTTTGTGTAGCAAGTTTGTAGAGCAGCTTGAGAGTGAAACACGTCAGATTTTTCGTTGAACTTCTGGATCATGATGATTGTGACGTTTGCGTTTATTAAGATGTTGGAGTAAGGATCTCGTACCTTTGGACAAGGCTGTGATTGAAAAGCCTTCTTGGCAGTAATGCTGATGTTTCCAGACGGGTGGACGAGGGTAAATCGCGCCTCACAAAAAGCGTGGTGTGATAGGGCACATCATCAATCATGCCGAGGATGATCCGGCCGGCAGGCCGCGGGAGAAAGCCCAATTTTGATTGAAAGACATTGAATTAGCGTGGAGACCGGAAATTACCTCCAGTGCAGTCACACCCTCTCTCCCGCGTACACGAAAATCATTTAAATGTGGAGCACATTACCGGCCTGCATGATGGCACACAAGCCACTAGCAGCTGCGTTTAATATCGACACTATCAGATTATGGTTCCATCCACCCAAAGTTCATAACCCATCTAAAACATAGATACCTACGTTAATTTTTACTTTTTCTACACGTACTATGTACATAGTGTATAGAGAAGGCATTGCACTCCACCCAAAAATTCGATACCGAGATTTCACCGGAAATATAAGTTTTAGGGTCCCATGTATCCAAAAAAAAAAAAGCATTTTCAGAAAAAGGTGCGTGTGTGTGTGTGTGTGTGTGTGTCCGTGTGCCTGTGAACACGATAGCTAAAAAACGAAAAGTCAGTAAAATACCAAACCTGGTATTTAAGATTAGTATCATCCAGGGATGCAACACGAAGATTTTGAGAAAAATCCCCCCTAAACTACCCTTTATATGAAACTTTTTTTAGGAAATGTTAATTTTTTCAAAAATGGCTCTAACGATTTTGATTAAAATACCGTATATTAAAGATAGGTACCTGACAAACAAAATGTATATCTTGTATTTTCTGGGAATAGCCTCTGAAGACTACTTTATTCTGGATGAATTTTACGAAATTTTACATAACTCCTAAAGCGTAAACGATGGTCAAAAACTTACAACACAAAAAGTGGAGAGCACGTTAAAACGCACAATTTATGTTATATTCCTTTTTTTTTCGTGGAGCTGATCGTTTTCTTTTAGATTTTCCTTGTTTTTTGGTTTCACCTTTAAAAAAACTTATACTTCTTTCATACGGGAATTTGTCAACTCCTGTCTATACAAACAAAGAAACTTCAGTCACATAGCAACCAGCTTTTGACTAAGCAAGTAAAAAGACCATTTCTGGTAATCTTTTCTCGATTAGCATGAAGTAAACAGCAGCATAAGCTTTTTAACAATAATTTGTTGCAGACAGGTAGAGAAAGTCATATGAATAGAATACATCAGAATTTTAAATGAATAATGGCATTTGAAGGGAAAATACACAAAAGAAATGAATTAGTTTAAAACAATAAAATAATGAAACAAGTGACGCATTTTAATTTCCTGAAGTATAAAAGGTATTATCTACAAGATCAAGGCAACGAGGCAGGTGGCTCAGGCGCTTTTTCTGGGATGGTATTCGGGAGATCGTGGATTCGATTCCTGCAACCGACTTCTTTGACCCATGGTTTATTTTTCGTTTTTTGCGGGAGGTGTCTTTATTCCCCCGAACTTCCTGTTATTTCGTTTTATCGCCTTTTCATATAACCGATCGCTTTCAGGGTTGTAAGAGTCAGCGAGGACTGTGGTGGTGGCGCCTTTCCCTGGTGGTGAATGCGCTTTGGAAATGTAGCGGAATGGCGTTGGAGTCATATGTTGGACCCAGGGGATTCGTTCAGACCTGGGGCGTGGGTTTCTATTGCTCCCCGCGTGTAGATGAAGAACTGTTTCGACTGTTAGACGCCATCTATGCTGGCTCTTTCCACGCGATCCGATTACGGCTAACCGCTATACTGCACTGGTGCAACAGCGGTACTGCAGCATTTCTCTCGGTGGAGTCCGTTTAGCAGACCCCAAC
This sequence comes from Hymenopus coronatus, assembly GCA_030762935.1. Lineage (NCBI taxonomy): Eukaryota > Metazoa > Arthropoda > Insecta > Mantodea > Hymenopodidae > Hymenopus > Hymenopus coronatus. Next base: position 128,647,194 of record CM060894.1, on the reverse strand, counting down.
GCTCTGTCAACTCTAAAGTTGGATTTTCCACTTCTCTCAAAAAAAAAAAAAAAAAAAAAAAAAAAAATATATATATATATATATATATCTATCATAACAAGCAATTGAAGTGACATTCCTGAGAAGAGTTTCCATGATCAAAGTATAAACCACACACGAAATGTACAAATCAGACAATAGCTAAAAAATCTGATGTGTTCCATTCGCATGACTTTCTCTACATCTCCGCAACACATTATTGTTAAAAAGCTTAAGCTTCTATTTACTTCATGCTAATCGAGAAAATATTAGCAAAAATTATCTTATTACTTGCTTACTTTAAGTAGAAACTAAATAAGGGAGTACCATAGGTTAAAGTGATAGTCAAAAGCTGGTTGCTATGTGACTGAAGTACCTTTGTTTGTATGGACAGGAGTTGACAAACACGGTCCTCTTTTTAAACATTTCTTTTTAGGATACAGTGGCCCCTAAAACGTGTTTTTCTGGAAAATCTGAATATAAAATTGTTGGATGATGAGCAACACCTTCTCAACCTACTTACCATATACCATGTAGAAAAAATAAAAATCCAGAATTGGAGCTACAGTCAATGGTATAGTAATATATCTTCAAAGAACACAAGTATTTTCGGGTGATGGAGCGCTTTAGACATATTTCAGGAGACGCTTGATGTTTTCTTTTTCCCATGTGATGATATGGGAAGAGTGTTGCAATCTTCTCCTCGCAGCAGGTAGAGCGTCTCGTTTAGTGCCAGCTGTTCTCTTCTTGCAGCAAAAATTAGAAATGAGGCTGCTGCTTCAGGGTAAGTTTTGATCCCGTCAAGTTTGATGGCTGGTAGATTTGTGCTCTGTTGTTTCCAATGATGAAATAATTCGATGTGGATCTGTGAAATCGAGTGGTCGCTGACTGATTGTTTGTTGGCTTCTTTCCCAGCTACGTGTGCCATTTCGTTGACTATTATATTAACATAATATCATTTGGATTAATTGTTTTTTCACATAAGCCGTGTGTACAACAGGGGTTGGATAGTTAGAGACAGACTGAAAAATTGAATGCATAGCCGGGATTTGAACCATGGATCTCCCGGTCTCTAATCGGATGGTCTGCCACTGCGCTACCATGGCAACATGCCGGCATAGCATTGAATTTCTCAACTGACTCGCATGTTTCCCGGTGAACCACAAGGTGATCTCAAATTATTTTGAGATGACAATAATATAATTTGTTTGCTACGGTGCTAATTCATGGAACGTGTAGCTGTTCTGAAGAGCTTGTTTTAACACTTAGGAAGTCCGTTAGGATTAAAAAAAGTTCATCATTTAAGATTGTCCTTTTTAATTGCAAAACAACTTCAGCAGAGAGGATAGAGAAGAACTAAGGAAGACTGTGGACCATTGTGTGGTCCAGATAGACAGTTGCACATTCGCAACTTGACACATCTGTGTAAATCTATAAGTTCTTTGAAGAACTATCGACAGGAATTCCAGTTGTATTTCATGCATAATTTTGAATGTTTGTTTAGTTCTGCATTAATGTTTAATCTGTTGGTCTTCCAAGGAAAACAGGATTTGGAAAGGAGTATTGGTTACTTGAAGTAATGTAACATTAAGCTCCTGAATGACATTTAGCAATTCTACATGAAAAGGAACTCCATGAACGACGTGAATAGTGTCTTTTGAACAGAATATATACTTATATATTTTGGAATCTTATTAATACACATTTTATTGCCAACTCTCCTATACCTAGGTTAAAAAACAGATGTGTTCCATTCACATGACTTTCTCTACATCCCTGCAAAAATATTAATAAAAAGATTATGCTTTTATTTACTTCATACTAATCGAGAAAAAATAGTCTTATTGCTTGCCTCCTTGTTAGTAGAAGTGAAATAAGGGAGTACCATAGGTTAAAGTGATAGTCAAAATCTGGCTGCTATGTGACTGAACGTGCTCTACATTTTTTTGTGGTAAGTTTTTGTCCATCTCTTTGGTAGTTATGCAAAATTTCGTAAAATTCATCCAGAATAAAATAGTCTTGAGAGACTATTCCCAGAAAATTCAAGATATACATTTTATTTGCCAGGTAAATAAATATCTTTAATATACGATATTTTAATCAAAATCGTTAGAGCCATTTATAAGAAAATCAAAATTTTCGAATTTTTTCCATGTAAAGCGTAGTTGGGGGTGGGGGATTTTTCACAAAATCTTCGTGTCGCATCCCTGAAAGATACTAAACTTAAACACCAATGTTGGTATTTTACCGACTTTTCGTTTTTGAGTTAACTTGTTCATAGACACACGGACACATACACACAGATATACACATGGACATTTTTCTGAAAATGTTTTTTTATGGATCCAGAGGGTCTCAAAACATGTACTTTCGTTGAAGTATCGAATTTTTGGGTACATTACGATTCCTTCTCTACACATAGAACGTGCAGAGAAAGTAAACCTTGAAATTTAAGCGAGTAGGCTATCTTTTTGCACTATCATTTTAGTGGTAGGTTGACAATCTCTCAGCTGGAGCTACTATACCATCTTACGGAGGAATTAGATTTTGGTCGACCTGACATCGCAACAGTGATGAAGATCTGTAAGGGTGCAGCTGCCTCCAAGCGTTTTAACATTTGGTCAGAGATGCTCCAAGAAGCGTGAAGAAAACATCTGCGCTGGGGTTTTTCTCTTATCTCTCTGGAAATTGTCTTATACTGTCCGCGGGAGCAGCTTTTTGATGGCTGTAGACAAAGGGGGTATCCCTTCAGTCTATCAGCAGCAGCAGTTTTATATGACAGTTTCAGAATACATTAAACAAAGATTATCTAGCTCTAGCGTGCATTACATTACTGTAATCATGAGACTGCGAAAACTTTCTTTTTTATGTGTTTTCCAGGAAATAGAAAATCAACGTCAAAAGTATGTTTTTTTTATTGGATGTTCATCGCTGGGGCCCTGATCCCGTTATGATACTTGTTTTTATACCAGTCGTAAAATGTTTCGGCAGCTCAAGAATTCAGAACGGGACATTTCGATCTCGTGTTGGCGACCAGAGGTCCATAAACTAAGAGGAGATTGCTGTTAATTAAAAGTTTATGTCCCTTAGAAACAAGAAAATTCTATTTCTTTTTTCATGTGTTTGTGCCCTCCAAAAGAGCAACTAAAGATGTTCTACGAGAATTTCCCAAACACTAAACAAAACCAAGATAAAATATTTGTTGATCTAGTATTCTATTATTGTGGTAAGTACATTGATGATTTTAATGTTGCATGGATGGCTTTTTAAAACTTTAACCTTAACTGGTCTTGTGCACCGCCAGTGAAATGTTAAGTGATATATTTTCGTTTTATTAAGATATACACATCTACACCCCGCTACCTTCTTCATCAGTGAGTCTGCAGTCTGTGTAGGAAGTGGACATATTCTGCTTGATTGTATTGTTGAGTTGTATCGTCTGCAACTCAAGAAGCGATCTCTCAGACGGACAGTACCAGTTACGTTATTTATTTCCAACAAAATGAATATTTTTACTTATTCATATTTTTTAATTCTCGAGTTAAATTATTGAGGAAAATATTGCATAATATTCCTACTATTAAATAAAAATGATAGAATGTGTATATATTATACATTACCTAATATTTAATTAACAGTATATTTATAAATACAAATTTTCGCTGTAAATTAAATCCATATACACGAACATGTTTTTAAAAAAAACAAGCATCCTCATTATAACAAATATAGCTGGTACTAGCATATAGGGGATTTTTCTCGATTCATTTACAGAAAATGCGAGCCCATCGTCCATGAGAGCAGATCATCCGAGGTTTAGTCAATTCATAACTCGTAAGAAGAGGTTTGTGAAAACAAAAAATGTACTCTTTGCCCCACGAAACTGAAAAGAAAGCCAGGATACCCTTGCTACAATTGTCAGCATGCAATATGTCGAAAAGTTTGTCGAATTTGTGCAGAGAAAGACTGACTGTTTATATTATACAAAAGTGTTCGGTTATCCAAATTAAACAAACAACTACTTTTTGCCCAATATTTTAAAGTTATCTAAGTCAAACAGTGAGTTTATTAGAGAACTTTTTAATAATATGAAACAGTTTTAAACAATTATGCTGCCAGGATTGTTAACCGTAATTGTTTTAAACTTACGCGGTCTCTCAGATCCCCTGTACCAATTATGTTATATACCGTACCAGTTGAGGGTTAATGCAAATTTAATTTATTTAATTTTCTCTATTATTCTTAATAAATAATAATTATAGTATGCATATCTAGAATATGGAATGCCGAACAATCCACTTTATCCCTTATAGTTGGAATCCTGATGGTTTTAGAACTCTCTGGCATTGTGGAAAGGCATGTAAAATATGAGCGGTTGCTGTAATTTATTAACAATATTTTACGTCGTTTTGACCTCTAGGCTTTATCGCGACGGCTCTGTTCGTAAGATACTTCGTTGACCTTTCAGGACTAGCCTCGTACAATACCTCCTACGCTTCGTGCTAAGCGGATGGCGATAGAATGCCACAAACTGAAAACTTTCACCATCCGTAGTCAGATATAGCCATACATCATAGCCCTAGTCTAGCTGCTTCCACCATCCGTTGTCAGATGGCAGAGTTTAGTCAGTCCTTTGAGGCCATAACGGATGGTGTTAGGGTGCCATTCAGTTTAGCTTCTTTGACTGTCTGTGACTGATGATAACTGCCCTCTATTTTCAGTATTAGCATTGTTTTACACTGGAACTTTGGACCGCGAATTTAATATCCAACTGACGCAGAATTTAACATTGAAGCAATCTAGGTAACTAAAAATAAAAGTGTAGTGCCCTTAAACAGTTTTAAAAAAATAAAAAAATATTATTTTCTTTAATTGTTTCATTAGTATAGCTCCCTTTAACATCAATGGTCATATCGGTGGTTTTGACTTGTGAAACTATAAGTTCAGAACATTAGGTTAGTAAATTTTATATTACTAGACACACGCACATTCACTCTCACATTCAAACTTCCAGACTCTATAGGGGATAGGGAATAATTCTGGTTAAAGAAATATTCCCCGCCCCAGCCGGGAATTGAACCCGGACCTCCATTTCGCTCGCTGACCATTCGACCACGAAGTGATTCACTATTGTTTGGCACTTAAAAGCCAAAGAAATATATGTGAAGAAATTGCAACGTGACGTCATCGCTTCGCGATACGCACGAAAACTGCTTAAAATGGCGTGTTTAACGAAAGTTACATAGCCAGGGTTAGGTAATAAATATAACTCGTCATTATTATGTACAAAATAGCTAAGAATTAATAATACGGGAGAAGAAGAAGAAGAAGAACAACAACAACAACAAAAGAGATCACACTATATCGGATGCTGTAATTTGTTTAAGCATGTATCAAAGGATAAGAACAAAGCTTAACAAATAACTAATTTAGAAAAGTTAGTTATTTGTACGAACATTATTATGTAAATCATTAATATTTATTAATATTAATCACTAGGAGCATATAAAAAGTATATCGTATATGTGTTTCACGAAAAGTGGGAACAAGGAACCCTGTCGTCCCCATGGTGATGTGACAACAATGATCTTCAACTTTATGTTAGAAGTGAACATTTTACAAGTTCCGGTACACAGTCTCTGAAAAGTGAAGACGTAGCCACTGACGCTATAAGAGTATCTCAGAAATCGAGATTAATATCATATAATTGTAGAGAAAAGCATGTGTTGTATCATCAATAATGTATGTAAGTACACATCATAAAGCAGATATTGGGCGCAATTTCCTATAAAATAAGCCGGTTCAAGTCGCGTGCCTTGGTACACCGCGTTGTTACAACAATCAATAAAAGTTTTAAATACCAAATTACTTTTAAATGCATCCTCTCCTAAAAGATCCTACTAACCAAGCAAGGGTTAGTAACAATATAGCTAGCAACTACTCGATGTGTGATATAACCGGGTTGTAAAAAATGAAATACAAACAACTTCGCCGCAGAGAAGAAGATTAAAGCTGTCTCAACAGTTGCTAAACAGAAATTCCAGTTCTGCCAACTGTGAGCGTGACCAACGTTACACATCCAGCGGCAAATACAAACCTATAAAAGACATCTCAGCACCGAGGGTCCAGGACGAGAGTTGCCGAGCAGCCCAGTCAACTCCGAGACTACAAGCGAAGGTGAGATAACCGGCAGAAACAAAAGGTTCCGCGCCACAACCCAGTATTCCCTTCAATGACTGAGGGAAACCACAAAAATGCTCCAGACAGATTGGTGGCTCCACAGGATTTGAATCCGGAACCTGGCGAATTCGGCCAGAGACGTTACGGCGTGAGCCATTCCGCTCGGTCCGGATGCTGTTTTGTTTATTTTCTTAATATCCGCCAAGTTTCCAAGTAATGAAATGCTGTATAACCCTTAAGTGTTTCTCTTCGTTCTTGGCACAATCATACATTGTGGTTTACCGGAACACATGCGAGTCAGTTGAGAAATACCGGCGTGTTGCCATGTTAGCTCAGTGGCAGAGCAACCGGCTAGAGATCGGGAGATCCGTGGTTCAAATCCCGGCTATGGCATGGTCTGACTCTACCTATCCATAATCATACATTGTTAAATGTATGTCCTTTGAATATTTGGTCCGGTAGTAATTAAATAGCCAGATATTATGCTGGTGTGTTGGCAAACCACCATCCTGCCTAGTCGCCGCGGTCGAGTAGTGGTCTCTCCCATGATTCGTCTCGTTTCCAAACAGCCTTCAGGATTCTCGCCCTTATCACATACGTCATTCTGATAATGAAGCGACTCGGTTATGTCGAATGAATTCGATTACGGCACCACACAGAAAATTCTTCTTCTTCTTCTTCTTCTTCTTCTTCTTCTTCTTCTTCTTCAGCTCTAGAATTAGTTTGCAATTGAATTGCTGTTGAATCTGTCTTCCTTTTTATTTTCTCTAGCACGCATGTTCAGCAATGCACATGCACATAGTAGCTATTCGATTCGAGATTTCACCTAAAACATGTGTTTTGAGGTGCCCTGAGCAGTTCTCAAAATTTCTCCCAAATCATTAAAAAATCGCAAAGTTTCAGTTGAAGTCGCCCAATATGTTTTTAAAATATGCAATTTATCTTACCATTTAATATACACAAACACACACACTCTTGGAATATTTTCAAAAGATTCTTATAGCCGGTATCTCTGTAAGTATAGCACAATCATAATAAATGGCATAATATTGGAATACTAATTAGTGTGAGCTGCGCTGACACAGATTCAGGAAGGAGTATGAAAATACGAGGCGTTTGCGCCGATAATTATATTGAAGTATTACCTGAAGTATTTATTTTATTAATTACTTCCCTCAGTTGAGGGTTGTCTTATAGACATATAGACTTATAACATACAATCTTATTAACAGAAGATAAATGTTACATTTCAGGAGCCGATTCTCCGATGTGTTGCTATGGGGACAAACTTTATTCGTATGGTTTTACTTCCCGCACTAATGCTTCTGATCATGATTAAATTTAATTGTTAAAATATCGATAAAACCAAACCAGCAATTCTAATATATAAGAAGTATAATGAAACATTAACTATCAGCACTGAAATTTCTTTTGCTTTCATTGAAGAGAATTTGTTGCCTTCAAGTGAGAATGCCACCTTATGATCCATCCATAGCAACAATATTAATAAGTACCGCAAATTAACTGTATCGCGCAACAAAAAAGTAATTATTGACAGCCTTAAAATAACGTTGTATAAATAAGTTTTACTCACGTCACAGAGGATTTAGTATTTGTCTTTCGTCAATTTAGATTTAGAACTCTGTTCCCTACCAAAAGGCGCTTAAAGTTAAAAACAGACATTAATAAAAGTAATATTTTGCTGAAATAATTTAGTAGCCCAAAAATTCGCAAATAGCCTTCATCAACATTTGGTCTTAAAAAGTGGATTTTAGTAGCCCAATCGGCGACTTTTCACCGAATCTAGCAACATCGGCCCTGAGCTCCAAAAAATCATTTTTAGAAAAAAGATCTGTGTGTATGTGTCTGTGGACAGCGTAGCTCAAAAACAGAAAAATCGCCAAGTGTCAAACTTGGTACTTATGTTTAGGATTCAACATGAAGATTTTCGAAAAGTTCCCCCACCATAAACTACCCTTTATAGGGAGAAATTGTTGAAAACTTACAACAATTATCCTCAACGAAAATACAAGCACCTTCTTTTGTGAACCCAAAGCATTTGCATTTCATACATAGACTTTGAAGTAGAGATGAAATTGAAAAGATTAATTAACAAGTAGAAATAGTTGCACAGTGCTCAATGATTACGAATTGGTAATGTTATTTCCGCCTAGGTCTACGCACTAAAGAATAAGAGTTTATTTTCCTCATTAGCAACAGTCCAATTTGAAGATTAAATCACATGCCTGCATACATTCATTAGTTAATTCTATTTCAAATGTTAAATTTAAATTAATTCACAAAATTAAAGTGTAGCTTTTTATCGTTATTCCCTCTGATTGCCCAATTATTATCTCGTTTACAAAGTGTTCTTAATTACATAATTTTATAGAATTCAATAGTGTGTTCTGTCTGGTAATTTTAAAGTGGTAAAATAAATATTCTGACATTAATAATGAAAAGATTACATTGCCAACATAAAATGTTGTGACCCGAAAGGTAAAAGGACTGTAAAATAATTATTTTTATTTTTCTCTCCTCTTCTTGTTAGTCGTTATTAATATTTGCAAGAAACGGTTTCAAATAACAATACCAGGATTTGCAGCCGAGACTACTAAAATAAGTACATTTTTGTGCGAGTGAATTTTATTTTCTAACCGGATAGGTCATATCGGATGGTGAATAAATGAAATAATGCTCAACATGCTCGCCTGGGTAGTGTGGTGGTAGCGTGCCTGTTTGACATTCAGCAGGTCATAAGTTCGAATCTCGCTTAGGGCGAGTTACTCGGATAAGGTTTTTTTCGGGGTTTTTCCTTATCCTGAGAAGACGAATATCGAGTAACTTAAGCTCCATGGACCCCGAGATCATTTCAGCATCATTTCACCAATTTCATTCATCGTCCGATATGACCAACCAGGTTAAAGGACGTTAAACGACAAAAAAAAAAAAAAAAAAAAAAAAAAAAAAAAAAAAAAAAATGCGCAATAAGTCCAGAGTCCCTAGAGATTAGAATTATCCGATATTCACCTTCTCATAAAGGAAATCCTCATAAATAAGCGTATCTAAGTAACTCACACAATACGAGATTCGAACTCGGATGCTCTTGAAAGGAAAACACGCTCCCCGAGACCACAGAAGTGAGCTACGTAATTTTATTGAGTCACGACTTTACAACCGCTTTGCCTGGGCCAATGAGACACAAAGGAAGTAAAACCCAACAGTTGGTCTGCAACCATACTTACCTACACTACTTACCATCTCCTCTTCACAGCATATTCATATTGATATACACGATGGTTCACCTGTCCCTTATTCTCTGCTTTTATGCAGCCCGCAGATTACAGTCTAACATGAAAACATCGTTCCCGAGATCCATCTTCTGCTTACTAACATTATAGACTTTGGCGCTGCAGGTTATAGCTAAACGGTAGCGTATGGAAGAAGAAGAAGAAGAACCGGATATTTGGGATGTTAAAATAGCAATACAGAGCCT